>JAQPZY010001521.1:1665000-2065000 GCA_029931535.1 Margaritifera margaritifera | reverse complement strand
TATCACAGAGATTACGCACCCTAATATATCGAGCTGAACTTCCCAAATATACATAAGAACCATTGTCAAATATTACTTACCCAAAATTGATTTTTGTGTTGCAGAATGGTCCATTTTGACAAATGGAGCACATAACACTTGTGTAAAGCAATAACTTTTCTTCAACAAGAGTTATATATATTACATTTTTTAAACTTTTGCTTCACCACAGCAAAACAGTATGTAAATAGAGATTTCGTTTACGTTTTTGGGTTTGTAAATGTTATTTGTCTGTGTCGTCCGGATTGAAAAAGGAATCCGTAAATTTCGAAAGCGCCTGGCTAGTTTCTCTGACCTGGTGCAAAATACTTTCCTTGTTTTTATATCGCTATATAATTTGGTTCTAAATCATGAGTGCATTAAGCAACATAATATTTACTTTAGACAATCGGTCAACTGTCAACTTTTTTAACCGGGAGCGATAACCAGTCTCAAGTAACAAGACTAATTTAACTGTTAACTATGTCTTTGAGAATGAGAATCACCCCTTCGCGTGTTTGTTGCAACCACTTTTTAAATAAACAGCACCATGTTTTAAAAATAATCATCTCAAGCTCTGGCCCATTCGTCATAAACTTTTATTGAACACTTAGACTGGTATATGTTAACTTGTATGCATGAATTTAGCGTTCGACAGCGTCTCAAAATGAGCAATTTGCAGAAAGTTGATTTAGGTCTTAGATAAAAAGAAACCAAACTCGACGAATGAATTATGAAGATATGCATGAATAAGAACAATTAAAATATTTTGGAGAGTAGGGATGGTAATAAAGTTCAGGATATTTAACAATAGCTTTTTATTTTTCAGTTTAATCCTAGGTGCTTCTCTTCTATTTGAAATCTGCTTCTTAAACAAGTTATGCAGTCAACACAAAGTTATGACATCAAGTTTGACTTAATTGCATAAAAATTAGGAAATCCATAAAATAGGGCAACTCATTCAAACACACACACACACACACACACACACACACACACACACACACACACACATATATATATATATATATATATATATATATATATATATATATATATATATATAACAATCGCAATAGAAAGGAGATTGGGTCATTTCATACTTGTTTAAATGTTGGGTAGTCTATAGAAAAATATAACTTTTAAATGACAACTATTATTTTACTTATGGAAATGAATTCATGTATACAAATAGAAATTGGCAATTATTTGACAGTTGCGAAAGGAAAGCTATTCCAGTTATTTTAAACACCTAACATTTATTTAGCTCGATATGATTCGATTTAATAGAATATGAAGAAATGCATAAAACTGAGTAAAATTAACATTTGCAAGAGAAAAGAGGTTTAAGTTTTCATAGACAAAATTGTATGCTCATATTTTGAACCATGGCGACAGCCCTTAAAAATAAAAATAAGTTTCTAACAAGCTGCGCAGTCTACAGAAAATGTATTTGGCTTTTGAACGGTACCATATATGAATTGATTTTATAGAATGTGAAGAAGTGTCTGAATATAGCAGTTGATATGTATTTAACAGTTGCGACTAAAAAGTGGTTTAACTTATTTCAAAGACAGAATTTTATGTTCATGCTTATCCCGCCCTTAAAGGTAACTTAAACTTTTCCAGATGGTGTGCAGTCTAAAAACTTTATTTAGCTTTTAAATGAAATATCAACTGGGTTTTGATTTAATAGACTTTAAAGAAGTCCATACACAGAGCGATTGTACGTATTTGACAGTTGCGTCGGAAAAGTGGTTCCAGTTATTTCAAAGATAAAATTTGATGCTCATTTTTAATCCGTATATACTCCCTTAAATTTACTTTAAACTTTTCGAAATGTTGTGCGTTGAAATATAATTTATTATTCTTTGAAATGATATCAAATATGTCTTAATTTTATAGAACACAAGCATATGCATAAAAAAGTAAATGGTACGTATTTGACAGTTACAACAGAAATGCCTCTCAGGTTATTTCAAAGATTACTGTAAACCTACCAAAATGTTGCACAGCCAACAGAAAATGTATTCCGCTTTGAAATGATACCAGATATGACCTAATTTTATAAACCATGAAGAATGCACGACAAAGAGCACATGCAAGTCATATGGCAAATAGTGCAGAAAAGTGTTCATGCTGCGTCAAAACTTATGCTTTATTTACATGTTTACGCCTTGATAACTGCCTTATAATTTAAATACATTGTTTTGAAAATCTGTCCAGTTCATAGGAAAATTATTTTTTCTTTCAAATAATAACATATATTATCAGTCGCTTTAAGCATTAAAAGATGTATCCAATAGAGTCAATGGAGATATGACCTCCAAATTTGACAATTTAAGTCACGCCCTTGGGCGCGTTACTCGCATAATCAAACAATTTTTTCAATAATGTATAAAACAAACAAACAAACAAACAAACAAACAAAAAAAAAATATCAATGCCACTATTTTTTAGTGTTAAAAAAACACAATGATACAGCTTCCCCCATAGTGCTCTCGCTTGATCCCGCACCGCCACGAGATGTCAACGTGAGCCTTGGATCTGTAGGCCAGTTGCCAATTTATGTCCTATATATGACTTTGATATCTTATTATCTAAATGTTGACATATGTATTGTCCGGTTATTAATAGTTAATATTGAATAGTTAAGCATTTTCTCTAAAACAAACCTAAGTATCATGGCATGGTCATATATTCCGTTTATCTCTTATTCTGCCAAAAATCACAGCATTGAATTTCTTTCTCTCAAACAACACACATACATATTTGAACAACCGTACATGTGAAATAACAGTGTAATTATCATGAATAGTAACCATTAATTTGCAAAGTGAACACTAAAAGAAATGATTTGTTTGTTTGTGTGGGTTTTGCGGACACTTTTAACACATTATTGGCAATATTATGCCGAGGAAACGGGAGCTAAGTGATTTTCCCAAGGACTGACCTAGGCAAGCGACCTGGATTGTCAGATTACGAGCCTGACGCTCTACCAACTGAGCTAACGCGGCTCCTAAAAGATAACATTAATTGTATTAAGACTATATTTTGCATATAGATGGGGTGATACAATTAGTTCATCATGACAAGATAAAATAAGTAGTTCCAATGTGTGGCGGATTAGAACAGTTTCACTTCACACACACACACACACACACACACACACACACACACACACACACACACACACACACACACACAGAGTGACAGAGAGAAAGAAAGAATATTATCATGCATGTTAAAGAATTTTAGTTCGTCCCCTTCATAGAATAGAATACGGGACAGCGCTTAACGTCAACAATCGCCTTGTCTGCACGTACCAACCCCAAAACCTTCTCAACTAAGCTCACATCCACAAATCTTGATGTTTACGTGTAATGGGACATAGGGTTTTGGATGCAGTTGAGTACACAGAGTCTCTGAATGATGCCCAGATTTCCTCGACATTCTCGAAGTTTATGTCGATTTTATCCAGTTGGCTGCACATTTCTTCGACAAATGCCTGTTTTACATTCTCCTGTTTCAATTTGGAGACATTGACCTTTTTGGGCACTTTTGTTGCCTTGTGGTAGTCTGCGAGGCTGAATCTTATTTTGAGCTTGGAGACTATGAGCCTGTGGTCAGTCCAGCATTCTCCACTTCTCATGGCCTTCGTCAGTCGAACATCCTGCCTGTCTCTTCTCCTGACGATGATGTAGTCAATAAGATGCCAGTGCTTGGAGCGTGGATGCATCCAAGACGTCTTGTTGTGGTTTGGCAGGCGGAAGAGTGTCGGTGATTAGAAGGTCGTGTTCAGCGCATTTCCTCTGTAGGAGGAGTCCGTTGTTGTTGCTTTTGCCAAAGTCATTTTTGATATAATAAACAAGTCAAAGAAAAACAGCAAACCGCTAACCTCAGTGGTATAACACATGCTCAAAACCGCTAATCCCAGTGGTGTAACACATGCTAGCCTGCCCCAGTGGTATAACACATGCTCAAAACCGCTGATCCCAGTGGTATAACACATGCTCAAAACCGCTAGCACCAGTGGTATAACACATGCTCAAAACCAAACAAAGAGTAAATTAAAGAATCTACTATACTTCCTAAAGAATCTGATGGTCCTATAAAGCTCTCGAAAAAGCTTGAAAGTCTGCAAAGTATGGAAACTGGATGCCCCCTGATACCGCGCCAGGAAAACCTCCAGAAATTCCATACTTCCACTACTTCCATTAACATCTCTGACACCATAATGCAATAGCATTGCCGAGGTTTAAAGACAAATATTGATTAAAAATATTTCTACTTGAAGAACTAGGCCCAATAGATGTATACATTCAGGATACATTTTTAAAAGAAAGCGGCAGAGTTAATCTAAAAGAGTTATATCCTACAACAATTATTCAAGAATACTGATAACACCCGCTGGAGAAGTTTCCATAGTCATAGATATAACTCCTCACACCGAAATTAAGCTCAGTACTACTCTACGTGTATGCCATTCGTGTTCATACACAAAACACTTACACTTTCGCCAATACTCCTCCCCCCCCCCCCAGCACTCCAATCAATCAATCTTATCTTGACCATCTAACTGAACAGTTACCAACAGATTTTCAGGGAGAAGGGAAAGAAAATAGCAGACTTTGTAACAAAACACAGTCTTTGCCTTTTTGATGATCAGTTGAATAGCTACCTGCATGTTGCCACAGTATCCTGCCCCTCTTTAGGTCTGACTATTTGCAATCCATCTCTTCTGCTTGACTTTATCTGGGAAGTCGATGACGACGTTTGTGATAGTGACCACTTTCCAATATACTTAAAAAGTAATACTCCCAAGCCTCAGGGACTAGGCTATGGACAGAAACTTACTAAGGCAGACTGGGCAACGTTTGAGTCTATCTGCGAATCCAGATGATTGCTTACTTTAAATTTATGAAGAAACTCTAATTTCTGATTTGAAAATCGTTACTTACTACTATTCATACTACTACAACTACAACAACAAAAACAACAACAACTACTATTACTTATTATAATTATTGTTATTATTATTATTATTATTATTATTATTATTATTATTATTATTATTATTATTATTATTATTATTATTATTATTATTATAATAACAGATGTCGATACAATCTTTATTGTGCTTGTTGTTGGTGGTGTTGGTGGTGTATACGGTCCAAGCCAAGATTCCCCGATACAGTCTAGAGAATGCCGTCCAAAAAGCGATGAAAATCCAGGGCATTAAACAGGAACAAAACCGGCAACGCATTGAAAATGGTAATAAACCTCGTTCACAGGGGCGGATTTAGATCTTGTTTGAGGGGAAATTATGTGGTCGTCTGAACGAAAAGGAAGAAATTTGGTCTTTTATATGCAAAACGAAATTTAAAACTCGAAGCCCTCTTAAAAAACGTATGGGTCCTCCCATGATTCAATCCAGTTAGAGATGATATTTTTCTATAAGATACTTTGAAGGATTATGATTCTAGAACTTATACCGGTACAAAACGACTGAAAATATTTTATTTTCCATTGCTATGACGCCTATTGTCAGGGATCGAGTATAGTCGCTATATGTGGATTTTTCGTGGCGTAATTAGCCATGTTTTGCTTTCTTTCTTACAAGGTGCGTTTCGATTTTGGAAACAAATTCTAGTTACTGTACTTAAATATACTAAAATATCCGGAATTATTTAATCCTGCAGGAGTGAAGTTTTCCAGCATAATTTAGAACTGGTTCCGTTATTGAACTCATATTATCTGATGACTCATTCTCATTTATATTTATTTATTTATTTATTTATTTATTTATTTATTTATTTATTTATTTATTTATTTATTTATTTAAATATTTATTTATTTATTCCATGAATAGATAGGCCATCCAACGATGGTCCCGATGATGTTCTGCTGCACTTTCACTTACAAAGTTCACGATCTCGAGAAATAAGCAATGCTGCGAACCAGATATTAGATGCAGCCCAAAATTTATTGGATCAGTAAGTTTTTACAAGTGATATATTCAACCACTATAGTTTCGTTATATTAAAATCCACCATATGATGTTGAAGCCTGGCTTATAGCTAAAATATGGGATCGATAAAGACCAAGAATAACTGATTAAATGAAAAGCTTTACTAAAAAAAGGGTCGTTATGGGGAAATGCAATCAGATGACGAGCAGGCCTGATATCGCTCATTTGACTTCAGTTAACAGCATGGGGAAATCTACAGTACGATAAAAGAAATGCAAACAATCTGAACAACAGCAACTACAACAGTAGAGAAATGTCCCATAAGAAATAAAGAGAGATGGAATTTGCCTTTACCAGTAGACAGTGGGGTAACTTCCAATTTTAAGCCTGAAAAAGTTCAGAAAGTCCCCTTCTTGCCCCCCCCCCCCCCCCACTGGAAGCGGTAGCTACGCCACTGCCAGTGCCAGTTGATTATTTTATTATTTATTCAATTTTATTGAAAGATCGAATTTTAGTTTGTAAACTACTTACAAGGGTATCAAGAGACATGTATGCACATGTACTATCACAAGACAATGAATGAACTATATTCTCTTCAACATCAAGTCTAGTCAATGCTTCTCAGATCAAGCTTCGTAGACAAACAACTCTCATGGCCTACACAGGAGAGAGGTTTTTTATTTGAATTAAATAGGATATATCTTACTTGTTTGTCCAGTTCATATTCAGGAACTGGCAATCAAATGACACAGTGGCATGATCGACACAGGAGACATTAAAGTTAACAGGCAATCAAGTTAGCAAGTAAACTACAAGCAAGCCGTTAGATTTAAATAGATATACGTATACACACACATATGGTGCGCATAACATTACCATAATTATTACTAAACAAACCATTCATCAAATTTACTGATCTGGTTAATTAATTCGCAAGTGCAAGCAAACCATATACAGTTATCAATTATACCCTTTTGCATAAATGAATAGCACAATTTAATTTGTATTGTCAATGCATAGTGAAAAGTATATTGCAATATCTCCAATTAAGAGAGCAAGAACAAATGAAATATTCCTTACGATAACTACAAATTATTAAAGACTCTGAATCATTTATGTACCCCTTTCAAATGCAAATGGAATGATGAATGAACTGGAAATGAACGGTAGTCGAACAACGAACGAACGAACACGGAACGAACACAGAACTAACGATAGGCACTATGTGTAAGATGATGCAGAGCGAAAAATGAAATGCTAAACGATAAATTATAAACGCTGAACCTAAACAATCTAGGATAGATCATAAACTATAAGTGATAATCTATACACGCTAAACGGTCAACCATAAATAATAAGCGATCAACCATAAACGAAAAACAATAAGCTATAAAGAATGAACGAAAATCCATAGTCGATATACGAAACCAATGAAAACAAGGATACTATTTTATCATGTCTTTCTTACATATTGTTTATTTTAAGACCGTTGTAACTGTAATTTAAACTTAACATGAATAAAATCTGTTTTCAGCATGAAACAAATCGTCTTACTAAGACGCGACAGACAGTTTTTACTCAATCATTTCCTTCACTCTAGAAATTCTTAATGCGCCAGTATATTCTGAGACATCTGAATACATTTGCTATATGTATCTCTTGTATAATAAATTCAATCGACAAATTACACACACACAAATTACGTTTATTTTCTTACTTTAAAAAATAAAATCATTTATAACCCTGTCTTCTATGTGTTATCCCCTTAAGAAAGTTTCAAGCACTGTAAATAATCAAAATATAAAAGTCAAGGTATGTAACAGGATGAAACCGAGTGAGATTGGATCTTGCGAAGACACATACCAAAAGCACGTAAACAGTGGCGTACTAAGGGTAAATTGCGCCCGGGGCGACGATGATGAACCAAAGGGCCAGAATACAAGGAACGAATTTTTATCAGCTGTTTTGGCGCCCCAAGACCTCCGGCGCCAAAGGCAACCGCCCCGTCCGCCCCAAGACCTCCGGCGCCAAAGGCAACCGCCAAGTCCGCCCCTCCCCGTTAGTACGATACAGCACGTGAACGAGATGTTTATTTACAATGCAAATTGATGATAATTGAATCTCTGACATCCTATTTCACACCCTTGCTTCCATCTCTCACAAAATACCGTATATAGATCCTGATCTGCTGTCGCATAATGCGCCGACAGATCAGGGTCTATGTTGTTTGTTCTACTTATTAGTCACTATAAACTGCATCGACCCAACTGAAAAACAACTGAAAACCATACCCTACTCATGTACACAAAGTTCAACAATGGATCTAACAAAATGGTATCGTTCCTCAGCGGATACAGTAAAAGTATAGTTCATAAACAAAGAATCACAAATGGTACCGTTTGTCAACGGATATGATCGATGCATGGGTTTTGCCTGCTGAAGGATTCATGCGTTTATGTGCGAATAATGTGTTATACATTACGCATGCGCGCACATGAACTGACCACGTTACACAATAAATTCTTCTTCTATATGAACGACTGTACGAGATTATTATTATAATAACTACGTTCGTACATGAATCTGTCTACAACAAGAATAATCGCACTTGATTATAAACCCTCTAATTTTTCTCGTCGTTTATTACGTACAACACGTCACTGAATTCAACTTGTCTGTTCGACTATAACTTGAAACAGACTATATTCTATCCGATACAATTGCGCTATGTGACACAGAACTGACTTGCTAGAAATTTAGAATAAATTCCGAAACATTCAATATATTAAAACATTTTATCACATAGAACGGATAGCAAGAAAGAATAAAGCTGAACGTTTTCACATATCTCTACAACTGAAGATTGCTTCCATAAAGTGGACCTGACAAGGCTCGTCTGTATTGTGACGATAAAGAGAAAAATAGAACTACAGGTACTATATACGTGATCAAATCCACGGCTAAGGAGCTCAGAATAGACGTCCCACCCCCACCTCTTTCACCACCACAACAGACACACACACACACACACACACACACACACACACACTGCACTGGAGTTTTGTGCGTGCTTTAGTGAGTGAACAGAAAGCAGTATTTAGACATCGCCACGGTTAAAACCATACACCCCGGGTAACGCTGTACGCAGCAACGAAACCCAATATGCATTTATCTTCATATATAAAATGCAAAGGTAAGCACTTTTAGGCAATCGTGGAATGTGAAGAAAAAAATAAAAACTGAAAGAACTATTTGCATTACCTGAACACCATGATATGAAGGAATACTCACAGTTTTCACTTTTCTTCACAACCACGTGGTGTCAGAAGATGCAAAAATCAGTTCAAATTGTGTTGAAATCATGTAATCTTTTTGCAAAGTTACCCATGTATGTAGTTCAGTTCTTTATGTACACAGTCCCTATTCCACCCTCACTCATGCAAATCATGCATCAACACCAACCATGTTCTGTGCACCTATGATAACTTAAAAATGTGCACAACCTTTTGCACCATTGCACTGGACACTTTATAAACTGCATGAATTAAATAAGGCACAGAAAAAAGAAAACTGTTAAGCTATTAAATGACAAGCTTTACCTTTCTATGCAAATGTAGGGAGATAAGTTATCAAAATTATGAACGGTCTTACTAGTGACTGGTGACAGTAAATCACTGTCAAAGGTTGCAGGATTTAAAGTTCTTGTCAAGAAATGCAACGCTGTAAGAAAATAAATAAAGAGTTCCTTAATTAAAAATATAATGAATAAACCCACAGAGTCTGTAAGGAAGTGTATATGTATATACATAGGAAAAAGGTGACAAAAAACAAAACAAAAAAAATAACTACATGTCTAGAAAGAGACCTAGTATCTATGAAAAAGGCGAGCAAGTTTTGATGATATCATTGCGAACAACTGTGTATGATATCATTGCGAACAACTGTGTATGATATCATTGCGAACAACTGTGTATGATATCATTGTAAACAACAGTGTATGATATTATTGTGAACAACTGTGTATGATATCATTGTGAACAACTGTGTATGATATCATTGTGAACAACTGTGTATGATATCATTGTTTCAATATATGCTGTAATTATTAGCGTTGTTATTGACTTTTATGTTAATCAAAGGCTTTGATAGTTGGATCTTCTTTGTCTCCTTTGAAATGAAAGAAAATAGTCCAGAATATCACGCATGCAATTTTGCTCCTTTCGTCGATTTTGGGTTCCAACATTTGTATTAATTTTTCATTTTTCAGAGGTTTCACCATTGAGGAAGTAACAAGTGACACCACAGCTGCCGAGATTAGAGAGATATTATTGGCTACTGGGGTTTACGAGCAACCCCAAAACTTCGCATGTAACCCCTTAAACCCTTACAGAACAGTGGACGGTTCATGCAACAATCTCGATCATCCGGAATGGGGGAAAAGCTTTCGACCTCAGCGCAGAGTGCTCTCACCAGCCTACGAAAAGGGTAAGTTATGTATTTTACTCAGATTTGACATGATATTGTTATTATTGGTCGACTGATATAAATCTGCAATATATGTATATAATTTTTGTTAAAAGTACAAGGTGGTATTTTATAACTTTAGCGAGAGCCTGTTGTCTTGTTTTATTTTGACTAACAAGTAAGTCAGAAATGATTATATTATTTACAATTTATTCTGTTGGTTTGTTTATGTTCATGTTATTACGGATTACTTCCCGTGAGCTATACCCTCTTTGAGTGTGAATCGCAGACTGGACGATTTTTGATAATTATCTCCTAATCAGGCAGTAAGTTAGTTATCGGAATCGGTAAACCATGCATTAATGGGGCTTTACATGCAATTTTCACATGAATATTCAAATCGTTAATTATAGCACGTATTCAAATGTAAATCTCTATCTGAATGGTAGAACATCAACTTTACTGCAGTCACAAGAAACGAAAAAATACTATTCTTTTTTCAGCTAGTAATGGCTGCTAGTAATCTTTGGATGACGACATTTCTTACAAGAGATAATTCTAGATAAAACGGAAGTCACCTGTAACGCATTTTTGTTTCTAGATGGCGCTTATGTACTAAAGCCGTTTAGACTGGTTCTCTGTTCAACGTCGTTGTTGAAGAGCAAAACTACTGACACATGGAACTAGTGGACACAGTGCACACAGGATATCTGTAGAAATAATGCTTGATTTCCCTTTTTTTTATGATTCACCTTGAAAGGTATCTCAAGCATTTCATTAAGTCAATGAAAAGACAGAATGATTTAAGGGACATATATCACCAGTAAAAGGTATTTACATTATGCACTATTTTTGCTACAGTCAGCACAATAGGATTTTACCGATTATCATTTTATTATTATTATTATTATTATTATTATTATTATTATTATTATTATTATTATTATTATTATTATTATTATTATTATTATTATTATTATTATCATAATAATAATAATAATAATAATAATAATAATAATAATAATAATAATAATAATAATAATAATAATAATAATAATAATAATAATAATAATAATATTATTATTATTATTATTATTATTATTATTATTTTATTATTATTAATTATTATTATTATTTATTTTTTTAAGTTATTTTTTTAATGTCAGGCTCCGTTGGAACACCACGTGCTACCGGAATAAATGGTACACCATTACCCAATCCTCGAACGGTCAGCAATGTTGTTCACAGCAACACCAACGGCGTCACTATCAACTCAACCATCATCACCCTGAACACTTTCCAGATGGGGCAATTTCTTACCCACGATATCATCTTGACGCCCTTTAAAAGAGGTATGAACGACATTCCGTTAAGTATATGAATACGGAGTAGGAAGCCATAGAGGGTCCTATGACTGCCTATTTCGTAATTCCTATCTCGAACTTCAGACTTCTTATTTCGAACCTCAGACTGCTGATTTTAAACTTGCGCAGAGTACTTGGTGGCCTTCGTACTTCATACTTTTTACTTCAGAGTTCGGATTTCAGACAGGCTTCAGATTTGAGACATAGCCACAAACACTCAAATATTTCACAAAACCTAGTGGCTACCCACCCTCCTATGAACCAAAATTGTTATAAAACACTAGGCCATCAACACTCAAAATGTTCATAAAAACATTAGATCACCCACCCTCCTATTCACCAAAATGTTCTCAAAAACACCGGACCAACAGCACCCAATTTTGTTCACAAAATCACCAGACCACCAACATTCCAATTTGTCATAAAACCCTGGCTAACGTACAGTCAAGTTTTTCTCAAAAATCTTAGGCCACCAACTCTCATAATATTCATAAAAACGCTAGGCTAACAGCACTCAATTTTCTTTTAGTAACAAAAAAATCATCATAATCTATTGTTCGAAATCTAAACTTATTCTGAAAACAAGAGAACCCGGTTGAAGCGTTATTCATCTAATGCTTGTTTCATCCCCATCCTCAGCCAATTCAGCCCTGGTGAAGTCAGTAATTTTCAAACACAACATCTGCAAGACGGCCATATAAACAACAAGACTTAGATTTCCAACAATCAAAGTCAGATATTTAGCACCAGACACACACGCAAACTACTAGCACAGAGTTAGATACGACATTACGTACATAGCTTATATCATTCGGTCTATATTATATTAAAATTTAGTACATGGCTTATATCGCTCGGTCTATATTATATTACAATTTAGTACATGGCTTATATCGCTCGGTCTATATTATATTACAATTTAGTACATGGCTTATATAGCTCGGTCCATATTATATTAAAATTTAGTACATGGATTAAATCGCTACGTCTATATGATATTACAATTTAGCACATGGCTTATATCGCTCGGTCTATATTATATTACAATTTAGCACATGGCTTATATCGCTCGGTCTATATTATATTACAATTTAGCACATGGCTTAAATCGCTCGGTCTGTCGGAGGATAAATTATGTGGCGTATATTGTAAGAATTGTATAGTCCATTTTTAATAACATCTTTAACTGAGATAATCAAATTATATACATTTATGGTGATAGCATGTGGAATTGATAAAATAAATAGTTTTTTTATATGAATTAATCTATTTACATAACACCAGCTTAGAATTTTCAATGGTTTCCAAGTAGGCTTCGTTGTCTTGTGATAGAGTCTCCGGCTTCTAACCCAGCCATGAGAAAGTTTATGTTCGAGTGACGCCTCGGTTTTGCAACATCTTTCTAAAGATTTAGTACACATTTCACTCCTGTAAAGAGCGCAGCATAGTGTTACATCAGAAAAATCGATAAATTCTAACTTTAACATTACAGTCTACGGGATTTTGATAACAGTGTCATACAAAGGGGCATATTTGATACAAAATCTAACTAACTTTAATTCAGTAAAAGACGAAGCATGGTATGTCGTCTGGAAATTTGATAGAATTAGAACAATTTGCAAAATGGAATTAATCAAATGAGAAAAATACATGAAATTAATATTGATCTTTAGGTGATAATAACATTACTATAAATCAGGACTCTTAAACAGGACTCTTAACTGGACGAGCAAAAAAATTACTACAGTATTTAAATGCATAAAAAAATTTGAAATATGCGACGGCAGATCAGGGTCTATGTTGTTTGCATTTGGACGCAGTTTATACGCGAGTAAAGACGGTACATACAAATGTTTTACCAATTGACTCACTGAAAAGTCTAGGTATTGCTTCACATATGTTATTGATAGTTTCCTTATTTAACCGATTTATGTTATTGATAGTTCCCTTATTTAACCGATTTATGCTATTGGTAGTTCCCTTATTTAACCGATTTATGTTATTGATAGTTCCCTTATTTAACCGATTTATGTTATTGATAGTTCCCTTACTTAACCGATTTATGCTATTGATAGTTCCCTTATTTAACAGATTTTTGTTATTGATAGTTCCCTTATTTAACCGATTTATGTTATTGATAGTTCCCTTATTTAACCGATTTATGTTATTGATAGTTCCCATTCTTAACCGATTTATGTTATTGATAGTTCCCTTGTTTAACCGATTTATGTTATTGATTGTTCCCTTATTTAACCGATTTATGTTTTGTTTAGCGAAGCTTGTGCTTGGTTTTATTACATGTATTTTGTCCTTATCTATCATTTCAATGAACGAAGACTTTTTTATTTTCCATCCAACTTGGTCTAGAATATGGAAGTTTACTTGGAAGTATATTTAGTCGGCATGTGATTTTATTATTACATTTCAGAATTGTTGTTAGCAAAGCACGTGCTTCTGTGTAGAATGGGTCTGATTCCAAAATGTTAAAATTGTCAATATATTTTATCAATATATTTTAAAGCAGGTGCGGAAATTAATCAATAATATATGACAGATATATTCAGAAATGTTGGCGGACCAAAGTTCGTATCCTGCCCACATCTATCATTCAAAATAATTTTTTTAAATATTACTTTTGCGAATTTCAAGTTATCTGTTACCCTCATTATTGATCACGGTATATTACAAAATGCGATACCTGGCAAGATTGATCAAGTGCCGGTTAAATCTCCAAATAGTTACGCACAGTACAATCGAAGTCAAACTGTCGTGAGAAAAAAAGCTTAGGTCTATAAAATCATCTCTAGTGTGAGGCTAGCATTGAAATCTCCCATAAGAAATACATATTGTTGTGAAATACACATATTTGTTATTTCTAATTCAAATATATTAACTTCATCTGGGTTATGAAATCGAGAATCAGCGAAGGGAAGGGGGGATGGGGACACATACACCACACCAAAAAAGGATCTTCATCATTATTAAAGAGAGACTTATTGAATTTAAACCAAACATTATCCGAGTCAATATGGACTACATTTACATGAGGCAAGATATAACGTCTGATAAATACACCAATACCCCCACTTTTTTGTTTATATTTTAGTTTCCTGTTTGGAAAAAGTCATATCCTGGTAGATTAATAACGTCAAAATTATCATCAATGCTTTCGATCAGCGAGATAATGCGATATCCCGCGTTACTTTGAATATCGGAAATTTTGAAACTCGTCTATTGCTGAGACAGTCAATACTTAAAGTTTTTTCATCTTCTTTAGGTATATCCTGCTGTGGACCGTACGACATGTGAGTAACATGCATGCATAAAAATACATACATACATACATACATACATACATACATACATACATACATACATACATACATACATACATACATACATACATACATACATACATACATACATACATACATACATACATACATACATACATACATACATACATACATACATGCATACATGCATACATGAATAAAGCACGAGAAAAATAAAAATGGAAGATGGAGAAAAAATAATTATATTGGGTTATTTATTTATTTATTTATTTATTTATTTATTGAAACTTTGATAACGCAAACATCAACGACACAAATAGTCGGCATAAAGGGAATGGCTCGCTTAGTCATGACATTAAATCTTCCTTGGCTTGATGCCTCATAAACTAGAAATATTATCAACTCTTAAGAAAAATGGTCAGCACGTCGAATTTTGACATTCCGTTGAAAATAAATCATAACGAATAATAAAATCGACACTTTAAGATTAAAGGGAAGAAACAGTTACCATGAACGAAGAGTACAAGTGTTTGCAGCAACACATAATGTATTTGTTTTGTTTGGGTTTTTTTGTTTTTTTTTATAAGAGGCCAACCAGATTGCATTCCGATCAAGATTCCAACCGGTGACCCATATTTTCCTGATGGAACGTGTTTAAGTGTTACAAGATCAGTAGCCGCAAATGACAGTGACGTACTAGGTACTTTACTAAATCCATTCCAGTCACCTCTAAGACAAGGCAGCATTTAATAAGTATGATTAACAGTGACATTTTTTTAGTCTGCAAGGACATATATAATGCTCACATTCTGATATGTTTTGGTAGTTATATGAATATGTATATATGTATGTATCAATGGTTGTATGTATGTATGGTTGTGTTGTGTGCCAGTCGATATTTTTCGGTCTGTCTGTCTGTCCGTATTCTGTAAATCTGTAATTTACGAATTCCTCTTCAAATGTTTGTCTATCTTCACGATCTATATCCAGGGTTGGCTGAACAAATACAAAAGTGCGTATGAATAAATATAAAAATAAGAAACATATTATATTATTCATAAATAATAATAATAATAATAATAATAATAATAATAATAATAATTTATTATTAATAATATTATTATTATTATTATTCAGGTTACCGACAACAGCAGTAATAATAATAATAATAATAATAATAATAATAATAATAATAATAATAATAATAATAATAATAATAATAATAATAATAATAATAATAATAATAATAATAAATTATTATTATTATTATTATTATTATTATTATTCAGGTTACCGACAACAGCAGAATGAGATTACTTCCTACATTGACGGCTCCAATGTCTATGGCTCGACCGACGAGCAGTTGTTGGCTTTGCGAGATGGCGGTAAGAATGTATAAATTTGAGTTCCAGTCAGATTCACCTTCCCTGGAAAAAGGTTTGTTTCGCTATTTTTTTTTTGGGGGGGTCAACCTTCCACAAAGTTACTATTAACAGGAATAGTAATTTCTTACAATGTTATAGGTAAAGGACCATAGAAATACGATTGATTTCGGATACATATTATTGGTTACATCCTTTCGCAAAATGATTTTTTTCGAGACATACGGGCCTCTTAAAATCAGTTAGTTTTTCGGAAATCAATTTTTCCCATACATGTATTATAGTAGGAGGACAAAAAATGGCGGATATTTCAAGGGAAGTCATTATGAAAATTATGACGCCATATACCGATACATCTTTCTCCGTCTCTCTCTCTCTCGCTCTCACTCAATCTCTGTCTGTCTGTCTCTCTGATAATCTTCTGTATATAATTTTCAGAATACATGAAGACGAGCAATAAATGCAACTTACCAAGGAATCCTAATGGAACATGTGTACTAAATAACAATTTTGAATTCTGCCATCTTGCGGGTAAAGATCTTTTATATGTGTGTCTGTGTGTGTTTGTCTGTCGGCGTTTGAATTATTATTCATTTAGCCAATTTATATATTTATCTTCCTAGATATCAACCTAGCTATCTTCTTTGCTATATATCAATCTATCTAATAATGGATCAGTCCATGGATGTACCAGTTTTTGCAACTTTAATGAAGGATTTTGCGTTCGTCAAAATATTGGCGAAACAAAAATGCATTCATTGATGGATTGGTATAATGTTTGTCACTGATTATTTTTGATGATGTATTCTTCCTGAAATTTGAATAATATTGTAAATTTCTTATAATCCACAAAATGTCACTCATATTTATTAATGTAATAAATCCACCAGATATGAAGAAGACTAAACGTCTTGCTAATTGATTTTCTCAGGATTACTTCAAACTGTCAAAATAAAGATTGATTGATTGGTCAAATTTTTTCACTGTCGTTTCAGGTGAAGCCAGAGTCAACACAAACCCGTCACTCACTTCCTTCCATACAATATTCGTGAATGAACACAACCGAATAGTTGACGCGCTAAGTAGAGTCAATCCCATGTGGGATGCTAACAGACTGTTTCAGGAAGCCAGGAAAATCAACATTGCCCAGATACAACATATAGTTTACAATGGATTTCTTAATGCATTCATGTCCCAAGCCGACATGACCAAATACAAACTCGATAGTCTAAAGTGTGGCTACACCACTACCTATGACAAGAAACGTGACGCCTCGGTTTCAAATGGTTTCGGAATAGCATTCAGGTTAGCTATTACATTTGATGATGATGATGATGATGATGATGATGATGATGATGATGATGATCCTGTTATCAGGGATTCTCTATGAGAACTAAATTGGTTTAGTAAAAAAATGCCATCAAAAGTATTTTCCAACTCATAGTTTGCCGACTGATTAATATGGGTACACTGCAATTTTGTGATAGCTTTTTGACGATTCTATGTTGTTGCTGTTGTTATTGTTGTTGTGTTTTTCTAAAAATAATTAGCATATAATGATATCATATTTTTTTAATTAATGTGATGACGAACACCACTTCAACTGTTACGATACGCATTGTTCGATCAGACAGAAACGCTCGGTCAACCACAGTTGAACTGGAGTTTAAAATGACAGTTTACATGTTTTAAAAATTTTAATGTCATAAGTTGGCGCTCGTTTTCTGTATTGAAATCTGTTAATAGCTTGTTGTCGATAGTGGATATTAAATATTATTTCGGAAATTGTGCTTTCATCTGTGTGTACTGTTTACATTATATATTATGCAACTTGGTTTTTAAAAAAAAACTTAATAAATAAATAAAAAGGTAAGCAATTATATCGAAAATATTATTCTGACTACTATGGCAATGAAGATTTCGGTGCCAGAAGTGGGCACGAATAGCATGTCATCCTAAACATTTGATTTAGAAAAGAAATAAGTTATTTCCATGTCCATCTATTCTACATTCTTTGTAGGAGTGTCGAATTCTTGGTCACAAGTAAATGGATGTCGTAGTAGGTATGTTTTCCTTCATGTTTCACGCCTTACCTGCAACCAGAACACCTCGTGGCTTTTCTAAAAAAAATCTCCACGCTCCTCACAACTCATACTCTTTCAGAATATATCGCTGCCTGAAGGTTGTTTCGACCCCATTGTCATCTAAACATTCGTACATCGTCTATGCGCATTAATACATCATTAAGTTGAATGGATCCTATCTTTCATCTATTATCACATATTGAAATCCAGTCAAAAAGAGGTATAAACAACCAGAATATGAAGGCGCTTCAGATGCACTTCATTGTGACGTTAGCGGTATATTGTTATGTCTGCCGCGTGCTACCGTGTAACAACGTCAGCCATATGCTATGTCTCTGCAATTAAAGAATTCCTGACATTTGCCGCCTACATCTTAGGTACAATATTGACATTGTGCATTAAAGCGATTGGAGAGTAAAGATCGCAGAAAATGCATTGCGAGTGATGCTGTTAATCAAAGGTACGGTTTTCTCCAAGTGGAATTTTACCACCAAATTTACGTCGTTGTGGCAGTGGTATTATCCTTCCAAAGGGAGGCAACTGGCTACTGTAGTATTTAGGGGACAGACCATTTAATTTAATTTTTAATTTTTTTTTTTTTTTGGGGGGGGGGGTTGGGGGTGGGGGAGCGGCTGGGAATTTTTCGAAAAAAATCCGGCTCTCAAATAGCTTGAAAAAATATTCTGATTTTTTTAAAAAGAATATTATATCCATTATATTAGTTACAACAAATTAAATTGTCTTCAAGTGAATGAAGAAAAAAAAAATATACCGGCTCCAAAGAAAATCCCAGCTACCCCGCCACCACCACACAAAATTAAATGGTCGGTCCCGAAATTGGCAAGCCAATATCATAGGCTGGTAACTAGTAAAATATGCGTCTCCCGATTAGTTTATTCATGTAGTGGAGTGTGTAGCAGAGCGCATTCCAAGCAAGAAACTAGACTAATGGGCGTGGTGCATCATGGGAAAAAAAGTTAACGTAATTCAGTTCTTTCACCAAGAAGGAGGATGCTAGTTCTCTGCGGTCTCACGAGTATTGGAAGTGTGCCGCAGTTATCCAAGAACTCTAGTATTTCCGCAGTGTTTTTCCTATCATTATCGTAAAGGCCGAAGAGTGTTTCAACTGGACTTGCCTGTGTTATAAAATAATAACAAAATGCTTTTAATGTGACCTCGTTTATCTTTTCTTATATCATACTACGCTGTTGTTTCAGTTCTTTTTTTTAAAACGCCATAATGTTATTCCTTTTATTTTCGTCTTTTTCATGTATTATGCAGTTATGTCGCTTATCTTTTTCTCATTAAAGGATGGGACACACGTGGATACCGACGTATCAGGACCTTTACACTGACCTACATAAAAGGCAGTCTGGTGGAGAAACGGGCCCATTTGATTTAGTCAAGACATTCAATAACCCACATCTGATATTCCTAAACCAACGCACGGGCAGCGAAGGGCTTCTAAAATGGCTTACCAGCGAAGCTAACCCGGCAACAGATAGGTACGCATACATTTACAGATGCAGGCTCCACCCACCTATGACATAACTAATGCCCATTTGAAACTCCGACAGATTTATGAATAATCACTCAGACAGATTTATGAATAATCACTCAGACAGATTTATGAATAATCACTCTGACAGATTTATGAATAATCATTCCGACAGATTTATGAATAATCACTCCGACAGATTTATGAATAATCAATCTCAGGCTATTTGAATCATTATGTAATAACACTTGACCTAAATTATCAGAGTAGGTTAGAAATCTAAGTCGTTTATGGTTTTCAAATATAAATGTTATTATTATTATTATTATTATTATTATTATTATTATTATTATTATCTCTCTCATACATTTTTATAGCATTTCTGGCTGGTCTATTCCCCCAAATTTTAGATCTCAAAAACCTTCCCTGGCTTCTTCTTCTTTTCTTCTTCTTCTTCTTCTTCTTCTTATTATTATTATTATTATTATTATTATTAGTAGTAGTAGTAGTGTCACTTTTTCACTCTATTTGCAGAATAGTGGAAGATTCGGTTAGAAACAGTCTTTTTCAGAACTTCATCACTAATACAAGCCTTGATCTTGCTGCAGTGAACATCGAAAGGGGACGAGATCATGGTGTGCCACCTTACGGCAAATATCGAGAAAGCTGTGGTTTGTCTGCTCTTTACGAACAATGGCAGAGTCTTGTGGATCATGACCAAAGAAATATAGCCCTACTTCAAAAAGTTTACAAGTAGGCATTTTTTAATGTTCAGTTTACTTCTGTCTCTTTCTCGAGAAAGAAGAAAATAGTTGCAACCCCATGCTTCCGCGCGCGTGAGCGCGTGTGTGTATGTGTGTGTGTGTTTGTATGTGTGTGTGTGTGTGTGTTGTTACGACTTGGGGTAAATGTAACAAAAGAAAAGACTCAAACAAGCTTTCAGGATTTAAAATAAAAATATTTAATTTTCTAAAATATTAAAATATTTCAACAAACAATCAAAGTGAAAGAATTAAAAATAACTTACAGTATAGAATATCCTTAAAAGTCCTAAATTGTTCTAAAGTTCACTGATCCGGAAGTTAATGCAAATATTCCGAATGAAGCAGGTTCCGAATGAAACCTTCACTGTACTGATGTACTAACAAGAATCAGTTATATCCAAGTGTTATTAATTCCAAATAGTCCTTGTGAATATGGAATATCACAAGTTCTAGAAATGTTTCCGATAATTCCACGGAGCTGTATAATTATTACAGTTTAAGACACAGTACTTAATCCAGAATGTATTGTATAACGATATATATATATATATATATATATATATATATATATATATATATATATATATATATATCACTGAAGCAAAATATCCGCACACAAAATGAACCAAATTCGTTTATGACCTCTCAGGCTGACAAACCATGCTAGGAATGCCTAAACACAGCAATACATCCTATTATATAACTTCTGACTGCGCAAAACATAATAAGGAAAAACTATGTTTAAACTGTATTGCGACTTAAAAACAATTTAATCCTTCTAGTAAACAACCTTCTCCGAACCAATCAGAAATTAGGTTATGCGTGACACCGCTAAAGTACTTGTGCACTGACGTTTTTACCAGTCAATAAAGTATTGACTCTTAAAGAAATCATAGGATCTAGGTCAGAAGATCAACAAATTCTCACGCTCTAGATCACGTGATATGATTCATGTTTAACCAATATTTCCAAAGTCCAATGTACTGAGTCACATTGAAATACCGTTATGTACTTTCTGCAAGACGACAGCTGTTAGACTATTATGCAGAGATCATAAACCTATACTATTATTTAAAAACGAAATAATACATAATTCCGTAACAAATTGTGTGTGTATGTGTGTGGCTGGGGGTGGGGGTGGGGGTGGGGCGTTTCTAAATGTTGCATATGTTCCAACTACTTTAAACATTTTGTGGTGGAAACATGACATTTATCTTCCAATTACTAATTTTTTTTAAAAATCCTGGTGACCATGTGTTTAATAAAATTAATAATTTCATGTGTTCAAAGTTTTCGTCCATGGATTTTGACACTACTTGTCACAGTTCATGTTAATATGTCCAATCTAGCTTTTCTAGCCCTTAGAATCATTCGGTTTTCAAATTCAAAGTCTGCTTTTCGACAACTGTTGACAACTGATCAAAAAGTTTCACTATCATAGACTATCGAATTAAATTCCAAATCAAATAAAAGAAATTAATGTGTTCATAACATTTACGCATCAATTATTTGAAGAACTTCAGAATGGTGTTACCGTCTAAACTTGCGTATAATTCAGGTCCAAATGCAAACAACATAGACCCTGATCTACCGTCGCATATTGCGCCGACAGATCAGGGTCTATGTTGTTTATTCTATTGATTAGTCCTTACAAACTGCATAGACTCAGATCTGCCGGCGCATTATGCGACGGTAGATCTGGGTCTATGCAGTTTGCAGTTCGTGTTATCTTATACGCGAGTATATACGGTAAGCTGTGGAGGCGTAATGTCTAATTGAGTACACGCTAAATTTGAGACATTCTTGATTTTTACCATTAATTTTCTCAGTTTAAAACTTTTTTCTTGGCAATTTTTAAAAAAAAAACAAAATTCACCAAAATTTAGTCATATATATATATATATATATATATATATATATATATATATATATATATATATAT
The DNA here is from genome assembly GCA_029931535.1 of Margaritifera margaritifera. Lineage (NCBI taxonomy): Eukaryota > Metazoa > Mollusca > Bivalvia > Unionida > Margaritiferidae > Margaritifera > Margaritifera margaritifera. The sequence continues at coordinate 2,042,217 of JAQPZY010001521.1, read as the reverse complement.
ATATATATATATACACTCTATTTGGGCAGATTTTATTTACATACCCATTACAGTGTCATGCAGACAATCTCTATTCTTGTTACCATTTGATTTCTCGTTTTTCAGCGATCCACGTGACATCGACTTATTCACTGGAGTGCTCACTGAAAGAGGAGTGGCAGGGTCTGATATGGGGCCAACTTTGGGTTGCATCCTGGGAAGGGAATTCCAGAACCTTAAAGAGGGGGATTCATATTGGTACGAACGTCCAGAACCACAAGGATTTCCGATAGGTAAATAACTTTTCAACTACAACGAGGACAGCAACAACAAAAACAACAACAACTACTACTACTGCTACTACTACTAGTCTATCATTTCTACTACATGTATTATTTGTATTATTAGCATTAGTAGTAGTACCCCACCAGCAGCATCGTTATTACATTCGTCGTCATCGTCGTCGTTATCATGGTCGTCGTCGTCGTCAATATTCACTGAGGTAGATGATGATACATGTGTATTCCGCCTGACAATAATATGATTGAATGAAATAATTTAATTTGTCAGAAATATCTTTGTATTTACAGCGGCTTATACTCTCAGTAACCTACCCTAAAAAAGCTACAAATTTACAAAATAGTGCTGCATTTATCAATACTGATTTCCTCGGAATGAATATTTATATATTTATTACAGAGCAATTGGATGAGATCAGGAAAACATCACTATCGGCTGTACTTTGTGCCCACCTGAATTTGAAAGAGATTCAGACTGACGCCTTTAAACTTCCGGAAATAAGGTCAGTAAAACTTGCCGATAGTTCCTGGAATACATCAAATTTTACCTGCGATCATTAAGAGTTGTAAAGCTGTGACAGAGTGAGAACACCTAGTAACATTGACCAAAATTGGTATTACTACTTCGTGTATGAGAACACACCGTGTTCACTTTATACTAATTTTTTCAAATCTGAATTACGATTTCATCTACGGATACGAGACTGATATTGAACTAATTTCCAAAATGTATAGTACTGTTTCGTGTGTGTTGGGGTGGGGTGGGGGTCTAGTAAGTTTCTAAGCAACAACTCTTGTGCCAAAGGGACAACGTGGATGTTCTAAAGCAACAACTCGTTTCAAAGAAACACGAAGAATACAACGAGCACACTTGTACATTTTTATTTTTAAAAAAACCCAAAACAAAACAAAACAACAACAACAACAACAACAACAGCAACAACAACAACAACAACTCAAGGAGCACATTCTAATCTCTTGATTGAACATTTGGTTGAGCGCAGACAAAATTGATTTCTTCTTTTTGAAATAAAAATTAATAATAGCACAAAGCTATTTTATGATAGATTCAACAATATCCAGAGAGATGATAGAAATATCTAATGAGTTTAAAATAAAAGAGATAACGTGTATTTGTTTCATAAAATGTCTGGATGGTATAACAGTGTGGTCAAAGCTACGTGTGTTACAAAATAACATACAAGAGAATAAATATGTTTTATTTGTTGATTTCGTCGATACAAATACAAATCCTGCAATATTATGATACAGAAAAAGGAATAGGTATTGTCTTACAGTAAATACACCAGTTTGTACTCTGCTAAATTTATAGTACAAGTAGAAGAGCTTGTAAACTTAGCAAGGTCCTTTACACACATATAATTCCTGGACAACAAAGTTCGGATGAAAACATTACATAGTGACTCTGTATATAAAGCAACTGTTTTTTAATCAAGCATAGTAACGGCAAAATTGACATAAATTTAATACCATTCGTATGTTTGTAAGGATTAAAGAGACACTGCTGAAAATAAAAGTTCCAGTTGTCGATGGATGTCTAATTGGCGTGTTGATAACGCCTGAAAACAATATCAAGTGTAATATATTCTCTGGATGGTTTTATCTTCTTTGCCTTCTACACAATGTTTAATCAAGCTATTAGAATGTGTTTTTATCTTGTTTGCCTTCTACACAATGTTTAATCAAGAGATTAGAATGTGTTTTTATCTTCTTTGCCTTCTACACAATGTTTAATCAAGCTATTAGAATGTGTTTTTATCTTCTTTGCCTTCTACACAATGTTTAATCAAGCTATTAGAATGTGGTTTTATCTTCTTTGCCTTCTACAGAATGTTTAATCAAGAGATTAGAATGTGCTCGTTCTGTTGTACAAATTTGGCGTAAGAGCTGTTGCTTAACCTTGACAATTCCTCGTACTTCTTACACGAGATGGTAATACAAATTTTAGAAAATAGTACAAGGTGGGCTCAATGTGTTCTCATAGCCGTGCATGAGATGGTGATACAAATTTTGGATAATAGTAAAAGGTGAGTTCAGTGTGTTCTCGTATCCGTGCATGAGATGGTACTGCAAATTTTGGACAATAGTACAAGTTGTGTTGACGTTATTATATCTATACTATTACTAAGGCAATATTTGCTGTTGTTATTGTTGTTGAGGATGATCTTGAAACTCGATTTTTCAATCACGGGTGGAATAAAATACACGCACACAAAGCTATCGTATGGATCTCACAACTTCAGGTGTCATAACTTAACCATCTAAACCACTTTCCTATAGACACTGACACTTTTTCATTATTTATTTGATACCGTAAACGTGGATGCAGATGCCATTTTATTCTCATTTGTTAGGCCTGTTCACAAGAGGAGGTGTTAAACTGATACATTCGTGCTAGCATTGCTATGTTGGCATACAGTTCCGTTCGTTTTACACGCATTTACCACCAGAACTTGAGAAAAACATCTTTTTCTTAGTCAAGATGACATGTGAGAAACATTTCTCTAAGGAGATACCTCTGTTTGCTATAAAAAAAATAATATTAACACCAGAGCTCATGATAATTGTACCTTTTGGAAGATGCACCAGAAACTGAGTTTAATATACCGCGATTAACACTAATTTTGGCACTGACACCAAGAAAGGATGAAAAATTCAGTCAGTTTGAACATGGTTCAAAAGTTCTCGTATGAACATTGTATATGTATGTATGTATGTATGTATGTATGTATGTATGTATGTATGTATGTATGTATGTATGTATGTATGTATGTATGTATGTATGTATGTATGTATGTATGTATGTATGTATGTATGTATGTATGTATGTATGTATGTAATTAAGTACGAGTGTGTGTATGTAATAATGGCCGTCAATCGTATGAACAAACGTTCTTGTCAAGATACACTTGCCTTATTTCAGAAATCCCAGGATAAGCTGCAGCAATCTGCCATCGATGGATTTGACGAAATGGAAATCAGCTCCTTCCACAATATGAAATGCTTCGTGCCATATAACCCAGAAACCAGGACATGAAATAGAAATCTAGATTACCATACGAATTTGAAAACAATGACCATTGACCTATCGACTAGATTCCTCGTACTCGTTATATTTTTTGCTTTTACTTTTTTATAATCAAAGTTTCTCTAGCAAAATTTACATACATACATCACTGTTACTTATAAATTATAAAATGTTGCAAAAATTTGTCGAAATGTGGTGAAGTTAGATCGATTGTGAATTTGCTTGTGTTAAATCGTGCAAAAATATCAAGTTGTCTGTGTTCTATGCTGGAGAGCTGAGACAAAAAGACTGGCACCTTAGTGGGATCAGACAAAGAACTGATACCTTAGTGAGCTGAGACAAACAACTGCCACTTTAGTGGGCACAGACAAACAACTGCCACTTTAGTGGGCTGAGACAAACAACTGCCACTTTAGTGGTGATAAAGAAGCCTAAGAGTAGATTTTCATGATATATTGTCTTTATACTGTAATTGGAGATTAATTAAAGATGAGTTTAATTTCATCTTAGTATGACCTTTTTATGCAAATCTTCGGATTAAATTAATTGAGAAATGTATGTTTAAATGTGTTCAACTCTTTAAGTCTCAATATAAGAAAATAATTTGTAATTTGACAAAGTATACTTATCAAGCAAATAAGAAAAACGTGCTCGTAGCGTGTAAGTGCTTTTCTGTATTTTTATATTTTCAAACATGAACCCATTTTTAATATATATCTGAATATGATACTATTTTATTGTAATTAAGACGTATTTATGTTTCATCTCATCTGCAGTGTTAATGTGTACCTGTATGCTTTATGTGTAGCATAATCACTATAATTTGTAAGCACCATAAGCATAATCTGTTTACGTGCATAACCTGTTTTGAATTCTGAATAAAAACTTCAATTTACAAAAGGCTCTCAAAGTAATATGTCAGCTGCCTCCAATACGCGTATCTGTTTTATAGGATATTCATACAAATAACCACTAAATAGTTTCATTTCTTTGTTTACTGATAGAAGCCTGTCAACAAGGAAATATATAAGAAATCAAACAGTCCAAAAAAGGGACAAACGAGAGAGAGAGAGAGAGAAAACGGAAAGAGACAATAAAAATAAAGGATAAAAGATACCATCTACTGTAGTGGAATATCAAAATCGAACTTAATGGACTTCTATATAGAAGCTCTAAACACAGGAACTACCACGGCGTGATATTGTTGAGTAATTTTGTGAATATAGTAACTTGTGCTATCCTGGATTTGTCCCGGTTGCAGAACAGTGATATTCCTTATAAATTTACATTGTTTTATAATTAAGTCCTTTTAATGCAAATTCTGATATCCTGTGCAAACGAAATTAAGGATTATTAGTCACAAAAACACCTTGTCCTTTATATCTATTGTCGACGGGAAGGCTGGTCGCGACTGTAAGGCACACTCACAAAAGTAGTACTAATATAAAAATAGTCTATCTCCATTGCACGCCCAGATGTGCACAACTACTACTACTACGCAAGTACAGGAGCAATTCAGTTTGAAAACCTACTGAAAAACCCTAACTTCTTCAGAATAAAATTTAAAATTCAAAATAAAGTTTCAATTTGAGAACAAAATTTCAAATGCTACATTATAGAAATCATTTGTTCCCGACATAATTTGCGTAATATGACATTTTTTTTTACTGGCCTCAGCTCAGCAGGTATCAGGTCAATAACAAATAATTTAATACAAACAGTAAACATTAAATTCTAGTCAAATGAAATAGCTTTCCACCATTGTTTTAATGTATATAACTTTCAGCTTACAACATACTGACCAATGTCGAATATGACTACATTTTGTAGAAGATAGTTAGATTTTGTATGCCGACGATTGTTGCTAGACTGCAAGATCCGTCACTGTATTTCCAAAGTTAGGGAAATATCCAGATATCTGTCCATCAGTCTGCCTGACTATCCGTAATTCTTTCTCCCCAACCCCTTGGCGGAAATTCACCGAGGTTGGTTCATAGTATCCACATGCTTTATACACGCAGTTATAGCAGGAGGACAAATAATATTTATAACAGATTTAGGTTACGACCATTGAGGGAGTGGATATATATATAATAAAAGTAGTGGGGGTCTCCCCCAGCGACGCGTAGAAGTAACTCCTGTATACCATTACCTAACTTCATGCATGTACATTCACTCAAATAAAACCTGACTTTGTGACAGATTAGATACATATGAGATGTATCTGATTGTTTGAGCTCAATTAGTTACTTCATAAACTCAACAGCTGTCCCCTAAGGGTTGAATATGTAGATAATATTGGATAAAGGTGTTGTCCCGTTGGCTTCCGCCCATTTGTTGCTCAAATAAAAAAAAAAAAGAAGAAATTAAAATGGACCTAACTGATTAATTGATTCTAAATTAAATTGAGAGTAATGTTTTGTATCATGGGTCTCTGGAATTTCCTCTGATGACGAGACCACTTAAAACCGCTTAATGCGGAAAAACGTAGTTATCCGATACAGTGCAAATGGACTTTCATCTCCGCAAGGTAATCCACACTAAATACAGAGGGGGGGGGAGTCGAGATTAACACTAAAGCAGTAATTCACCCAGAGCATATGCCACAAACACATGTCATTAATGGAAACTACTATAATCCTAAAATCACCCTAATAAATAATTGAACGGAATACATTCAGACATTGAGAGAGAGAGAGAGAGAGAGAGAGAGAGAGAGAGAGAGAGAGAGAGAGAGAGAGAGAGAGAGAGAGAGAGAGAGAAAACAACTTAAAAACTGTTGCTGAGCCTAGTCAAACCTAACACTCTCTCTCTCTCTCTCTTTCATCACACACACACACACACACGCACACACGGAGGAAAAGGCGTCCTTTGGTCAATATCACCCCATGATCTGAAATGCACGCTTACAATTGAAGTTACTCAACCTGTCGCTTTACTGATTGAACAAAGGGGGTGTGTTCTAAGTGTACATGATCGTGCGAATACTGGTACGTGCGACGTAACCAGTTTTATGGCTTTGGAATGCAGGCAAGATTAAAAATAGAAGGACAAAAAACGTCCAACAGTAGTTCAACAAAGGAGTTTGGAAATGCACGTGCGCACGATCTGGAAACAATATTGCTCATCTGCTCTTCCAGTTTTGTTTTTGTTGGGGGTTGGGGGTGTTATTAAAACACGTCTATGCACGTAAAACTGACAGAAATACAGAAGAACAGATACAGTACACGCATAAAATAGGACATGCCAGACACGCGCTGAAAACTTTTTCGGAGGGAGCATAAAATACTTGAAAAAAGAAAAGAACACCTTCCTTCAGATCAAACGTTTTTATTCCAATCTACAGCCGTCACCGACGAAAACGTGTCTCCATCCAATATACATTTATAAACATACATCGAGAATATAAAAATATTATAATTAGTATCTACACGTTATATACGTATAAATATGTATATTTTACCTCTATTATTATTACATCAGATAACACACGAAAAAAGAAGTAATAACATACTGAAAATAATTTGAATAAATGTATGTTAAAAATGGAAAGATTTTATCCTTCTCGTTGAAAGAATCATTTGACGATACGTAATGCTTATCTTAACTTAGTTTCAATTGTTTTTCAAAACGGATTAAACGTTTATGATGTTGTAAATATATTTAATATACTTTTCCAGAAATATCAAGATTTCTTTAAAAAGTTTGAGAAATATACAAATTATTTCAAAACATTCATATAAGAGAGACCCTTCAAAAATTATATCAATTAACTTTTCAAACAAATGCATCATGATAAAAAAAAAGAAAAAAAAAATTGGACCAGGAAGTTTATATATGAGCATGCTGTATCTAAGAATTTTCAATTTTATTTCCATATTTATATAATTTCCAATTCTTTCTTAACATAAATTGCAATATTCTGTTTATCCTTCAATATTGCTACAATTTTGACAACGATTTGTTTACTTGCAAAAAACACTGTACATAAAGAATGAATGAGAGAAAGAAAGGCTAAAAAGAGAAAGAGTAGATAGCATACAAATGGAAATCTACTTGCACGAATTACGATATGCATTTTTTTTCCTTACAGTGCGATTTATTTACGTGGGAAACTTGCTTTTTTCTCTTTGCTACATTACAACCCATAAATTATAATACCTTTACTTGTATTTATTGGCATGCATAACTCGAACCTCGGAGGTCTATTCAATACATGTTTGCCTTGACTCGAACACTTGACAATAATATTATGCATAGCTTATACTCTGAAACGGGTACCGTCTATACTCGCGTATAATTTAACACCAACTGCAAACTGCATAGACCCAGATCTGCCGGCGCATTATGCGACGGCAGATCTGGGTCTATGCAGTTTGTAAGGACTAATCAGTCGAACAAACAACATAGACCCTGATCTGCCGGCGCATTATGCGACGGTAATATGCGTACGTCTCAAAACAGCAATTGTACTTCTCAGTACGAGGAAGTCAGCACTAAAATCATAAATATTTGAAAAAATATCGTGAAATTTCAATCATTGACAGTTAAAAATTCTGCCAAGAAATTGAATGTATGTATATTTCGCACAACTTACTCAAGCTTTGTCCAATATTTGGCTGGATCACCAATTTTGTTTTTAACAGCCATAGAATGGTTAGTAATCGCAGAAACATCCCAGCAGTTCTCAGGCATAGGTGATACATTTATGACGTCCTGAGTTTGTCTGACACGTGCTAACAAGTCTCTATGAGCTTTAACCATACCGCCATTCCTAGCCAGTGTACCCATGGGTCAGTAATGGGGCACACGACGGCTTCTCCTAAACCTAGGACCAGAAACCGTCAACACCGATCGCTCTCGCACTCTGGAATTCCCGATGGCAAGGATACCTTCAAAGAGTAATCATGCCTTGTCAAAGCAAGCCAAACTATGTTGAAACTTGGAAACCCAGTACCCTAAAAAAAAAAGGCATTTTCCTTGAACTTTCATAGCATATACACCGTGTTGTGCGCTATACTCCATATTTTACTCGAATGCTGCATACCCGGGTGGTAACGGATCATCAGCAACCAGTCTTACAACCAACTGTTGCTATCCTCTTGAATACATAGCGAAGCCATGCAGATATAGGCAAGCACAGAGTCAGTCAATTATTTCAGAAGACCAGTTTGTGACGAAGATGGTCCCGTCTTTTATCTCCGACGGTCCAGGATTTAGACTTGGTCTTGAAGTGACGTAGTTGAGCAGCATGGTCTTTGTGCAACATCGGTTTATATTCCATCGGTTCACAGTAATGCTTGAACAAAAATATACAAAAGAAAAGAAAGAAAAATAAATAAAATAAGACAGAACTTGAGATAGTTTCATTTATCTGTTTAGTTTAAATCTTTCCTCTTGTTTCTCATACACACACATATATGTGTGGTGTTTCTGATAGTTTTATAGTTATTTATTTATATATATATATATATATATATATATATATATATATATATATATATATATATATATATATATATATACAATGACACAAAAACTTATAGCGACGCAAATACAAAGCAGTTTCCCAACGTTTCGAGCTAAACGCGCTCTTCGTCAGGGGAAGAAACAATTTTCATCCACAAAACAAACACCAAACACAAAATGCAAGAAAAATTCTTGACTCCTACATGTTTAAATGACGGGGAAATAAACAAAGTATAAACAATAGAAGAAAGAAAGAAGACAAAATTTAAAAAACGGTGTAAAACGCGTAAACTACATATCTATATTATGCTGCCATCAGCCCAACAAAATTGTGTACAAATATTTCAAAGTGTTTATCGTGCGTATCACGCAGAGGACCAACGTGTTTTGACTTAATTCCAGACTTGGAACAAAGGACTGACACCATGCGCAGCGATAAATCAATGCCATCATCAAAATGTGCAAAGGAAATTATATCTCGGTAAAGTTATACATGGATTTACTAAGGAAGTATGTCTAGAGCATGGTATAGCGGGATAATGGTCAAGAGTTCAAATAATAATAATAATAATAATAATAATAATAATAATAACAATAATAATAATGATAATAATAGCAAGAAGAAGAAGAAGAATATGAAGATTACTAATAATACACGTAAAGAGTTACGGAATATTTACTTGGGTAAATATTATCGCAAAAATGCGTACCTCTGATGAACTGATACCAGGCTGTAGTTAGGATAAGATTGCATTAGCAAAGTTAGACTTTAACATTTAGGCCGAACTCCCCATGAGTTTTCAACTGAAGTATCCAGTATCGTTCCTTACGTGTCCGTTCTATATCGGTCCACCCCAGGTTAGAATCAATTGGTAGCCCAGTCGAGTTGTAGTGGTTGGCGAGCTTCGCGTTGATTTTATATATATATATATATATATATATATATATATATATATATATATATATATATATATATATCTATATATATATATATATATATGTGTGTGTGTGTGTGTGTGTGTGTGTGTGTCTAGAAGGAATATCATTATTGTGCGTAGCAGACACTCGTAGGCGACCAGTAATTAATGAAGGTTGGTGCGTGTAGGTAAGACAATGGGTGATATAAGCCGCGGACTGGGTTCGAATTGCAGTGTGTGTATATATGTATATATTACTTGCATAGATGTCTATTTACATTTGTACCATAGCATTTCGTCTGTACCTGTCATATATTTGTTTAGGGTGGGGGTGGGGGGGGGGAGGTACTTAAATAGGAAATGTATGCAAGTTTTAAATATTTTGGTACGCATAGTTTCGTTGAAAGGCCTTGTTAAAAAGGACGTTTGCTATGTTCAATTGCATAATAAAGGCATGCTATATCACATAAAGACACTAAAATGCGATAGTAAGGAAAATCCCTTCGCGGAATGTTTTTTTTTTTACAATATCGATGTCTGATCTTCCTCCACCATACTTGTAACTGTTCTCTCAATTTTTCTCTTTCCAAGCCGTGCAAAATTTATTAAAGAAATAATGTACGAAAATACTTTACAAATTTAGATATTATCCTCCGTAGAGTATTCTGTTTCACGACTATTATTCAGTAATTGGTTAGCCATCCCTGGGTTAAATCAGTAAAGCAATCTCTGTGTGATATTAAAGAATCATTTTATGTTGACTAAAATATTCCACTTTCGAATGTTTAGTTTTTGCAAGATTCTTACCTTGTGGTTTTCATAAAAGGCCTTGTAACCTCCCTCTAACAGGTAAACTTCTGGGTAGCACAGGTGAGGATATTTGTCCTTATTCAGAATTCTGTCCTGTTGTCTCAGAAAGCGGTACCTGCAAACCAAAAATAAATAAATAAATAAAATGTAAAAGTAGCTACCTAGTATTAGTCTCTAAAATAAATACATAAATAAATAAAATATGCAAGTAATTACATTTAGGATTCAGTAATAGGATTCTGTCTATGAATGGATTTTTTAAAGTAAAAAGTTTCTTATTTTCCAAAAAATAAAAAAATAAAATTAAAATAAAAAAAAAAAATATGACAAAATATATGGAAGTATTTATTGAGCGGTTACAGAAAGTTTTGATATGACTTCAGAAGCTGTATAATTACTTTCCATAAATTTATATCTTCTATCTTTGCGGTCAACTTCCAATAGCAAATGTATGAATTCATTCCATGACAATTTAGATGATGTCAGGAAGACACTCTGTCTTGGAAAAATAGAATTATCAGAGCAAATTATGTATGGAGGAAATAAGGTCCTATTTCTTTCGCTCTACATGTAGCAAATTGCAGAATCATGTAATATGAAACAAATTACGACTCCTGTTAATAATAATGTAATGGAAGGTTGACCATTACAAATGCCGGCCACCTATTTTCAGGGAGGTAAATTTGACTGAAAATGAAACCTACCTTTTCAGAGTTCTACTTTGATCTCCAGTTTCACCCCATATGCAAAATATAAAGTGTCGGAGACAACAGCAGCGAAAAAAATTAAATCGTGTTTCACGGTTGGTTGTACCCGAAGGGAAGAAAATCTGCATAGAGTTGTCGAAAATGGCTATGATTGGCTATGACGACGGAAATCTAGAGGGACACAGATTTGGAAAACTGAGTCCAGCATGAAGACCTAATTAGGAAACCCGAGAGTCCAGGTACCGGTTGCTTTAACTTTTCATTTTGATTCCTCAGATCGCAGTTCTAAAACATCGTTCTTAATTCTATTTCTATGATAGATACATTTGCGCTGAACATCAAGCAATCGCCAAGAATTAAAACGGAATCAGTATGTTTTGAATACCTCTAAGCGGGTTTTGTACTTTTTTAGTGCGACTTATTTCCTCTAATTTCAGATACTCTTCAACACATTTCCGGCAAATATACTAACTCTGTGAGACGAGAGAAAGGAGATCACTTCTCTTCTCTTTTTCTATAAAATATTCTGACGAAAATCGTTCTCTGCACTACAGTATGCAAGATAATGTTTAATTTCAATTTAAGGAAACACTCTTGAATTTGAACGAAAATAACCCCACCCCAAAACATAAGGTTAAAACCCTAAATTTGAACTCCTTGAAGAAGGGAGATCTCTAACTTTTGGGATTCAAAACATATCGAGGAAACCAAAATCAGCAAATGTTTCCCCCGTAGCGTGCAATATTTGTGTGGGTCCAAACTTCTTTGTTTCACAATTCCTCAATTTCGCACGAATCAGCAAGTGGATGCAAATACTGTTACACGCAAATGGGCTCACTACCGAGCGAATCAAACAACTTCTGCGTGAGCCTGGCTTGAGGTCGAGGTTTCCCCTATATCCAAGGACCTCAAGACACCAGTTATTGCAAACTGGAGGGTTCTTAATCGCGCAAATACTACAATAATATTTCCTCTAATACAAAGAATTATTTCTATTTCAAATTACTAAACACGTATGATTAAAAATATCCAGAGAATTCCCTATGTTAAGAAATTAGGGAGGGTCCATTTTACGAAACTAATTCATGCTATCAAAAAGTCTCGTGAATACTGTACATTATGACGTCTGCTCCAAGAAATTGGCTAATTATTTGGTCTCAGAAATATCTTCCAAACACCGACTTCCCATAATCAAACAAATAATCACGAAAATCTAACAAAACTATAAACTGAGACGTAAATACAAATAACACATACCCTGTGTTTATGATAATACAATCAATCATTCTTTAAGAGACATTTTCCTACGGTAGAAATGCGACATTAATACTTACATTTTTGGTCCTCTCTCTGAGGAAAATTCGCAATGAAAGATAAGTATACGCCTTTGGGTGTCGTAAGTCTCGTCGAAACTTTGATGCAGAAATTGCTGCATCATTTCTTTTGTGTAGAAATTCATAGCACCCTGCAAGGATACGTTATTAAATTAGCAAGAAAAATAAAACAGAAAAAAAAAAACACAAAACCACAACAACAAAAAAAACAACAACATCACAACAAGCATATAAGCGAAAACGATTGGGTCATATAGGGGCTTGTGTTAACCGTTGGTATGGCAATATCACGCGTGTTCTATAAAATATGCAACAATAAAGCAATATAAAACGACAGAAAATAAATCAGAAGAAGGATTCACTCTATTGAAAAGAAAACTTTTGAATGCGATTTTTTGTTAATAAAAAGCATGCGCATTGGTGTCAGCAAATGCTGTTCTCAAGAATTTCTACAAATATAAAATAAAATCACATACGCGAGATATATACTAAAATACAACTTCATTTATTATTATTATTATTATTATTAGCAGTAGTAGTAGTAGTATGTTGTTGTTGTTGTTGTTGTTGATGATGATGATGATGATGATGTTGTTGTCGTTACTGTTGTTTTAATCACACATTCCTTCATAGCACGAGTAAACTAAAATAAAACGAGATTAGAAAATATATTTTAAAAACACATAGTTGTAACACTAATATTTCTTTTAGGTTTCCTGCATTATAGCACATCATCTTTTTTTTTACAAATCACATACCTCAATGTGTCCGCCTTCAAACTCGTAGGGGTATCTACAGTCAATAATAGTACAGTTTCTAATAATCCCAGCGTAGTCGCCTCTTAGAACTCCAGCCATCTGTAAATAAATAAATAAATAAATAAATCCATGCTAGTAAACTTTCAAAATTCAACCCGGAGTCAGCAAGGGGCAACTCTTTTGCTCAATAAGATCGCACAAATAAAAATAGAGTAATACAAAACTGTAACAGAGTTTAAATGTAAGTGTTTACTAATTAAAATCTTAAAACAAACAGTTCTGATTCATATACATTTTCGTAGACGTTTTCTTCTCAATGGCGGGATGTCTATCCCAAATATTACATTATCAAGAACAACATATGATCTACGACTTCAAATAGTAACCAAACCTGTACTGAGAGACCACGCCCTTCTCTATGTTATTAATACTATTCCAATAATTTGCAATCGCTTTTACTTTTAGAACACAATCTCAGGAATGAAGTTTTTAGCGTTGTTTTGGTTGTATTTTGTAAATATTGTAAGCAAAAACGAAACACATTATTAAAGAAGTACATATTTTCTTAAGTATAAACCCACAAATATTTAGTCGTATTAAATTTGATGTTATGCACATTTAGAACCATTTAGCCAATTAAAAATTTGATATAAATTGGTATTCTCAAAAAAACACTCATACGAAAGATTTTATATCAATTGATATTTTCAATAAGTACAATGGTGTTCATACAAAATGCGGCCGTCAGGTTCCGCTAAAAGAGACAAACACCTAAACGCTTTACGTGAATCTGGATATACCCTATATTAGCCAGAAAATGTTATTTTTCTAGACAATATGCAAATCAGGTTTGATCTTACCGTATCGGTGGAGATACATCTCAGGTCCTTATGTTTACTGGGCATTGTGGGAAGACTATACGTCTTTGACCCGTCAGCAATAAGGTCAGATTGAAAAGTCATGCGATTCACTGCGTCTAGGATTGCAGAAGTAGGGTCCGATCTTGGAGATAACTGCAACAGAAAAAAATGAAATCTTCCTATTTATCATTCAAAATATATTGGTTTTGACAATATTTTCAACGCTATTCACTTTTACAGTAACAGAACCTCTGCGCCTGGATTCTATTATTTCCGGTAGATCTTACGACATATCTGGTGTTATGACAACTCTGAGGGACAAAAACAAGTTGCACGTGCGATAGGTGCACAAATTACCGGAAAAATGACACAGACAGACGGATTGCGACACTGTTTTTTTTGGTAAAATAACCTCATTTGGATCCTAACGTCTGCTGATCTTGTTTTTTTTTTACATGTGTTATACGCCAGCATATTCAGCAGCTCGAATGCTGAACTTGGCACGCACACCATGCGGGCAACAAAAGAAAGACCGTTTTTCCAATTTTTGTTATTCGCTGATACCTGACATACAGTTTATTGAATTTGTTTGGTATCAATCTCAGTATTAAAATTTCAATATTTATAAGTTGGCAAGAGCAGTCTTAATAAAATTCGACAAATGGGTGTAAAGGGAAATAACTCTTTGAAAAATCGAAAGTACCCCAAATATTAACAAGGGGGAGAGGGTTTACCTATCAATGAAATTATTTTCATTGCTCATAATGAGTAAATCTCCGTTCACTTGAGGATACTTAAGTCTTTACAGATATTTTAGAATTAAAAGAAAACAAAAAACTTTTTAAAATGTGTTTTCGAATCTTTTATCAAAATGTATGTAAAAAAACAACGTAATGTATAACTTACGTTGGCCGAAATTGTCAAAGATGATGACAATGGTGAGAAACGCTCATCCCTAAATCTTTTTGATGCAGATGAAACAGTTTCATCATGGTGCAATGAACGCTTGTTGTTGAAAAGGCATCTTGTTGTGAAGGAAGATTTAAAACACTTCTCTGATGGACGTCTAATCTGAAATTAAATGGAGCGATAATGCAACAACAATTTTGATCCAGTATATATATACTTCTTTATTGAAACTGGTGTTCAATTCAATGAGAGTTCTATTAACAACTTGAACAGTCAATGAAAAGTTAACAAATCATTTGTATACTATGTTATCTATGTCAAAATAAATGTTACCAACTTCTATTTTGAGGCATTCCTGCAGTTGGTTCGTGGGGTTCTCCGTTTCGAGCTTTAACGTCTTACGTCTAACATGGTATAATATGTCAATATACCTAAAATATATCGTCGGAAACAATTTAAGTTTTCATTTAGATCCAAATGTGCTATGACAATTTATAATGAGGACTTGTAACGTAACCATACGTGTTGGTATTCCATATTTGTTAGGGATTCACTTCACATAAACTGCAAGATTTTCTCCAGAATCTATAAAGACCATTTCTGAGACATTAAGTAGTAAAATCAAATATGAAAACAAAATAACGAATCCATATACATAGGAAAGATGGCACGTTCTGTTTTCACATGTAATTAAAATGCTTTATATAAGTTTTGATAAATGTGGTCACTTTTCATGTGTAAATGAATCAATCGCATAAGAAAGCAAAAACTGTCGATGCACACAGAGGTAACAGAAAAATATACTCTGACTGACAAACCAATATATCGATATATTTAGACAGCCGTATAGACTGAAAAAGAGATAGCCAGTGATGACGTAATGGGAAAATAATGCATACCTCTATTAGCGAATCATCCATATTCTCTTCACACATAGGTATACAAAGTTTGGATGTGGCCAGGGTAAATTTCTGAATGGAAAAGGGAATTCCGACTCACAAAAATACAAATTGAACACTCTTACGTTACAACCTGTGAATTTTGATTAATTAAAATAAACACGTTCCAATTCATCATTTATATATGATGTCTCAAAAACTTTATTCAAGTCATCTCGGGACAAGGTTTCTATTTATGCTTGAGGGCTTGGAATTTGTTTTGTATTAAATTATAGTTAAAAAGTTTAATCAAATGTCGAAATGAATGCAAAATGTATTTGTTTGTAGAGAAACACTACCTTTGTAATCTTTAGACAAAAACTATAAATAGAAAACAAATATTGACTGAAGAATTATTTGATATAGTGTCCAAGTAATACATGTGATATGTGTATTCCGCTCTCTCGATAATCGAGTAGAATTCTACTGTAGATGTATTGCTGTCCAGCTGTTTACCTGTTCAATATCCATTCCAAGACCTGAATCCTCGTCCAGAGTAGATGTGCTGATGGAATATAGGCCCTTCATTTGCCAAGTACCTGTTGGCTCCATTTCTGCCCACTTCCCGGGCGTGATGCTAGGAAATGGTATCTGAATAATAATAATAATAATAATAATAATAATAGAAGAGATCATGAACGATTGCGACACATTTACATTAGGAAGACTGTATCGTAGATGGTTCAGAAGTACTAACAACAGCTTCCCACTTCTGGCACATGGTCTTGTAGTAGTAGTAGTAGCAGTAGCAGTGTTAGTAGCAATAATGGTGCTGGTGGTAGTAGTAACAGAAGTAGTCGTGGTGGTAGTATTTGTAGTACCAGCAACAGCAGTAGTGGTGGTGGTAGTATTAGTAACAGTAGTACTAGTAGTAGTAGTAGTAGCTGGAGCAGCATCAACAATTATAATAGTAGTAGTAGTAGTAGTTGTGTACTTACAGAAGCATTCATCTCTGAGCCCATGTGAAGTCTGAAAAGAAAAACAAATATCCTTTGGATATGTTTTATATGCATTTGTATTCTAAATAAACTTAAGAATCGTCATTTGAAAAAGAAGTTAAACACAGTTCTAAGTACTAAATTGTGATGATGATGATGATGATGATGATGATGATGATGATGATGATGATGATGATGATGATGAATAGGATGACAATAATAATAAAATAATAACATCATCATAGTAAAAGAAACAAATAAATAATACAAAACTTTAAACTAGATTAGTGGAGGAATTTTTCCTTCTCAACCCAATCAATTGTGTTCACAAGTTATTACTCACCTTGGAGTTTTCATCTTGATGGTCTCCAATATTAATGTTGAACTGATACACACTTTTGTGCGCGATGAAATTTGAAGCAGGCTTTGAGACGTTTACATTCAGTTTTGTATATTGTAACAAACTGTTCACCGTTGTTATATAACACAAATAAATCTATGGCTTGAGACTTTTCACTGAGACAAAACAGTCAAATTACAAACACAAATACGCCCGGCAACACAAAGTCTTCAGTGATATTTTGTGTTTAGGTTTTATTTTTGCTTAAACTTTTGACAGAAGAATAACCCATGACTGCGATCACTATGTTTCTAACTGATGAGGGATGAAAATGAATTACTGAAAATACCACGCGGACGACTTTAAATATGAGGCCACCCAATCATCTCGCACTGTTGATTTGCCCGTTGGCTTGCCGTCCCCGAGTTCTTCACAATCGTTGGTGTAAAAAGTGTTAATTTGTTAAATGAAGTGCTTTTGAGAAATGTGTTAACATATGTAGATCTGTATCAGATAATCCCACAAATCGTTTGCAAATCAAACAAACCGGCTATTTGTATGAAAAAAAATTTGAACTACCTTAATTTCCGGAATAATGATTGGCTGGTTGATTTCCTGACGAACAACTTAGTCATAGTCAAGAAAAATCTACAGTTTTCTTGAAGTCTATGTCTAAGATACATCCGAGTATCCAGACTATTAAATATTTCAATACATTGAATTATGCAATTTTGCTTAACCATAACATGTTAACATAGTACATAATGTTTTGCATCTGCAAATTGTATACAACAAATTAGGTATATATATTGTATGAGTATGATTAAATTGATACTAATTCTTGATATGTCTCACCTGTCATCGTTACGCAAACAAATGTATCTCCTGTTGGCTTTTAAAACAATAACCCCGAGAGCATTTCTGTCTCGAAAAACCTGCATATTATGTGATTCTGCCCATGAGTGTGTGCGTGAGTACGATGGTACATGCGTAATGGTTTGCAAATACCATCCTATGTTGCAGATTTAAAATACTGCAGAATGTTTCCGAGTCTAGAAAACCTAAACTATAAAATAAAACCTTATTCATACTTTTACATTTGTTAAAAATCAACTCCAAGCTTACAATGGTTGTTTTTAACTAATCAGATGACTCCATAGAAATATCTGCTCAACTACTGTTTAGAATTGCTTGCTTCCTTGTTTCGTGATGCAATAATCCACACATTTCTCGTAGAACTGCGCCTTTATCGCACATGCTAATTTGCGATATTGGAAGCTTATATTCTAGGAAGATGCCTTAGATGGTGTTTCATGTATTAGAGAAAGCATGAGAGAGAGGGGGGGGGGGGCACACTCCCCAATAATAACAGAGAAGTAAACCAAGACTCACTACGGGGGTGGGGGATGCCCTCTCACAAATGCTTCGTATTTAATAACTGTTTACCCGACAACATTGATTTTGATAATGCCCCGCTATGTAAATCCCGTGCAGGCACTGGTTTTGCACTGTAATTTTCTATCATGTGAATCTCGTGCAGGTACTGCTTGTGCAATTTATGAAGTGCTTGATAAGGTCTCCGTTCTTTCTTAGTAGTAAGTCTCCTGTTGTCATGTGTATTCGTCTGTAACTATAGATAAGAACGATTTAACTTATTCATTTAATTAGGAAGATACTATCAATGGCGTGCTGGCTGCTGTCTCAGGCAGAAGAGGGTGACCTTTTCTTACGACAGTTTTTAGAAATGCGGATAGAGATACTGAAATGGTGCGTACTTCACTCTCTCTCTCTCTCTCTCTCTCTCTCTAAAAATAAGAAAATATATACGTCTGAAGAAAGAGGCATGTAATTTTCTCCGAGCATCATATTCTCTGTCTGCTTGTCTTTGCGATCCTCCCGCTCCTCTATCTGCCCCCTCCCCCCTCCAACTGAAACAGTGTAGATCAGCGATATTATATATTTTATTTTTATTCAACACTAGTTCGTCAATAGCGTTTCCGTGGATGGTTTATTGGTTGAGAGGAAAATCAGAAGAATAGTATTTGTTTCTTTCTACTCGCCCACCCAACAGAACCTCCGATTATTATAATTTGAGGCCCAGATCCATGGCTATGCAAAATATGATACAAATGCACCAGTAGGGACAATACGAAATGCGTCGCATTTTGTGTTTCAAATAACTCTTTACGTCTGCTGGTACAATTGTTTTTATACGACCCCCGATGCACTGCTGCAAACAGAAAAGGTACATTTTATCTATGTGTATTACGCATGTGATGCCCCTGCGAACAAATGTGAATTTTAAAACAAATCTGGAACCGTTATGATTTAAAACATGGTCAACATATAAGCTAAAATAATATTTGATATTTTTAATTCTGCATGTTAATGTTCTCCGGTACTTTAAACAGCTCAGAAAATTATCTTAAAATATCCAGATTACATGTCTAAAATTCATCCGGTAATTGCAAACATGAAAGTGGTACAATATATTGAAATTCGCCATGTCTCTGTTATAGCTGTTATCTAGAATCGCTGACTTTTCTGCCCCACACCTTGCTTGCAAAATGTCAAGATAGGTGTTGGCTGTTCGATATCGCGTGTCTACATCTGATATCTGGGTTATAAAATGTATCGCTTATCGCGTGTCAAATGTATGTAAACGATGCGACGTGTGTTCGTTTATTACATGTGGATGTTATTTGTCAGCTGATTAAACGACGGCAAAAGTATATTCTCAGTTTTAAAAGCATCAAGCTTTTTCCCTTGAAAATCATAAGACTTTGGACATAGAGCAAATAAATAAATAAATAAATAAATAAATAAATAAATAAGAATTTCCTGTTTACATTCTCTTTGTGTGCATACTAATAGAAAGAAGTCAGGAAAATAAATGCTAAGGTCATGTCAAATGGACAAAAATGGCACAAGTGATATAATATATTAAATGATTTCGCTGAAAATTTTCTTTTTAGTACAAGTGAGATAAAAACTAAAAACAAAGTTATTACCTTTAGAGACATATGTGTAACTGATACCATGGATTCACAAATAACTGTTTTGTTAGATAGTATGTAACGATACCCATCAGGATTTTATTTGGAAGCTAGTAAAGTGACCATTTTAATATACAGGAGACAAAAATGTGATATAAAAGCCTTCGTGCAATTATTAAAATGTTTTTAAGATTAAGACAGAGATAGAAACAATACCTATCTTTTCCATCTTTTCTCATTATTATACAATCTTCACGATAATTACGCATACTAGTATTGATCATGTATATATTTATATATGTAAATGATGTATCCACTTTAAGTCGGTAGACAAATATTGTTAGAATTTTATATTAATAGGGGAGATTTCAGCTTTCTACTGAATTCCCACATATGGCATTAATTTGAATTATATATGAAGATTTGTAGTAAATAAATATTGTCTGATGTACAATACAATATCTTAATTCAGTACACTTAGTAACAAAAATACAAAACAAAAATTGCCTAGACCTAAAGGATTTTATTTTATAAGACCAATAAACTTTTTATTATGAAGTATCCCTACGTTGATTGAAGACTACGTGATCAAATTGTACGCCAAAAAAGGGACGAGAGAGAGAGAGAGAGAGAGAGAGAGAGAGAGAGAGAGAGAGAGAGAGAGAGAGAGAGAGAGAGAGAGAGAGAGAGAGAGAATTAAAGATGAAAGATAGAATCTACTGTAAGGGAAATCAAACTTAATGGACTTCTATATCGATACTCTAAACACAGGAACTACCAGGGCGTGACATTGTCGAGTAATTTTGTGACTATATTAATTGGTGCTATCCTGGATTTGTGCGAAATGCGTAACAGTGATGTTCCTTATAAATTTACATTGTGTTGAAATTAGCCCATTTTAATGCAAATTCTGATATCCTGTGCTAAACGAAATGAAGGGTTATTAGTCACAAAAACACCTTATCCTTTGTATCTATTGTCCACGGGAAGGCTGTTCGCGATGGTAAGGCACAATCAAAAAAATAGTACTAATATAAAATAAAGTCCAACTCCATTGCTCTCCCAGATATTCACAATTACTACTGCGCAAGTGCATGAGCAATTCAGTTTGAAAGCCTACTGAAAAATCCTAACTTCTTCAGAATTAAATTTAAAATTCAGAATTAAATTTAAAATGATGCTTTATAGAAATCGTTTATTCTCAACATCAGTTGCGTAATATGACATTTTTTGATTGGCGACAATCCTAAATAAAAATGTATTTTCCCCGTGGCATGTCCAGCTTAATGCATCAGATACGTTCTTGAAAGCCATCCCGAATATTCAAATGAAACTGAGAAATTGGGGCTTAAACACACACACACACACACACACACACACACACACACACACATACACACACACACAGACGGGGAGAGAGATAGAGAGAGACAGAGAGAGAGGTAGAGAGAGAGAGACAGACAGATTATATTAACATATCGATTCAATTTGTATACAGCAAGTAGGTATCATACAGAGTGTGCTAGGTTAGTGAGAAAGTTTGTTGATGATAACCACCACCAAAATCACAAAGGGTTTTCATATCAATTGAAGGTAAAACTAATTAGGCTCTTAATCATATAAGTCTGATATTTCCTTGGAGTATGAAAACATTATCAGCAAACTGTTGGGTGGCGAGTGTGGGTAGGAATTACATACTCGTCGCTTCGCACTCCAAAATAAAGAAACGGTTCTGAAGATTTGCCCTCCGCAGTTTTATTATTCTGGGAACTAAAAACACCCGAATCAATTTTAAAAAAAACTGGAAACATGAATCAATTTTTCCAAGAAATCAAAGCCGGACAGTTTTATTTCAGGAAAATATTTTGCAAATTGGTGTAGCCATCTGTCACCCTGCTTATTCATATTATATTGCGAAATGATTAATCCTTGTTATTTGAATTACGAAGCAATACTTTTTAATCTACAAAGTACCTGAACATTTACATCAGTAAATAATGCTGGTGTATTTTTGTTTGGTAATTTACCTGATATTATGAAAGGCCTGTAAAGACACCATGCTGGTTTCTTCTTTGCAAATTTCCCGATTAGGTCTGCTTTTGGTGAATGAATGGAGCTGTTGTATAAACTGGACTTGTGACCCGTCTCTTTATAACGATTTGGGACTTAAATCTTTACTCGTTAATTCATATAAATATTTATATCACTTCTATGTTGCTCACCACACACCCACACCCACACTCTTTGTGTATTTTCAATTTCAAAAATTAAAAATAACTAAATGATAGTAAACGTTTACTATTCTAACCATTGTCAATTTTAGTATTGTCAATATATAAATTTAAAAAGTAATCATAAGTAATTGATAGTTCATTGATTCGTTACTCCCCCGATGTTATGACAATCTGTAATGATCCTTCCCAGCAACAATTTAAGCCTTCTTTACAGAGTGTCAATGGCGCATCTAGGGACAATATGGCAAATAGTGTTTATCGATTCAAATGAGCACTCATTAGTATATAAGATATAAGATTGAGGTCCCATAGCTAACAGCTTTGGACCATGTAAAGTTTGCTCGATGGTTGGCATGCAATATGTTCGGTTAGACGAAATGAAATAGCTTTAAAAGATATATCAAAATTTATTCAGCTTTATACTTACCGACGAACAGTCATATATACACTAAAAATAGTTGTTTTACAGATAAATTGTGGTTTGACGTGTCATTCCATTACTCAGTGTCCTTGAAACCTGTATTTCATTTACACTGACTGAGGGAGGATGATCTTATTTGGATTGATGTTTCACGAGAATGAGTACATAACAACGAAGGTTTCAGGTCCTGGGTACAGCCTCCAGAGGAAGAAAAGGTGGGAGTCCAATCTCACTTTTTCATAAGTACAATCCCATGTAACCTGAACTACACCGATTGAGAAAAGATGCTTGTATTTAATATGAAGTTTTACGACAATGATTACATGCGAAATCCTAAATGCATCCCTGGGGAGGGATAGGTGGGATGGGTGATGGTGAAAGTAAAAGGAGCGGATATTTTTGATGATTTCCATCACTTGTTTATCTCCATTTTTGTTCTTACATATATTTTAAATCTTATGTTCTTAATTTTGGCTAATAATAATAATAATAATAATAATAATAATAATAATAAGACGATGAAGAAAAAGAAGAAACTATATTTCTTTTTATCCAACGTATGTGATATAAATTACAAATAGTATCTATAACTTTTAGTCGAGTTTACATTTGCAAAATAAACTCCAACAGAGAAATAGAGTTACGATTGATCATGGCCTTGTTTATATACATGTATTGGTACAGGTAATCAGTGGTGTACTGGCCATTGGGCGTACCGGGACAAATCCCGGTGGGCCGCCGCAAAAAAAATCCGTTTTTACTGGTGTTTTACTGGTGTGAGCAAAACCCCGGGCCTGTCCCATCAGACCGCCGCATCGGTGGGCCGGTGGGCCGTCAAAAAGTCCAGGGCCGAGTTGCTTACCCAGTACACTCCTGAACGTTATGAAGACCTTCCCTCCGCAGTTTTATAATTCTGGGAACTGGAAACACCTGCATCTTTTGCTTGTCAGTTCTTTTTAAAGAAAACACAACCTGACAATTTTATTTCTTTATCAGTGAAGCAGTGGTGTACTGGGCATTGGGCATACCTGGACAAATCCCGGTGGGCCGCCGCAAAAAGATCCGTTTTTACCGGTGTTTTACTGGTGTGAGCAAAACCCCGGGCGTGTCCTGGCAGATAAGTCCAGGGCCGAGTTGCTTACCCAGTACACTCCTGCAGGTAATTAACTAGTCTTTATACGTGTCTCAAATAACTAAACCTACTCCTAATTTTTAGTGCAAAGTCCCGTAGAGTAGTTTTTCGACGTCGTCTATTATCGTTTCCTTGAATATCATTACATTAAATCATATTATACACTTTGTATTCATTGATGGAATAAATATGTCAATAAAGATGAAAATGTTCCCTCCAGCGATCGCGCGCTTTGCGGACGATGGGACATGCATATCTTATTCAGTGCAAGTGTACTTTCATCTCGGCATAGTAATCCACACTAAATGCAGACGCGAGTTGAGATTAACACTAAAGCAGCCAAGAACATATGCCATAAACACGTATCATTAATGAAAAGGAATTAACCCTAATCCTAACATTACCATTATACAAAATGATTGGAGAGAGAGAGAGAGAGAGAGAGAGAGAGAGAGAGAGAGAGAGAGAGAGAGAGAGAGAGAGAGAGAGAGATATGCATTAAAGAGTCAAAGAATATAAGACGAATTTTGTATCTTTTCATAGAATAAATTTGTCTTTAAACTTAAATTACTAACGTAGAATACAGGTAGGATCACTGTAATGTTAAAAG
Organism: Margaritifera margaritifera; assembly: GCA_029931535.1. Lineage (NCBI taxonomy): Eukaryota > Metazoa > Mollusca > Bivalvia > Unionida > Margaritiferidae > Margaritifera > Margaritifera margaritifera. The sequence continues at coordinate 2,017,517 of JAQPZY010001521.1, read as the reverse complement.
CATCGTAGCATTCAGCTACTACGCATATTCTACTTCTAAAAAAATTATAAAAGTCTGAGTTGTAACAATTAGTAATTTAAGTAACATTATGCAGTTAGATGCTACGTGCAGGAAAATAAAAGAGCCGAGTTCTTTTCGCTTATGTTAGGAGATTCTTCCACGCTTTACGTCAGTACGTTGAAAACCTGTATTAGTGTTGGGTAGGTCATGAGCTCTGAAGTCAGGTGACGTGAGCTTCACCCTACTACTGGCCATTTTGAGACAAGGAATGCGTTATACAACAATCTCGTAAGTCCACAGCAAGAGGTTGGGTTCATTTGCTCAAACTCGTATCATTTTTTTGGAGCAAGGGTAAACGCATTCGAATTCCCGGGCTCTGTAGAAGTAGCTGCCCCAATGCATACGGAAGCAAGACCGTGCTTCCACATTTCAGAGTACTGTATTTTCATTACAGGTAAGAAACACTTATGTTCATTACATTTTACAGTTGCTACTTGTGCCTTTTTAATATCTTTCTTCTCATACCGCAGTGCAATAAAGTGGTGTTTCAGGACAGTGTGAAATTTATTTAAATTGTCTCTTTAAACAAACTGTATTCTTTCTTATTCAATAGTGTAAATTGTAAAATATAGTGTTTTAAGTATTGTTTCAACTTTTATGAGGAATTCATATGTTATTTGTATTTGTAATATTAGACTATTGTTGGAAGCGATTTTGCTACCAACTTCATGCTCTCTGATAATTAATTTTATAAATAAATACTTTCAAAGGTACAAACCATGATGTTTCAGCATTTAGGGTCGAACATTCAATACTTTGTATTTCCTACAAAGTGATATCAGCTTTATTTAGATATATTGTGTTTTTAAGTATATTTGGCTACATTTGGCTCATTCGATGTTTAATCATTTACATCATATTTTCAAAGACAGAAATTCTAGAATTGTATGAAGTTGATAAGTTTGCATGAATATAATAATTTTATGTGAAGTTTTATATCCAGAATGCACAATTGTATGTGTGTATTTTTCTATATGGCGTGTCCTTTAATTTAATAAAGCAAGACTATACCTGCACATTTCAGAGTTCTGTCTCTTCCTTACAGTTCGAACCTGGTAACCTCTTGCACCCCAGCGATATAAAACCTCCGTGCATCGCAATGGAGTGACACCTCCCTAAAGGAGGACAGAATGCTCTGACTATTCCTCACTTTCGATCCGAGAGTTCCCCCGCCCATACATTTTTATGGGAGCCATCGGGAAATCTGAACCCTTAGGATCAACCGGCAGCCAAGCACAAGTTACATCATGAAAACATAATAAGTGGTAAAAGAGCAACATCATAGTTAGTGATGGAAAAACATCATCATAATAAATTTACTCTGAAAAAGGAGAGGATTTGTTGAAGACTTTTTTGAATTCGTAAAGGTCAAACATTATTTTGGGAGGTTTTGATAACCACAGTGGTGATTTGGGAATACAGAATTTTGCAACACTCGTTTTGTGCTGTTTACAATGTTTGGTATTTTGACCTAAAGACTACATCATATGCCGGGTTTGATGGACTAGAGGATTGTTTGGTAGCATACTGCAGAGCCATTTCGTTCGTCTGAGTTAAAGTGATGGTTCGTTTGCCTCAACACAAAGGATTTCTGAAAAGGAAGTTTTAAATATACCAATACAAAGCCCAAGTCGCTGATCGACCCAAGACTCTGTTTTCAACCATGGGATAACTAGAAAACTTTCTTTTATGAACCTGTGCAGATAATTCATGGTTCTATTACGCCTAGAGCACTTTAACTTGTGACTGAGTTGTCCGACATTTCCTGGAGATTTCTCATTTGTGCACTGCATAACTCCGTCTAAGTAAGGATTGGATTATGATATAAAAGCAACGAGATGGTCAGGTTGGTTGTTTGTTAGGACTTATCCTTTATCCCGTTCAAGGCACTTAGAATTTTTCCTTTTTTAAAATATTTAATAAAACGTTATTTTCTGTATATGCTATAAGGATAGTATGATTACAATATTAGTTGAAAAACATTTATCTTGACTCATGGTAATCCATGAAAATATTAATAGCGTCTGTACAAGATAGCCATTTATATTGTAATAGGTCCATGTATAAATTTTTCATAAAATAATCGAGATTTATAATACTGAAATTGTCGATTCACGACCGGGAGAATTTTATTTACATGCATACAAGGTGTAATTGCAAACAAGTTAAGTAGTAGATAAGTATCAGGTAAGTATACATTGTCAATGCTAAGTGCAGATATAGAGTTTTTTAAGTAATTACATAGTGTAGAAATTAAATCATCCTTCTGCTGTCATTCATGTCAGTGGGATTTGTTGTGATACATTTCATCGTCCTGCAGACCCCGTTCTTTACTGTTTGTGAATACCTTACATTATGACGTCTACTCCTAGTAATTGGCTAATTACTCGGTTTGATTAATATCTTCCCAACACCAACTCTCCATATTGAAACAAATATTCATTAGAAGCTAACAAATCTAGAAACGGGGACGTAAAGACAAAAAGCACAAACCCTAGGTTTGTTACAATAGAATGAACTGGAACTCTAATTTTGCTATTACTCGGTGAATTACCATTTATGTTATGCTAAATAGAAAGGGACAAAACCTTTTAACTTAACTTTAAGAACGAATGTGTAATTTGATTACTGGCCTTCTGGGGAGGGAGTTTAAGAACGATTGTGTAATTTAATTACCGGCCTTCTGGGGAGGGAGTTTAAGTAAAGCTCTCCAACATATGATAAATAGATCAAATATATACATTTATATTTATCGACGAGAACTTCCGGCGTTGTGGGTGGAACATACATACATACATACATACATACATACATACATACATACATACATACATACATACATACATACATACATACATACATACATACATACATACATACATACATACATACATACATACATACATACATACATACATACATAGAAAGATTGATGATTAGACAGGTAAATACATTCAAATAAATATAACGATAAAAAGATTCATGAATAAACGTATAGATAGATTCACTGATGAATGGATAGATGACTCAGAAAAAGAGGGAAGGCAGAACGTGTTCAGAATGGTTTGGTACATACAGACAAACATGTATTGGCAGATATGAATAACAACAAAAGGACAGACAGATGAATAAAAGGTTATATATATATATATATATATATATATATATATATATATATATATATATATATATATATATAATACCAATTGAAATTACCCTTATGTATTGCTTAAAGTATAGTGTACGTTTTTTTATTTTATTGTATCTATTTATTAGTGGAACACATGTATAAACGCCAATTAAGAACTCTTATAGAAGCAATTTGTAACATCTTCCTGCCGGAAATGGCCTGCAATATAAATAAAAGAAGTAGGCCAGGGCCTGCATGTCAAGCCCACAATCAAAGTATTTTGTAAAGTAAAACTTTAACTGTTGGTGACGACGATGATGATGATGGACATGATATATATATATATATATGTATGTATATATATATACATATATATATATATATATATATATGCATGTATATATATATATATATAAATGCATATATATATATATATATATATATATATATGCATGTATATATATATATATATATGTATATATATATATATTTATATATATATATGTATGTATATATATTTATATATCGCTTCCCACTGTCATGGGCTAGATAAAAATCGTGCATTCAGCGTTCTACAATACACAAGCATCACAATTAAAAAATTGTAAAAAATGGTATCATTTACAATTTCTGTTTGCTAGTTTTTTGAAACACGGGGATAGATAGATGCATGTGTCTGAATCTATCTCAATGGTCCGTCCGTCACAATGTTTGGTAAAAAAAAAAAAAAAAAAAAAATAGATTTGAAGAAAGAAATAAAAAATAAGAAGAAATACATAAGCTTACGAGGTTACGATCGAGGTTACAGCGTGGGTGGAATTTAAAAATTAATTTTGGCTCCTAACCGATTAATCCAGATTTATTCTATCTCTTTTTCTTCTATCCGCTTTTCACCAGTAGATGTTGTCCTCAATGTAAATCACTCTTAAATGATATTTACTACAGTTTGTACTAAAATGTTTTGATACATGTTTTATTTGTCTTTGCAGTTGTGTGATAAAACAATGCCCCTCCATTCAAACGCGTAAATTTCTGTAACTTTTCCATACATACTGCTTTTTACAGTTTAAACAATACACCACATTTATCATATGCCTATCACATGAAATATGTTGATTAATTTTAAAATTTAAAATTTTTAATTTCAAAACAACTAGATAGTATGGATCTTACCGAAAAGTATATTCTTATTTGATTTATAAGCTGTAACCAAAGTGCATGTCCCAAACGGAAAATTTTGTTGCAAATTGCTTAATTTTTCTCTACCAAACTTGCAGAGGCTCAACGTCCATTGAAATGAATAATGAAGGGAATTATTTCTTGTGCTTTGTTGCGAATAATTTTTCTTCTTAATGTCCCCAATTTAATTTTCGTAAGTTCCCTGATTTTGTAATCCCTTTCTCGTAATCCTGCGAAAAGCAATGAACAAAGGTCATCCAAATTCTTGTTCATTGTTGCAAACCCAGCGGATAGATAGATAGATATATAGATATACAAACAGATATGTGCTTTTCGAAAAAAACTAATTATATCTCTAAAAATAAATAGTAACCTCGATGCAATCGATGTAAATGCAGGGGAATCATTATTCTCTCTCTCTCTCTTGGAATTGCAGTGGATAAGTGATTAATGCGTTGCACTCGTGATGAAAAGGGTGCAAGTTCGATTTCCAACATTGAATCAGCCCGGACTGGCTACCGTGGTGTTTCTTTGGGCAAGGAATTTTACTCTACATCCCTGGGCACGATATATCCTTAAACATGTTGCTGTGCTGTAAAACACCTAGGAAAACGCTCTCTCTCTCTCTCTCTCTCTCTCTCTCTCTCTCTCTCTCTCACACACACACACACACACACACACACAAACACACACACACACACAGACACACACGCACACACAATCACGAAAAGGCGTCCATTGGAAGATTTTACCCTCCGATCTGAAATACACGCATACAATCGCAGTTACTCTACATGTCGATTTACTGCTTGAACAAAGGGGATTTGGGCAGAATGTTCCTATCCGTCCTTGATATTACATGTACGTGCGTCCTAACCAGTTTCATGGCTTTGGAATTTACATGCAAACTTAAAATAAAAAACTCCAAACGTAGTTCAAGGCCTTGCTTTGGAAATGCACGTACGCACGATGTGGAAACAGTATCTGCTCATTTGCTCTTCCGATTTTCTTTGTTGGGATTCGGAGTGTCATAAAAACACCTTTATAAACATAAAAACACCTTTATAAACATAAAAACACCTTTATAAACATAAAAACACCTTTATAAACATAAAACTGACGGATATACATAATAACAGATAGAGTGTGTACATGTATAAAATATGACTTGGCAGACACGCGTTCACAAAATTTCGGAGAGAGCATAAAGTACTTCAAAAAAGAAAAGAACATTGTCCTCCGGATCAAAGATATTTTATTCCAATCAAGCCGTCACCGACGAAAATATGTCTCCATCCAATATACATTTATAAACAAACATCGAGAATATGAAACATATTATAATTAATATATACATGTTATACACAAATAAATATACAGAATTTACTGTTCTTATCATTACATTAGATACAAGATAGAATAAATAGGAAAATAAAGGTCTGTACATATCAGACATATGCAAAAATTCGATGTTGTATTCAGATAGCTACTAAAATATAACATTAATCAATTTTTGTTAAAAATTGAAAGATATTATTCTTTTTGTTGAAAGAATAATTTGATTGCACGTAATGCTTACCACAAAGGGTTTTCAATAAATGTTTTGAAAAACTGATTCTGCACTTATGATGTTGTAAATATATCTAGTATACTTATGATGTTGTAAATATATGTAGTATACTTATGATGTTGTAAATATATGTAGTATACTTATGATGTTGTAAATATATGTAGTATACTTATGATGTTGTAAATATATGTAGTATACTTATGATGTTGTAAATATATATAGTATACTTATGATGTTGTAAATATATATAGTATACTTATGATGTTGTAAATATATGTAGTATACTTATGATGTTGTAAATATATGTAGTATACTTATGATGTTGTAAATATATATAGTATACTTATGATGTTGTAAATATATGTAGTATACTTATGATGTTGTAAATATATGTAGTATACTTATGATGTTGTAAATATATGTAGTATACTTATGATGTTGTAAATATATATAGTATACTTATGATGTTGTAAATATATGTAGTATACTTATGATGTTGTAAATATATGTAGTATACTTATGATGTTGTAAATATATGTAGTATACTTATGATGTTGTAAATATATATAGTATACTTATGATGTTGTAAATATATGTAGTATACTTATGATGTTGTAAATATATATAGTATACTTATGATGTTGTAAATATATATAGTATACTTATGATGTTGTAAATATATGTAGTATACTTATGATGTTGTAAATATATGTAGTATACTTTCCAGAAATACCAAGGTACCTTTAAAACGTTTTGAGAAATATTGAAATTGTTTCGAAACATCCATATAAGAGGGACCCTCGAAAAATTATATCAATGAACTTTTTTAACAAATGCGATATGATAAAAAATAAAAATTGGTCCAGGAAGTTTAAATATGATTATACAGTTTCAAAGAATTTTCAATTTTATCTCCATCTTTATATAATTTGCAAGTCTTTCTTAACGCAAATTCCAGTATTCTGTTCATCCTTTAATAATGCTACAATTTTGACAACGATTTGTTTATTAGTAAATAACACAGTAGAGAAAGAAAGAAAGGCTAAACAAGAGAAAGAATAGATAGATTAAATAGGGAAATTTATTTGCACGAATTACGATATACATTTTTGCCTAACATTGCGATTTCTTGCCGTGGAAATCTTGCTTTTCTTCTCTTTGCTACATTACAACCCATTAACTATAATACCTTTAGCTTTATCTATTAGTATGCATGAATGACTCAAACCTCGCAGGTCTTTGCCATACACGTTTGCTTTTGACTGGAGCACATGACAATAATATTATGCATAGTTCATACTCTGAAACGAGTAATATGCGTATGTCTTGAAACAGCAATTGGTCTTTTCAGTACATCACTGAAACGTCGAAGTCAGCCCAAAAATCATAAAGTATTGCAATGAATATCATGAAATTTCACTCAGTTACTGCTAACCATTCCGCCAAGAAATTAAGAGTACGTATATTTCTCATAACTTACTAAAGCTTTGTCCAATTTTAGGCTGGAGCACCAATTGTTTTAAGAGTTTTTTTCAACAGCCACCGAATGGTTTTGTAAGCGATGGCAGAAACATAGCAGCATTTTTCAGGTATAGGTGACACATTTATGACGCCACTAGTTGGTCTGTGACACAAGAAACCAGTCTCTTTGAGCTTTCATGTTACCACCATTCTTAGCAAGTGTACCGTTGAGGGACTAATGGGGCAACAAACCTCCACAACGGATCGATGTCACACACTGGAATTCGAGATGGCAAAGTTACCCTTGAAGAGTAGTCTTGCTTTGTGAAGGCAAACCACACCACACTATCTTGAAACCTGCAAACCCAGTACCCTCGAAGACCATCATTCCGCTCTAAGTTTCCTAGCAATTCACCCCGTGTTGACCGCAATGCACAGTGTTGACTGCGATGCCCCAAATATTGCTGAATAACGCACTTTCGGGTAATAAGGGATCATCAGAAACCAGTATTACTATCAACTATTGTCATCCCCCTGAATACATAGCGAGCCATGTAGATATAGGCAAATAGAGGATCAGTCCACTATTTCAGAAGACCAGTTTGTGACGAAGAGGGTCCTGTCTTTTATCACCAGCCGCCCAGGATTTAGACTTGGTCTTAATGTGACGTAGTTCAGCAGCATGGTCTTTGTGCAACGTAGGTCTGTAATCCATCGGTCCACAGTAATGCTAGAAGAAAACAAAAAAAGAAGAGAACGAATAATAAAATTCAATCAAATACAGAACCCTGCATATACAGTTTCAATTATCTATTTATTTTTCTTATTATATGACGTATAATATTTCTGGAGAAATAATATCATCATGCAGGTTAGAGAATGTTAAATTCGTCCTCTACTGAGATTTGAACCCGGGTCCGCAGGTTACGGCGCCCATCGCCTTCCCTGTACGCAGCAACTTCCATTCCTTAGCGACTATCTGGCATCCCCAAAGTTGATGGAACATAGTTGTGGATATTGGCATTTGTACGTAGCGGACCCACTTGTGGGCAAACCAGCAATATAATTGGGCTTGGTGTGTGCAGGCAAGGCGATTGGTGCCCTAACCCGCGGACTGGACTCGAATCTGAATATATATGTTGTGTTTTTTTGTTTTGTGGGTTGGGTGGGGTTAAGTACTTAAATAGAAAATGCATGCATATTTTAAATCTTTTGGTGCCAATAGTTTCATTGAAAGGCCTCATTTTTTAATTTTCATAATAAGGACATGTGGTATCATTTAAAAACACTAAAATGTACAAATAAGGAAAATCCCGAAATGGCATACTCTTTTTATTTTAACGATATCGATGTCTGCTCATTTTCAACCAAATTTGCATGCGTTCTCTCAATTTTTTCATCCCAAACCTTACAAATTTTATTAAATGAAAAACGAAAAAAATATAGCATTAACCTGTATAGATTTTACAACTTTGTGACTATCATTGATTAATTGGTTAGTCGTGCCTGGCTTAAATCAATAAATCAATCTCTGGGTGATATTTAAAGAATAGGTTGATGTTGACTAAAATATTCCACTTTCCGATGTTTAGATTTTGCCAGATTTCTACCTTGTGGTTTTCATAAAAGGCCTTGTAACCTCCCTCTAACAGGTAAACTTCTGGGTAGCACAGGTGAGGATATTTGTCGTTATTCAGTATCCTGTCCTGCTCTCTCAAGAAGCGATACCTGCAAACCAAAAGTAAATTAATAAATAAAAGGTAGCAGGAATTAGTTAGGATTCAGTATTGGGATTCTGTCTCTGAATTAATTTTTTTTAAAGGTTATAATTTTGCAAAAAATGAAGAAAAAATAATAAAACATGGAAGCATATTTTGAGCGGTTATTAAAATTATTATTTCCATAAATTCACGTCTTCTATCTTTGCGGTCATCTTCCAACAGCAAATGTATGAAGGAAATTCATATCATGACCATTTTTATGTCCGGTAGATACTTTGTCTGGGAAAACTATAATTAATAATAACAAATGATATATGGAGAATAAAAGTTCCATTCATTCGGCTCTACATGTAGCAGTTTGCAGAATCGTGTAATATGGAACAAATTAGGACTCCTGTGAATAATAATGTAATGGAAGGTTGACATTAAAAATGCCGGCCATCCATTTCCAGGGGAGGTAAATTTTACTGAAAGTGAAACCTACCTAGAGTTTAATTTTGTATCCCGTTTCACTATATATTCAAAATATAATCATCCAGCCAGCAACAACCAAAATAATTAGATGGTGATTTCACATTTCATGGCAACCAAAGATAAGAAAATCTGCATTGAGCTATCAAATGTGGCTCTGAAGATGGAAATCTAAAAGAACACAGATTTCGAAAACAGAGTCCAGCATGAAGACGATAGAAGATCTAAGTAGGAAAACCGAAAGTCCAGGTATCGGTTCCTCTTAATTTTCATTTTCTTTCCTGTGATCGCAGTTTTAAGACGTTCTTAATTCTGTATCTATGATAAAGAAATTTGCGCTGAACCTCAAGTAATCACCAAGAATTAAAATGGAATCTGTATATTTTGAATACTTCTAAGCGTCACTTTTATTATTTATTATTTGCACTTTTATAGTGCAACATATTTCCTCTAATTTCAGATATTCTTCAACACCTTTCCGGAAAATATAATAACTCTGCGAGATGAAAGAACGGAGATCACTTCTCTTCTGTTTTTCAACAAAATCCTCTGACGAAAATCGTTATCTCCAGTACAGTATACAAGGTAATGTTTAATTTCAATTTAAGGAAACACTTTTAAATTAAACGAAAATAACCCAACCCCAAAAACATGAGGGTAAAATACTAGACTCGAGCTCCTTGAAGAAGGAAGATCTCTAACTTTTCAGACTCGAAATATAACGAGCGACCAAATCAGAAATATTTCCCCCGTAGTGTGCAATTTTTGTTGATCCAAACTTTTGTTTGAACATTCCTCAGTTTCGCACAAATCAGTAAGTGAATGAAACTACAATCAAGCATTTTTAAGAGACATTTTCCTATGGTAGAAATGGGACATTTATACTTACATTTTTGGCCCTCTCTCTGAGGAAAATTCGCAATGAAATATAAGTATACGCCTTTGGGTGTCGTAAGTCATGTTGAAAGTTTGATACAGGAACTGTTGCATTATTTCTTTTGTGTAGAAATTCACGGCACCCTGCAAAAAACAAAAACAAAAATGATTTAAATTTGCGAAAATTACAATCTTCACAACAAGAAAATAAAGTGAAAGCGATTGGGTCATATTGGTTTGTGTTTACCTTTGGTATGGCAGTATCAAGCGTGTTCTATAAAATGTCATAATACAACAATGCGAAACCACAGAAAATAAATGAGAACAGAAGAGAACAGAACTTTATTGATATGACGTATGCAAAAAGCAAATAGTCAATACAATACATAATTCATATACAATACACTTTTGTATATATGAATAAATAAATAAACAAATAAATAATGGCGATAGAAACTTGTTTACACACACAGAGAGAGAGAGAGAGAGAGAGAGAGAGAGAGAGAGAGAGAGAGAGAGAGAGAGAGAGAGAGAGAGAGAGAAGATAATCTAAGTTGGAATGCATTATACAAATATTTACCTAGGTATTGTACAGTTGTTAAATCTTCATTTTTAAGTAATTGTAGTAGTTATACATGTTTGGTTGCTGATAATAATAAGGATAAATATAAGATTTTGTAAGTGATTGGTATAAAGGACAAATTAAGAGAAAATGATATTCATCTTCGACCTTATTATTTACACAAAGTTCACATTTCCTTTCATGCCGTTCGTTTCCTACATGCTGACCAATCTCGACACTTAATGGGTGTGATGAAAGCCTTAATTGACTGAAAGCCTTTCTGTGGCTGGCATTAGCAATTGTTCTAAGATAAGAAGCGGTTTCCAAGATATCTTTTATATCTTTATACATGTATGAAGTTTTCGAAGCAACTGCTGAACTCCAGTCAGAATGAAATATATATTTTATTATTTGGTTAAAAAAGCGATAAAAGGAAATATATCTGGACTGAATTAAGGTAATACAAGACATCTCCAAAGCCTGAAATCAATAGTATATTTCTCACATTAGAAACCCAGTTTTATTCTTCTTCTTTTGCAATCGGTAACCATTAATTGGAATATTTTTCGAAGAATACAATTGTTTGTGTTTAGTAATTGAACCAATTCTTGATGATGCGCACATATCTATTTAGATAAAGTGGATATCGGCCCAATTCTCCATATACAAACATATTGTTGGTAGAAAGTTTAACGTCTAGTAACCACTTGCAATATTTTCTATGTACCCGTTCTATATTGTCTGCTTTCAAAAATCCCCAAATTTCACAGAAATAAGACAAAATTGGAGATACAAAAGAATCAAATAAATCACACATTATATTCGCTAGACTGAAAAGAAAACTTCTGAATGCGATTTTCTGTTAATGAAGAAAAAAAAAAAACGCGCATTGGTGTAAGCAAATGCTCTGCTCAAGAGCTTCTACAAAATAAGATAACATAAGCGAGGTATAGACTAAAATACAAACTTCATTTATTATTATTATTATTATTATTATTTTATTGTCGTTATTGTTGTTGTTGTAATTACACATTCGTAGATGGTAAAAGGAAACTAAAATAAAGCGAAATTATCAACAATATAGTTGGAACTCTAATATTTCTTTTAAGTTTCCTATATTATAGTACACCATCTTTTTTTTACAAATCACATACCTCAATGTGTCCGCCTTCAAACTCGTAGGGGTATCTACAGTCAATAATAGTACAGTTTCTAATAATCCCAGCGTAGTCACTTTTTAGAACTGCAGCCATCTGTAAAAAAATAAATAAATCCATATTACCAAACCCTCAAAATTGAAGCCGGAGCCAGCAAGGGGCAGCTTGTTTGTCCAGTATGATTTCACACATACAAATTTATTAATACGAAAATGTATCACAGCTTAAAAAAACAAAGTTCCGACCACGCCTTTATGTATGCTACTGATAGTGTTCAGACAATTTCCAATCTCTTTTACTATTTGGGACACAATTTTAGGGCTGAAGTTTTTGGGGTTGTCGTAGGGATGTAAAAAAAAAAAACTTTTAGAAATATTTTATGCAAATGAAACCACAGTATTAAAGAATTACATATTTTCTTCAGTATAAACCCACGAAAATTTAGTCTAATTGAATTTGATCTTTTGCAAATTAGCAAGTATTTGCCTTACGAAAGATTTTAGATCAATTGATATTCTCAGAAAGTACAATGGTGTTCATACAAAATCCGACCGTCACCTCCCGCTCCAAAAGACAAAAATCTTAACACTATACGTGAATCTTGACGTACTCAATATTAACCAGAAAATTTCATTTCTCAAGGCAATATGCAAACCAGGTTTGATCTTACCGTATCGGCGGTGATACATCTCAGGTCCTTATGTTTACTGGGCATTGTGGGAAGGCTATACGTCCTTGACCCGTCAGCTATAAGGTCAGATTGAAAAGTCATGCGATTCACTGCGTCTAGGATTGCAGAAGTAGGGTCCGATCTTGGAGATAACTGAAATGGAAAAAATGATATATTCATATTTATCATTCAAAATACATGGAATTTATATTTCAATATAAATTGGCTTCGACAAAATTTTCAATGCTGTTCCTTTTTACAGTATCAGAACCTCTGCGCCCGGATTATGTTATCTCATGTAGAGGCGCACAGATTACCGGAAAAAGGACAGAGACGCACGACATTATTATTTTTTTTTAAGGTGTGTTATACACCAACAAATTCAACAGTTTCAGTGCTGAACTTGACACGGACACAATGCGGGAAAAAAAAAGAAAAAAAAAAAAAAAGAATGACCTTTTTTCTTTTCCAATTCCTGCCATTCGCTTATAATTAACATTCAGTTTATTAAATTTATTTTGTATCAATTGAAGTATTAAACTCAACACTGCCATTATTTCAATATTAAAAATTACCAATAACAGTCATAATAAAACTAAAAAAAAAAATAGGTGTCAAGGGAAATAACTCTTTCAAAACTGGAAAATATGTCAAACAGTAACAAAGGGGCATTACCTATGAATGGAAGTATGTTCATTGCACATAAATAAGAAAATCTCGGTTCACTTTATTAGTTTAATTCTGAAGTCGTTACATATATTGTAGAATTTAAAGAAAAAAGAACATTTAAAGGAAGTGTTTTCGAATCTTTTATCAAAATGATTGAAAGCAAACAGCGTAATGTATAACTTACGTTGGCTGAAATTTTGAAAGATGATGGCATTGGTGAGAAACCATCATCCCTAAATCTTTTTGAATCAGATGAAACATTTTCGTCCGAGTGCATTGAACGCTTGTTGTTAAAAAGGGATCTTTTTGTGTAAGAATATTGAAAGCACTTCTCCGATAGACGTCTAATCTGAAATTAAATGGTGCAATAATGTAACAACAAATTTGATCTGATCATTAAATTTACTACATTATTGGAACTGGCGTCCAATTTAAATGACAGCCCCAATAACAAATAGAACAGTCAATGTAAAGTTAACAAATCATTAGTATACTACGTTATCTTCGTTAAAATAAATCTTGCAAGCCTCAATTTGGAGGCATACAAGCAAATGGTTCAAAGGTTCGATCCTCAGCGTGCACACCTGTCCTATATTTTTTGCTCGGTACTTTGGAGGAAAAATTTGGATTCACATTTTAGTTAAACGTCCTGATTATAATTAAAAAAAACAACAAAACAAAACAAACTAACAAAAAAAAAACAACAAACAAACAAACAAAAAAATTAAAAAAATGTAAGGTCTAACAGAGTACAATGTGTCAACATACCTAAAATATTGCGTCCGAATTAATTTAAGTTGTCAACTACATTCAAATTTGCTAGGACAGTTTATATTGAGGACTTGCAACGTAACCATACGTGTTATTATTCCCTTTTTGTATGGGACCTGTCTTATTTATTTCATATAATCTACAAGATTTTCTTCAGAGTCTATAAAGATCATTTCTGGGACATTAACACGAATTCATATACATAGAAAAGGTTGCACTCTCTGTTTTTAGGTGTAATTAAAATGCTTTATACAAGTTTTAAGTTTTGATAAACGTGTCCATTTTTCCTGTGTAATTGAATCAATCGTTTAAGAAAGCATAAAGCGTCGAAGCTCATATAGTTAACAGAAAAGTATAGTCCGATTGACTAACCAATCAATAGATATATCTAGACAGCCGTATAGACAGAAAAAGCGAGAGGTCAGTTATGACGTAATAATAAAATAATGCATACCTCTTTTAGCGAATCATCCATATTCTCTTCACATACAGGCATATCAAGCTGGGATGTGGCCAGGATAAATTCCTGAATGGAAAAGGCAATTCCGACAAAAAAATACAAATTGAACACTCCTACGTTATTTCAATAGTTACAGCATGTGAATTTTGATTAATTAAAATAAAAAAATTATAATTCATCATTTATGTATCATGTCTCAAAAGCTTTATTCAAATGATCTCGGGACAGCGTTTCTATTTCTGCTTGAGGAAAATATAGACTAGGAATTTCTTTTGTATTAACCTAATATAGAAACATTAAAAAGTTTAGCTAAGAATCAAAATGAATGAAAATGTGTCTGTTTGTATAGAAGGATTACTTTTCGAGTTTTTATAAAAATAAAAGCAAAAATCAAATATTCTAAATATAACTCAGACATTCTGTTGATCATAAGAAAAGTACTACAATCATGAGTCAAATCAAGTGTAGTGACTTTCAACATATAAATTTCCTTCGAAATCAGGTTTTAAAAAATTATGACGGCTGAAGAATTATGAAGAATAGTGTGCAAGTAATGCGTGTCATACGTGTATTCCGCTCTCTCGATAATCGAGTAGAATTCTACTGTAGATTTATTGCTGTCCAGCTGTTTACCTGATCTATATCCATTCCAAGACCTGTGTCCTCGTCCAGAGTAGATGTGCTGATGGAATATAGGCCCTTCATTTGCCAAGTACCTGTTGGCTCCATTGAGGCAAACTTCCTGGGCGTGATACTAGGAACTGGTATCTGGATAATAATAATAATAATAATAATAATAATAATAATAATAATAATAATAATAATAATAATACACGTAATAATAATAATAATAATAAGAGAAGATACTAGGATCGATTGGACAAATTTACGTTAAGTGAACTATATCTTAGATATTTCATAATTATTACCCCACAGCTTCACACTTCTGGCACATGGTCTTGTAGTAGAAATAGTAGTAGTAGTAGCATCAACAATTATAATAATAATAGTTATAGTAGTACTATTAGTGTTAGTGGTCGTGACAGTATTGGTGTACTTACAGAACCATTCATTTCTGAGTTCAGGCGAAGTCTGAAAAAGGAAAAGAAATATCATTAGGATATGTTCTACATGCATGAATTTTCTAAATAAGCTAAATAATTATCATTTGAAAGAGAAGTTAAATAGCAGATGTAAATAATAAATCATGTTGATGATGATGATGATGAATATAATAACAATAATACAGGAATCACCATCATCAGAGTAAAATAAATAAATAAATAAAAAACACAAAATTTAAACAAGATTATTTTAGAACGTTTTCTCCTTTCTCAACCCAATCACATGCTAAATAGTATGTTGTGTTCACAATTTATTACTTACCTTGGAGTGTTCATCTTTGCGGTCTCCAATATTAATGTTTAACTGATATACACTTAAGTGGGCGATGAAATTTAAAGCAGGCTTTGTGGCATTTATTTTTAATTTTGTAGTTTGGTCAAAATCTGTTCACATTTGTGATATAGCACAAATAAACTCGTAGCTTGCGACTTCTGACTGTGACAAAACCGTCAAATTGCACAAACACAAATCCGGCCGGCAACACACTTGAGAAAGGTCTTTAGTGCGCTTTTAGGTTCAAGCTTTATTCTTGTTTAAACTCTGTTAACTCATGTCAAAACAAAGTTGACAGAAGAATAACTCATTAGTGCGACCAGTAGTCCCGATGTTCCTAACTGATGAGTAATGAAAACGAATTACTGAAAATACCACGCGGACGACTTTAAATATGAGGCCACCCAATCATCGCGCACTGTTGATTTGCCCGTTGGCTTTCCTTTGCAAGATCTTTACAATCGTAGATATTAAAAGAAGGGCTTTTAAGAAAGTTGTTAACATATGTAGACCTGTATCAGATAATCCCACAAATCGTTCGTAAATCAAACGAACCGGCTATATGTACGAAAAGAAACTTGAACTAGCTTAATTTCCGAAATAATGATTGGCTGGTGGATTTCTTGACATACAACTTGGCCATAGTGAAGAAAAATGTACAATTTTCTCCAAGGTTATGTCTAAGATGCGTTCGTGTATCCAGGCTATTATATATTTCAATACATTGAATCATGCAATTTGGCTTAACTATATTATGTTAATATAGTACATAATATTTTGTAACTCCACATTGTATACAACAAATTAGGCATTTATATTGTATGACTATGCTCAAATTGATACTAATTCTTGATATGTCGCACTTGTCATCGTTACGCAAACAAGGTGATATCCTGTTGGATTTTAAAACAATAACCCCGAGAGCATTTCTGTCTCGAAAAACCTGCATATTACATGATTATGTTCATCTGTGCGAGCGTTCGTGCGATAGTACATGCGTAATGGTTTGCAAATACCATTCTACGTTGCAGAGTTAAAACTTTACAGAATCGTTGCAGTCTAAAAGTCTTAAATTAAAAAAAGAGTTTTATTCATACGTTTACATTTGTTAAAAAATCAACTGCAAGCTTAAAATGTTTGGTTTTAATTAATCACGTGATTCCATTGGATTACCTGCTCAGCTACTGTTTAGAATTGCTTGCTTCTTTGTTTCATGAAGTATTCCATCAATTCCTCGTAGAATTGCGCCGTTATCGCACGTTCTAAGGTGCTATGTTGAAAGTTTATGTTATAGGAAGATGCCTTAGATTATGTTTTATGTATTAGATAAAGCATGTGAGGGAGGGAGGCGGGGTCACGCTCCCGAATAATGGTTGAGAAGGAAGCCAAAGATGATTATGAGGAAAATGCCGTCTCAAGAATGCTTTGTATTTAATAACAGTTTTCTCAAACAACATTGCATGTTTTGAAATAGCCCTTTCATTTTAATAATGCCCCGATATGTGAACCACGTGCATGCACTATTTTTGCAATGTAATTTTCTATTATGTATATCTCGTGCACTCACTGGTTCTGCAAATTAGAAAATGCTTGATAAGGTCTCAATTGTTTGTAAGTAGTAAGTCTCCTGCTGGCACGTGTATCCGTAAGTAACTACAGATAAGAAAGATTTAACTTCTTAATTTCATTAGGAAGATACAGCTATTACGCGCTGGCTCCTGTGTCTCAGGCAGAAGAGAGTGACATTTTCTAAAGACCGTTTATAGAAATGCGGATAGAGTTGCTGAAATGGTACGCTCTTCACTCTCTCTCTCTCTCTCTCTCTCTCTCTCTCTCTCTCTCTCTCTCTCTCTCTCTCTCTCTCTCTCTCGCAAACAGTGTAGATCAGCGATCTTATATATTTTATTTTTTTTATTAAACACTGGTTATCAATAAAGCTTCCGTGGATAAATTATTGCTTAAGAGGAAAATCGGACGAATATTATCTGTTTCTTTCTACTCGCCCAGCAGGACCCCCAATTATTATAATTTACCATATCCATCGCTATGCAAAATCCTTCAAATTATCAGGTTTGGTATATAAATGCGCGCCAGTCAGGAAAATACAAAATGCATCGTATTTGTATTTTAAAAAACTCGTTTAAGTCGGCTCTTAAAATTAATTTTGATACAACCACCGATAAGTGGATAGGTCGCAAGGTATTCTTCCAAATGATGCACTGCTGCAAACAAGAAAAGGTACATTTTATCTATGTATATAGCGCATATGATAATCATGCGAACAAATGTGAATTTAATAAGAGAATGTTTTGGAATAATCATTATATTAAACATGGTAACCACAGTAACTAAAATATTATTTTATATTTTTTATTCCGCTTGTTAATGTTCTCCGGTACGCTGAATCTGTCAGAACATTATCTTAAAATATCAAGATTACATGTATAAAATTCATCCGGTAATTGCAGGCATGAAAGTGGTACAATATATTGAAATTCACCATGATGTCTATAAGTTATAGCTGTTATCCAGAATCGCTGCTGTTTGTCCCCACACCTTGCATGCGAAATGTCAAGATAGATGTTGGACGTTCTATATGACGTGTCTACATCTGATTTTTGGATTATGAAATTGATCGTTTTGCACGTATCATCTGTAGGTAAAAATGCGATGTATGAGTGCTTTTATTACATGCGGGTGTTATGTGTCAGCTGATAAAACAACGGCAAACGTAGATTTTTAGTTTTAAAAGAATCGAGCTATTTCTCCCTTAAAAATCATAAGAATTTCCCCATAGCACCTCAGAATAAATAAATAAGTTGACGGAAAAATAAATAGGAATTTCATGTGTAGATTCTGTCCGTGTGAATAATAATAATAATAATAATAATAATAATAATAATAATAATAATAATAATGATAATGACAAAAACAATAATAATAATAATAATAATAATAACAACAACAATAATAATTATCAGCTGCAGCATTAGAATGAATATCATCATCATCATCATTATGCAGGTTATCGATTTGATAATTACTGAGGAGATGACAACAACAAAAGTGTCAAACATTGCACGACATTGTAAATAGGTTATCTATCATATGATTTGTTGATAAACGATAAACAAGGGTGGAGCTGATTTGGTGGGGGTGGGGTATTCGGGCTTTTACAGGGTACTCGCTTAGGACCATATGCTGCATAGGTTTGTCGGGATCGACATTTTCATCACTTTACTCACTTACTAGAGATGCGACTTTTGAATCTAAAAATAATGTTAAAATCACATTATCCTTTGTATTTATTGTCCATGGGAATGTTGTTCGCAATGGTGAGGCACAATCACAAAAGTGGTAGTAATGTCCACAAAAAAAAAAGTCTAACTCCATTGCAAGTCCAGATATGCACAACTACTACTGCGCATGAGCAAGACGAATTCAGTTTGAAAACCTGCTAAAAAACCCAAACTTTTTCAACAACAAAAAAAAAAAAAAAAAAGAAAAAGAAAAAAATTCAGAAGAAATCTTAAAATTATGTTTTATAGAAATCGTTTGTTCTCAACATCATTTGTGTAATATGACATTGTATGTGTTGATTGACGCCAGATCAGAAGATATCTGGTCAATGCCAGATCATTTAATACATGAACTAAACATAAAATATCCCCACAATTAATTAGCTTTCCATTATTGTTTTAATGAATATAACTTTCAGATTACAACAAATTGACACAGCTCGAGTATGACTAAATTTTTTAAAAGATATTTATATTTTGTGGGCT
The DNA here is from genome assembly GCA_029931535.1 of Margaritifera margaritifera. Lineage (NCBI taxonomy): Eukaryota > Metazoa > Mollusca > Bivalvia > Unionida > Margaritiferidae > Margaritifera > Margaritifera margaritifera. The sequence goes on along the minus strand of JAQPZY010001521.1, from coordinate 1,997,577 downwards.
AAAATTTGTTGCTAGACTGCAAGATCCATCTCTTTATTCCCAAATATTGGCAGGGAAATGTCCTGATATCTGTCCATCCGTCTGCCCGTCTATCCGTAATTTTTTCTCCTAAACTGCTTGGTGGAAATTCACCCAAGTTGGTACATAGTTTGCACATGCTTTAAGCATCTGCGAGATGATATAGATTTTGTACGCCTCTCCGGGGACTCCTGTGACTGGGGTGGGGGTTGGTGGGTGGAGGATGTGGGTGGGATCTGTTCGGGTGTAGGGAGTAAATGTCAAATCTAAAGAAATGTGATTACAGTGAAATTTTCCAATATGTTTTATCAAACTTTCTACACGCAGATATAGCAGGAGAACAAATGATATTTATAACTGATTTAGATTAGAACCCTTGAGGGAAGGGGTGCATGATTAAAAATGTGGGGGTCTCCCCCAGCGAAGCCTAAAATTCACTCTTGTATACCATTACAAAACGTAGTTACTTCTCGATCCCAACCCCATACACGTATTTCAACTCAAATAAAACCTGACTTTGTGACATTAGATATTATCAAGATTAATCTGATTCTTGGAGCTCAATTAGTTACTTTATATACTCAATAGCAGTCCCCTAAGGGTCTAACACTTACGATAGTTTGAATAAAGTGTTTGTCCCCGTCGGTTTCCCGCCCATTTGTTCCTCAATTAAATTGTGTTTTCTCCGTGGCATATCCAAATTAATGCATCAGAGACTTTCCGGAAAACCAACAAATATATGGAATGTTCAAATGAAACTGAGAAATTGTGGCTCAACCACACACACACACACACACACACACACACACACCAACACAGAGTTAGAGAGACAGAAAAAAAACAGATTATATCGACATATTAATTCAAATCGTATACAACAAGAAGGAATCATACAGAGTGCGTTATTGAAAACTTTAGTTGATGACCTCAACCACCAACATCACAAAGGGTTTCATATTCATTGAAGATAAAATAATAACGTGCTTAATCATATAAATCTAATATTTCCTTGGAGTATGAAGACATCAGCAAACTGTTGAGCGGGAGGTGAGTGTTGGAATTACATACTCGTCGTTTCACACTCGAAAAGAAAGAAAAAGTTCTGAAGACTTCCCCTCCGCAGTTTTATTTTTCTGGGAAGTGGAAACACCTGAATCGATTTTTCAAAGAACTGTAAACTCCTAAATCAATTGTTCAAAGAAAGCAGTGCCGGGCAGTTTTATTTCTGTATCACTGCAGGAAAATATTTTTGCAAATTGGTGCAACCTTCTGTCACCCTGTTTGCTCATATAACATTTTGAAATTATTGCATATTGTTATTTGAATTATGAAGCAATACTTTTTAATCTACAATGTAACAGAACATTAATATCAGTTGATATTGCTTGTGCATTTGTGTCTTGTATAAACTTGACTTGTGACCCGTCTCTTTTTAAAGATTTGGATCTTTAAATTGTTCACATTAATTGATATGCAAGTATACATGACTCCTATATTTATTCACCCGCCCCCACCCCCTTTGGGTATTGTCAATTTCAAAAATAAAAATAACTAATTGATAGTAAACGTTTACTATCTAAATACTGTCAACTGTAATATTGTCAATATGTAAATTTAAAAAGTAATGACAAGTAATTGATAGCTCAATGATTCGTTACTCCCGTGAGGTCATTGACAATCAGCAATGATCTGTAAGTTTAAGCCTTCCTTACTGAGTATCAATCGCAAAGATCGAACATAAAGATTGAATACAAATTTATATAAATGACAATTTTCAATAAACAGGTTTTATGGCGCATCTAGGGACAGCATAATAAATAGTGTCTATCGGTTGAAATGGGCACTATGCAAGATTTAAGGTTGAAGTCGCACAACTAACAACTTTTGACCATGTAAGTTTGCGCGATGGATGGCATGCACTATGTTCGATAAGACGAAATGAAATAGTTTTAAAAATATGTATCAAATCTTTTTTTAACTTGACACTTAGCGAGGATTCGTCATAATTGCACCAAAAGTACTTCTTTATATCCGCGCTTTTGCGGATATATTGTGACTTGAACATGTCTTTCGGTCACTAAGTTTCCTTGAAACTTGAATTCCATTTACACCGATCGAGGGAGTATGATCATATTTGGTATGTTGTTTCACGAGGACCAGTCGGTGACAACGAAGGTTTCAGCTCCTGAGTACAGCATTGGAGGGGGGGGGGGGGGGGGTCAAAGGTCACATTTTCAAAAGTACTATCCATGTAACCTGAACTCAGTCTGCACCAACATATTTGTATGATGTATCACGGAAATGAGTAGATGGCAACGAAAATTTCAGGTCCTGGATGATGCAGCATAGAAGGAGCAGTGGGGGGTAGGGTGGTCAAAAGTAACATTTTCATAAGTACTATTCATGCAAACTGAACTCAATCTACACCGACGGAGGGAGGATGATCATATTTTGTGTGATATTTTACATTGACAAGTATATGAAACGACGTTGTAAAATCCTAAATGCATCCCTGGGGAGGGCTAGCGGGATGGGAGGCGGCGAAGTTAAAGGTTTCGATCTCTTGATTATGTCCATTTTTACTCTTACAAATATATTAAATTTTTATATTCTTCTTAGGAAGAAGAAGAAATTTTATTTATTCTCGATGAACAGAAGGCTGATCTCACACGGGGTCGTCGTGTATTAAAATGTACAGTATTCACATTATGTACAATAAAATACATGCATTACATCAAAAAAGGATTATCACAGACATGATGCTATAAAAAATGTAGCCTTGTAATGCATTTTAAAAGTTGAGATAAACAATGTACTCAAATATCGGAACAAGAATCAAAATGAGGTAACATGAAACCATTATAAACAGTAATTCTTGATTCTGATGTTACAAAAATGAATAGTTTTCGAATTAAATAACTTGAAATAAATTTTTCCACATACAGCGTTGATTTGCTTATTCCATGATGTTGGCAACTGCTACTCCTACAAGTTTTTCCATGAGTGAAATTTTCAATCTTATAATGTCTGCAGTATACCGAAAATTCTTGTTGCATTCTGCTTTTCTTTTGAGTTGTGTCTAATAGTGAAACCTTGGGGTTTTATTTAGAATGTATGCACATAGCATCGTTGGTACACGAAGCTGAAAAAGGGTTTGACATGTCAAAATTTACCTTAATCTCAATTTCATCAATGTTTGTGCTTAGCAGAGCTTTTATTTTAGATGTTATAAGCGAATGCACCGACTTTAAATAAAGATTACTTGAACTTATGAAAGTGGACTCTTACCGGCATTCTTCAGAAAAATCCATATCTCCTTGATGCTTGAAACTGACACTGACTGATGTTTTGTATCCAACGTATGTCAGATAAATTACAAATAGCATCTGTAACTTTTAGTAGAGTGTACATTCAAAAATTAACTCCAACATAGAAATACAGTTACGATTGATCGTGGCCTTCTTTATATACATGTATTGATATACGTAATTAACTAGCCTTTACACATGTCTCAGATAACTAAACCTACTCTTATTTTTAGTACAAAGTCTCGTAGAGTAGTTCTCGACGTCGTCTATTGTCTTCTCCTTGAATATCATTAAATTAAATCATATTATACACTTTGTATCCATTGATGGAATACAGATGTAAATAAAGGTCTCAAACGTTCCCTCCAGCGATCTCGCGCTTTGCGGACAATGGGACATTTATGTCGCGTGCTAACCAATGACGCATAACAGATTCAGTACAACGCTTTAAAATTTATTTAGGCCAATCAAAATTTACTGTTGTTTATTTGAAGCTAAACATTTACCTATTATTACCTTTAAATTATACTGTTCATGCCCGTAATTGGTTAAAATAACAAACAGCAATGGTACATTATTGGCATAATATTGCCAAGTTTTATTTGTAAAATGTTCAGAGATGGAATAATAACTATAAGTCAGGATAAATAATTATTAATCTCCACCAGCATTGAAGAACAATAAGAAAAGAGACAAAAGCACAATAATGGGAGATGATATGAAAGCAGATATTGGGTAAGATAACAAAAAGTATTAAGGAATAGGACGGCTTATCTTTCGTGTCAATACGTGTGAAGGTTTCAATAAAAAATTGCGAGTCCATACATGTATTGGTAGTTAGATAGATAGACGGACAGATACGATTAAATTTTACTCTATTGGCACGTGCGAAACCAATGCATTAGTGCAGCTAAAATCACAAGGACGTGGGCCTCCAATTAATTGAAACCGGGTAGAGCATAAAAGGACCTGTACTTGTACTTTTGTAATTGCATCTTTTCATGCAGCAGTCACTTCAGTGGGGTGCATTTGAAGTTTTGCAGACTCGACGCATGTGTATATGTTAATATTTTATTAAAATTGTCAAAAAAAGGATCGAATTCTGTATTGCTATATGTACAATATATGTGATCTTGGTAATGATCCCTGCAGTGATTTCATATTTTTTGCCTCTTGTAATTCTACTACTTTGGATCAGTACATGTATAGTGGTTAATGTCTCTGCATGAAACTACAAGCAATGGTTCACACGAAAAACGAAGTTGCGTAACAAAGACACTAAAAAACATACTGTTTATTTTGTCTTGTTTTCTTGTCGGGGCGGCTTTTATTTCTTCAAATACCACAACCGATTGTTGCTCTTGGCTGAGATGTAAAGACACTGCCAGAAAAGCCTGAAGTACTATTTCGTATGCTCGTGACGCAGACGGGATGAGATTGTGTTGTCTGGTAGTTTAGATTGTAGTAATTTCTACAAGATAGAAACATGTTTTCGGTGTTCTCATGTCATGATATGTACTAAATCAATATAAGCCATCTCCCTTGGGAACTGTTAATAAAATTCATGCTCTCGTGTCTTTAATATGTAAGTTTTTAACTAGTGACATTTATTGGACCTGTAAAACAAATATTTTCAGCACGAAAGATATGCCTTTTACTTATTTGTGAAATGTATATGGGATGAGGGATGGGTGTTGATTTAGATATAAAATGAAAGTAAAGATTTATTCACTGTTTGATTTTATCATAGAAGATAGGAAGGAAGAAATGAAAGAAAGATAAACAGCGTGAATAAAATAGAGATATCAAGAAAAAATAAAGAGAAAGTCAGGAACAGAAGTAAAGGACAGAAAGTGTTTTATGCTAAGATTTTCTAATGGAATGTTTCTTTAGCTTCGTAAATCTACCCCGGGTATTCCCAGTGTTCCAATGGCCAGTGAGGTGAAAGATCCCTTAAATGTGGTATCTACCCCGGGTATTCCCAGTGTTCCAATGGCCAGTGAGGTGAAAGATCCCTTAAATGTGGTATCGGTTTTGTCTTTGAAAGGCTTGTCTTTTTGGTGAGACTTCACCAACCCAAGTGTCCTTAAACAAAGAATCGGACTCTAAAGTCTGGATTTTTGCTGAGAATGACAACAGAGAGGAAAATTGGTGAACATTATATTCACCCCTCGTAAACTGGACACGAGAAACCCAGTTAACACTGGTTTGGTACGGTTTTCAACGGTTAAGTCGAAAAGTAGATTAAGGTAAGTTGTTCTCGATTTTTTAAAATAAATGACCGTCTTACGCGCAATTTTGAAAAGTGTACATATTTTGTTTGTTTGTTTATTTCTTAATTAAAATGAGAAAACCAAAGAATTACAGGACATGTATTTTCGACTGAGCACAATTCAAATATTGAGAAGTAAAATTTGTCCTAAACCAAAGGAAACCAAACCTATACAAAATCAACAAAGCTGCGCATTTGTGGCTGATTTCTCCATATAAAACACAAAAAACAATAACAACAAACAACGGAGTATGCTTGAGTCAATTAAAAACCCGCATGTAAATCAGCGTGGTTCGCAGTTAACCGTAGAAAACCTCAGTTAACCGCGTCTCGTGTATCGCTTCACTAACTGAGCAAAAGAAAAAGTCTATTACAGTCACATACAAATCATTAATATTTTGTTCTGTTTTTTTCCTGGAGATCTGCTTACCGTTGAAGAATGTTACTTGTATTCAATAGAAAGCAGCACTTCAGTCCAAACAGAAAATAAAATGTTTATTAAATCTTGCCTTTTGGCTTTTGCATAGGACGATAAACCTTATAGGTGTGATTGGACCAGTTCCGGAAAGGCCATTTGCACTAAAATTTCCAGTCATTTCAATCAAATGCGAATATTTTCAGAAAATACCACATAACCTATGCTAATTATGTTATATTCTGTGTCCAAGTTAGTGCTTATCATAAGTATGACACTCTAGGTGTAGTTGAACTTGTAACTTATGCATTAGATTTTATGAAACATGTAAACAAAAATAAATAAATAAATGAAATATACATGTATAATGAAGTGAATTAGCTTAATGGTGCCTACAAATGTTGATGTTGAGTTTCACATGCATGTCTAATCCTACAGCGATTATCTAACTCGATACCACGTATGTTTCTATTTTTTTTATATTATTATCGCTTTCTCTGTATATCCTTTATTTATTTCCTTTGGTTTATCAGTATAGTATTGGGCCATCTGTCGCTGTGTCATCTATCTAGCTATCGACTGATCGATATACTAAATTTACTATCTATCTATCTGTGCCATCTATGTAGCTATGGACTGATAGACATTCAGGGTCTGCACCAGTATATGCTAAATAAGATGTCTGCACTCTGGTCGAGGCTTACCCTTCAATAGGTATTCACGAGTCGGGTATGTATGTCCGATACGCGATCGGCACAATACCACCTCATCTCTGCGACTTGTTGTCTACAATAGATGCCATTCTCAGATAGTAGGTTTGATCTTCTGAAGTTCGAGTTTTCATTCCACATATTTTTCCAAGTATGACGAACATGCTGATTTATACAATATTTGAAGTCAGTATATGGAATCTTCCAATCGGAAACGGGTGACTGCAGGGCAGCTTTGGCTGCTTTATCTGTCCTTTCATTACCCTTTATACCAATGTGACTATGCAGGCCAACAATACAAAATACTTTTCCCAGATTGTATGAGAACATCATGTTTCTGTAATATCTCCCGTCATTGATCCCAGTCGGATTTGTTGTTATATATGTCATTGCCCTGCAAATCCGGATTTTTGTTATTGTTTGCATGATACCCGATCCTCAACATGTTTGATCATCTTCTCTTGAATATGCCGATGTTGGTGCCAAAGATATTCTTGGCATATTTTTTGTCCGGCAACATTAACCAAGGTTAGAAACATTCATACTGAATAATGGTGTAAAACGCAAGGGGTCTCACTATCGAACAAATCAAACACCACCTGCGTGAGTCAGGATTGAGGTCGACGTTTCCCTATTTACAAAGACCGCAAGACAACAGTCAACTGAAGGGATCTTAAACCCGCAAATACGACAAATTCCACAAATTATTTTCCTCTAATAAACTAACAATCACACACTGACGAAGCCCTAATTTCACACTTCCATAGTGTTTCTTGCTTCACATTTGTATGACCCATCAGTAGCAGTTCAAGCCGTAGATCGATACTTCACGCCATGCGCCAAAAAACACAACCCAAACACCTAATACAAAGAATTATTTCTATATCGTATACATGTATACCTGAAAATACCCCGAGAATTTCTGATGTTAAAAATTTAGGGAGGGTCTATTTTACGAAACTAATCCGTCCTACCGTAAAGTCTCATGAATACTGTACATTATGATGTCGACTCCTAGTAATCGGCTAATTACTCGGTTTGTGAAATATCTTCCCAACACCGACTCACCATAATCAAACAAATAATCACTAAAAGCTAACAAATCTTGAAACCAAGACGTAAATACAAAACACATACCCTTGCTTTGATAATGGAACTGCAATTTTCTTATTACTCGATGAATTCATATTTATTTTAAAATAACAAGGAGAAAGGGTAAAAAAAATTTAACCTAACTTTAAGAACGAATGTGTGATTTAATAACCGACCATCTGGGAAAGGGGTTTAAGGACTTATAGTCCATCGAATTTGTGATTTAGGTGCCGGTCCACTGGGGAGGGAGTTAAGGAAAAGCTCTCAAGACAAATGATAAATATATAAAATATATACATTTATATTTATCGACTTGAACTCCGAGTGCTTTGTTGTTCTTATTTTTTTTTAATAGAACATACATACATACATACATACATACATACATACATACATACATACATACATACATACATACATACATACATACATACATACATACATACATACATACATACATACATACATAGAATGATTGATTATTAGACATGCACATATAGCAAATAAATATAGCGATGCAAAGATAGATGAATAAAAGTATAGATCGATGGATTGATGAATGGATAGATGACTCAGTAAAAATAGAGAAGGTAGAACGTGTTTAAATGGTTTGGTAGATAGAAACATAAATGCATAGACAGATATACATAACGACATAAAGACAGACAGATGAATAAAAAGGTTATATATATATAGATACAAGAAACCGATATGACCCTTTTGTATAGCTAAAAGTGTACTGTACGTTTTTTATATTGTATTTATTTATTAGTGGAACACATGTATAAACGCCAATTATCTACACTTATAGAAACACTCCTTAATATCTTCCGGCCAGCTGTGATCAACAATTTAAATTAAAGAAGAAGGCATATCAAACCCACAACCGAAGCATTTTATAAAGTAAAACCGTAACTGTTGACGACGATGGTGATGGAAAGGCCATTTCTGTCTCGCTTCCCGCTTTCATTGGCTAGACAAAAATCGTACATTCAACGTCCTACAGTACGCAAGCATGACAATTAACAAATTGCATTGCGGCATCATTTACAATTTCTGTGTGCTAGTTTTGTGAAACACTGGGTTAGATAGATGCTACAGAATCTATCGCAATGAGAATCTATCGCAATGATCCCTCTCAATGTTTACACAAAAAAGAAGAAACAAATTATTTTTGTAGAAAGAAATAAAAATAATAATAATAACAATGCAAAAAACCACGATCGCGGTATTATCGTCGGTGAAATTTCAAAATTAATTTCAGCTCCTAAACGATTAATCCAGAATTTCGTTTCGTTCTATCCACTTTTCACAAGCAGATGTAGTGCCCAATGCCAATCACTCTCAAATGATCTTTACAACAGTTTGTGCTAAAATGTTTCGGTAGGTGTTTTTATTGGTCTTTGTAGTCGGATGTGCAAAAATGCCCCTTTATCCTAACGCGTAAATTTCTTTTAGTTTCCTCTCTACATACTGCTTTTAACAGTTGAAACAATACACAACATGTATAATATTTTGCGTATCACATGAAATATGTTGTTAATTCTAAAATTTCTACCTGTTTTCAAGATTGTTATTGTGTCTGACTTAATTATAAAATCAAACAGCTTACAACCATTAGATTCACACGTAAAACAAACAGGTTTATCGATATTCGGTATTTTGGATCTTACTAAAAAGTCCCTTGTGTTCTTATTTTGTTCGTGACCTGTAGACAAAGTGCATGTTCCAAACGCTTCAGGAAATTCTTGTTGCAAATAACTAAACTTTTCTCTAGCATACTTTGATGCAGAGCCTGAACGTCTGTTGAAATGAACAATGAACGGAATTACTTCTTGCGCTCTGTTGCGAATATTTATTCTTCTTAATGTCCCAGATTTCATTTTGCCAAGTTCCCTGATTTTATAATCCCTTTCTCGAAGTCCTGCGAAAAGCATTGAACAAGCGTCATAAAATTCTTGTTCACTGTTGCAAACCCGGCGGATAGATAGATAGATAGATAGATAGATAGATAGATAGATAGATAGATAGATAGATGGATGGATGGATGGATGGATGGATGGATGGATGGATGGATAGATAGATAGATAGATAGATAGTTAGTTACTCTACCTGGCGCTTTACTGATTAAAAAAGGACGGGGAGTGTTTGTTTGTTTTTTTTTTTTTTTTTTTTTTGGGGGGGGGGGGGTGAGTGTTTCTATCCGTCCATACGAACATGCATACGTGGGTCCTAACAAGTTCCAATGGTCTGAAATTCCGATGCAAACCTAAACACCAAAAGAAACAACAACAAAAAAGTACTTCAACGCCACACTTTTAATATGCGCGTGCGCACGATTTTTGGAAATAATATGTGCTCATCTGATCTTCCGATTTGGTTTTGTTGGGGGTTTGCGCTTTGGAGGATGTCATTCAAACATACTTATACACATAAAACTGACAGACATACAGAAGAACAGATAGAGTGCAGTACCTGCATACAATATGAATCGGCAGACACGCGTTGAAACAAAAAATTGAAAGGGAGCATAAAAAAGTACTTGAAAATAGAAAAGAACATTGTCGTACAGATCAAAGTGTTTTTTTATTCCAATCTACAGCCGTCACCAACGAATGTATGTCTACGTCCAAGATACATTTATAAGCATAGATCGATAATATAAAACATATTATAATTAATATATACACGTTATATACGTATAAATATGCAGATTCTCCTTCTATTATTTGTACATCAGATAACACATGGAAGAAATAAAATATCTCTCTTTATACATATTGTTGGAAAACATCTCCGTCTATATAAATGCTACAAATTCGATCGCATATATATATATATATAGATATATATATATAGATACATATATATATATATATATATAGATATATATATATATATATATATATATATATATATATATATATATATATAGATATATATATATAGATACATATATATATAATTGTTATACTCGGATAACAACAAAAAATAATATTAATAAATTTGTTACAAAATGAATGATACTATCCTTCTTGGAAGAATATTTAGACTATACGTAATGCTTATCTCAACTTAGTTTCAATTTATTTTTTAACTGATTAAACAGATATGATGTTGTAAATATATTTAATATACTTGTACAGAAATATCTGGCTGTATTTTAAAAGTTCTGAGAAATATTAAAAAATTATTTCGAAACAGTCATATAAGAGAGACCTTCCAAAATGTACGTTTATTAACTTTTTGAACAAATGCGATAATGATAAAACAAAAATTGGTCCAAGAAGTTTAAATATGATTATACAGTTTCTGAGGATTTTCAATTTTATCTCCATATTTATATAATTTCCAAGTCTTTAGTAATATAAATTGCAATATTCCGTTAATCCTTTAATATTTCTACAATTTTGACAACGATTGGTTTACTTGTATATAACACAGTAGATAAAGCAAGAAAGAAACAAAGAAAGAAAGAATAAACAGAGGAAGAATACATAGCATACAAATAGCAAGAGTAGACAGCATATAAAGGAAATTTACTCGCACGAATTACGATATGCATTTTTTCCTTACAGTGCGATTTCTTTTCGTGGAAAATTTTTTTTTTTTCTTTCTCTTTTGCTACATTACAACCTATCAAATATGATACCTTTATTTTATTTATTACTATGGGTTAAAGACTCAAACCTCGGAGGTCTTTGCCATACACGTTTGCTTTCACTCGAGCACTTGACAATAATATTTTACATAGCTGATACCCTGAAACGAGTAATATGCCTACTTCTTGAAATAGCAATTGCACTTTTCAGTACATCACGGCAAAAGTGGAAGTCAGCATTAAAATCATTACGTATTGAGAATGAATATCGTGAAATTTCACTCATTTACCGTTCACCATTCTGCTAAGAAATTTGAATGTATGTATATTTCGCACAAATCACTCAACCTTTGTCCAATTTCAGGCTGGAGCACTAATTTTGCTTTGTCAACAGCCACCGAATGGTTAGAAAACGATGGCAGAAATATCACAGCAGTTCTCAGGTATAGGTGATACATTATGATGTCCCTAGTTTGTCTGTGACACACGGAAACGAGTCTCTTTGAGCTTTAACCATAGTCCCATTCTTAGCCAGTGTACCCTTCGGAGGGTAATCGGGCACTCAACGGCTGTTCCTAGTCCCAGGACCACAAACCTGCAACTCGGATCCCTCTCGCACCCTGGAATTCCCAATGGCAAAGTTACCCTTGAAGAGTAGTATTGCCTTGTCAAATGAAACCAAACTATCTTCAAACCTGCAAACACAGTACCCTCGATGACCAGCATTCTGCTCTGAGTTTCCTATCAATGCACACCGTATTGACTGCAATGCACACCGTATTATTGACCGCAATGCACACCGTATTGACCGCAATGCGCACCGTATTGACCGCAGTGCACACCGTGTTGACCGCAATGTACACCGTGTTGACCGCAGTGCACACCGTGTTGACCGCAATGCACACCGTATTGACCGCAATGCACACCGTGTTGATCGCAATGCACACCGTGTTGACCGCAATGCACACCGTATTGACCGCAATGTACACCGTATTGACCGCAATGTGCACCGTGTTGACTGCCATGCCCTAAACATTGTTTGATACAGAGACACATAGAGAATCAGTCCATTATTTCAGAAATCCAGTTTGTGACAAAGATGATCCTTTCTTTTATCCCCAGCGGACCAGGATTTAGACTTTGTCTTGAAGTGACGTAGTTGAGCAGCATGGTCTTTGTGCAACATGGGTTTGTAGTCCATCGGTTCACAGTAATGCTAGAACAAAATATAAAAAAAAAAAAAAGTAAATAAAAAATACAGAACCCTGGGATATGCTTTAATTTATCTTTTAGTTTTCTTCCTTATTAAATTATGTATAATCTTTCCTCTTGTTTCACATACACGCACACACACAAACATATATATATATATAGTAGCGGACTCTCGTAAGCAACCCAGTAAGTAATGGGGACTGGTGCGCGCAGTGTACTTATGTAGATGTCGATTTAAACTTGGTACCATAGCATCTTCTCTGTACCTGTAATATATCTGTTATAGGGTGGATTTCGGGGGGGGGGGGGGGGTAAGTACTTAAATCGAAAATTTATCCAAGTTTTAAATGTTTTAGTTCCAGTAGTTTCGTTGAAAGGCCACATTTAGAAAGTACTTTGCTATATTTAATTTCATAACAAGGACATGTAATATCATGTAAAAACACAGAAATATTGAAGACATTTAGCGGCATATTTCTTTTTAACGATATCGATATATGATCCTTGTCAACCAAACTTGTAACTGTTCACTCGATTTTTCCCTTTCCAAGCCGTACAAATTTTATTAAATAAATAATCTACCAAAATACTTTACAAACTGAGACATTATCCTCCGTAGAGTTTACGATTCCATGATTATCATTCTTTAATTGTTTAGCCATCCCTGGGTTAAACCAGTACATCAATCTCAGGGTGATATTTAAAGAATCGTTGTATGTTGACTAAAGTATTCCACTTCGAATATTTAGATTTTGCCAGATCCTTACCTTGTGGTTTTCATAAAAGGCCTTGTAGCCTCCCTCTAACAGGTAAACTTCTGGGTAGCACAGGTGAGGATATTTGTCCTTATTCAGAATCCTGTCTTGTTCTCTCAAGAAGCGATACCTGCAAACCAAAAGAAAATTAATAAATAAAAGGTAGAAGTAATTACAGTTGGGACTCAGTATTAGGATTATGTCGCTGAATTCATTTCTTTTTCTTTCTTTAAATTTTTTCTTTTTCTTCAAAACAATGAACACAAATCACATGGAAATATTTATTGAACGGTTGTAAAGTTTTGATATGACTTCAGAGGCACTGTAATTACTTTCCATAAATTTACATCTTCTATCTTTGCGGTCATCTTTGAATGGTAAATGTATGAAGGAAATTAATTCCGTAACAATTCAGATATTTTCAGGTAGACACTTTGTCTTGGAAAAATAGAATTATTATAGCAAATTATGTATGGAGAAAAGAAGTCCTATTTCTTTGTCTCCATATGTAGCAATTTGCAGAATCATTTAATATGAAACAAATTACGACTCCTGTGAATAATAATATTATGGAAGGTTGACCATTAAAAATGCCGTTCATCTATTTCCAGTAGAGTAAATTTGACGGAAAGTGAAACCTGCCTATTCAGTGTTCTACTTTGATCTCCAGTTTCACTCCATTGGTCCGATAAAGCAGCCCCCAAACCTGTGTTGATACTGAGGGACGATTTGAGGATACGATGTCACACGTTCATTAAAATGTGCAATTTTGCTGCATACAATTCGTCCGGAACACACTAGCGTACAGTTTAGGCACTTACCGGTATTTAGTAACAGTTGTATGTAGCCAGGAAATTCAAAATGACCACAGGACATAGGGTTCTGTTGTTCCATGTGGATTTACAAGTCGTCAAAAATAGGATTTCATTCGAAAATATTCTGTACATATCGCCAAAAGTACCCTTCAACTGACGGTGGCTCACGAGACGCGATAAATACCGATAAGTGTCTAAAAAATGTACACCAATGTGTTGTGGATAGATCTGACTGTATAAACACCGCGCTTTTGCGAACAGGTGACATCATATCCTCATATCGTTAATCACTATCAACGCAGGTTTGGGGGACGGATTTATTGGACTATCATTCCATATGCAAAAAATATAAATCCTCGGAGAAAATAACAACGAAAAATAAAAAATAGTGTTTTGACATTTCATGGTACCCGAAGGGGAGAAACACTTCATATAGCTATCGAAAGTGGTTCTGACGATGGAACCATAGAGGGACACAGATTTGGAAAACTGAGTCCAGAATGAAGACGATACAAGACCTAAGACGGAAAACCAAGAGTCGAGGTACTGGTTCCTGTAACTTGTCATTTTTTCCCTCAGCTCGCCGTTTTTAAACATCGTTCTTAATTCTGTTTCTATGACAGAGAAATTTGCGCTGACATCAAGCAATCGCCAAGAATTAAAATGGGAAGCGTATATTTCAAATACGTCATACCGTATCATTTATTTTAATTTTAAATTTTACTTTTTTAATGCGACTTATAAAAATATAATAACTCTGGGAGATCAAGAAAGAAGATCACTTCTCTTCTCTTTTTCTACAAAATACATTGACGAAAATCAGTATCTGTACTGTAGTATCCAAGATCATATTTAATTGCAATTTAAGGAAATATTTTTTAATTTAAACGAAAATAAACCCACTCCCAAAACAGGAGGTTAAAACAATAGAATCAAGCTACATGAAAAAAAGAGATCTCTAACTCTTGAGACTTGAAATATATCGAGGAAACCAATCAGCAAATGTTTTCCCACGTAGCGTGCAATATTTGTGTGGATCCAAATCTTGGTTTGAACATTGCTTGGTTTTGCACGAATCAGTAAGTGGATGGAAATACAATAAAGCATTCTTTAAGGGACGTTTTCCTATGGTAGATATGGAACATTTATACTTACATTTTTGGCCCTCTCTCTGAGGAAAATTCACAATGAAAGATAAGTATACGCCTTTGGGTGTCGTTAGTCTTGTTGTAAGTTTGATGCAGGAAGTTTTGCATCATTTCTTTTGTGTAGAAATTCACAGCACCCTGCAATGATACGGTAGTAAATTAGTGAAAGAGGAAATTAAACAACAACAACAATAACAACAAGAAAAAAATCACATCAAGAATAAAAGGCGATAGAGATTCGGTCATACGGGTTTGTATTTACCTTTGGTATGGCAATAGCACGCGTGTTCTGTAAAATGTACAACAATAGAGCAAGACAAAAACTACAGAAAATAAAAGGGAAAAACTAACTTCTGATTGCGATTTTTTTATGCTAAATAAGAAGAACGCGCATTGGTGTAAGCAAATGCGTGCTGAATAATTCCTCCTAAGGCAAAATAAAATCACTTAAGCGAGGTATACAAAGTTTATTTATTTATTTATTTCTTCTTCTTCTTATTATTATTATTATTATCATTATAGTTGTTGTTGTGTTAATTACACATCGTACGTGGCACAAATAAACTAAAATAAAACAAAATTATAAAAGACATGGATGGGACACTAATATTTCTTTCAAGTTTCCTACATTATAGTGCATAGTTCACCATCTTCTTTTCTTCTTTTTTTTTACAAATCACATACCTCAATGTGTCCGCCTTCAAACTCGTAGGGGTATCTACAGTCAATAATAGTACAGTTTCTAATAATCCCAGCGTAGTCGCCTCTTAGAACTGCAGCCATCTGTGAATAAATAAATAAATCCATACTACTAAACCCTCTAAATTCAAACCGGAGTCAGCAAGGGGCAACTCTTTTGTTCAATATGATCGCACAAATAAAAATAGATTAATACAAAACTGTAACAAAGTTTAAATGTAAGTGTTTACTAATTAAAATCTTAAAACAAAAGTTCTGATTGATATACATTTTCGCAGGCGTTTTCTTCTCAATGACGGGATGTCTATCCCAAATATTACATTATCAAGGAAAACATATGATATACGA
This sequence comes from Margaritifera margaritifera, assembly GCA_029931535.1. Taxonomy (NCBI): domain Eukaryota; kingdom Metazoa; phylum Mollusca; class Bivalvia; order Unionida; family Margaritiferidae; genus Margaritifera; species Margaritifera margaritifera. The sequence continues at coordinate 1,981,184 of JAQPZY010001521.1, read as the reverse complement.
CGTCAAATAGTAACCAAATCTGTCCTGAGAGACCACGTCTTTCTGTATGTAACTGATACTATTCCGACAATTTCCAATCTCTTGTACCCTTTGGGACACAATCTTAGAGCTTTTGGCAATGTTTTGGGTTGTATTTTTTTTCTTCATATTTTAAGGAAAAGGAAACATTATTAAAGTACATATTTTCTTAATTATAAACCCACGAATATTTTGTCATATTGAATTTGATCTTATGCAAATTCGCAATCATTTAGGAAATGAAAAATTTGATATCAATCGGTATTCGCAGGAAATAGTGATTTTTGTACAAAATACGGCAGTCAGCTCTCCTTCCAAGAGACAAAAACGTAAACACTATTTTTCTAGATAATATGCAGATCAGGTTTATTCTCACCGTATCGGTGGTGATACAGCTCAGGTCCTTATGTTTACTGGATATTGTGGGAAGACTATACGTCCTTGACCCGTCAGCAATAAGGTCAGATTCAAAAGTCATGCGATTCACTGCGTCTAGGATTGCAGAAGTAGGGTCTGTACTGGGAGATAACTGCAATGGAGAAAATAATGATATATTCATCTCTATCATTCAAAATACATTCAATTTTTTTATTCACATATATTCTTTTTGACAAAATTTTCAATGATGTTAATTTTTTCAGTGTCAGAACCTCTGTTCCAGTATTCTGTTATTTCCGGTAGATCTGTATGATTTTTTTCTTGTGTTCGTGACAACTCTGAAGGACAAACGACAAGTTGCACAAGCGGCATGCACACACGTTGACGGAAAAATGACACAGACGCACCGGTTCCTATACTGGGGGTTTCTCTAAATTTACCTCAGTTGGATCCTAGCATCTGATGAACATGATTTTTTGTTAAATTTTTTACACGTGTTATACACGTACAAATTCAACGCGGACACCATGTGGGAAACAAAAGAATGATCTTTGTGGGACACAAAAGAAATACATTTTTTTTCCAATTGCTGTCATTCGTTAATGATGACACACAGTTTATTTAATTTATTTTGTATCAATCTAAGTATTAAAATCGACACAACCAATTATTTAAATATTTATAAATTGGCAACAGCTGTCTTAATAAAACTTGAAAAATGGGTGTCAAGGAAAATAACTCTTTGAAAACTCGTAAGTACACCAAATATTAACAAGGGGGCTTACCTTTGAATGCAAGTATTTTCATTGCTCGTAAATTAAAATATCTTCGTTTATTTGAGGAGTTGAATGCTTATGTCTTTGGAAACCTTTTAGAATTAACAGAAACATAATTTGTAATCAAATTGTATGTAAAGAAACTGTGTAATGTATAACTTACGTTGGCCGCAATTGTCAAAGATGATGGCATTGGTGAGAAACTCTCATGCCTAAATCTTTTAGAGGCAGATAAAACATTTTCATCCTGGTGCAGCGAACGCTTGTTGTTAAAAAGACATCTTCTTGTGTAAAAAGATGGAAAGCACTTCTCTGATTGACGTCTAATCTGAAATTAAATGGAGCAATAATGTAACCACAATGTTGATGATCCAGTATATGTACTATATTATTGGCACTTGCGTCCAATTTAAATCAGAGTCCCAATAATAACTAGAACAGTCAGTGTAAAGTTAACAAATCATTAGTATACTTCGTTATCTATGTCAAAATAAATTGTTCCAACTTCTATATGGAGGGATCCAAGGAATTGGTTCAAGGCGTTATCCGTCTCTAACTTCAACGTACACGCCTGTCCTATCTTTTGTACTCGGTATTTCGGAGACAAAATATGGATTCACATTTTAGTTAAATGTCCTGATTAGATACAGAAAAGACCGAGTAAGGTCTAACATAGCATAATATGTCAACATGCCTAATATATTTCGTCAATTTAGGTTTTCAACTACATCCAAATTTGTTACGACAATTTATAATGAGAACTTGTAACGTAACCATACGTGTTATTGTTACCTTTCTTCTGTATGATCTGTCTTATTTACTTGCAATAAACTATATATTTTCTCCAGAATATGTAAAAATCATTTCTCAGACATTAACTAGTAGAATAAAATATGAGTACAAAATAACGAATTCATGTGCATAGAAAAGGTTGCACTTTTTGTTTTTACGTGTAATCAAAATGATTTCTATATGTTTTTATAAATGTGGCCACTTTTCATGTGTAAAATAATCAATCATTTAAAAAAGAGTCTAAGTATATATAGTTAACAACAAAAATAGTCCGACTGACCAACCAATCAATATATATACCTTGACAGCCGTACAGAATGAAAAAGGGAGACCCGGTGATGACGTAATGAGAAAATAATTCATACCTCTATAAGTGAATCATCCATATTCTCTTCACACACAGGCATATCAAGCTGGGATGTGGCCAGGATAAATTCCTAAATGGAAGAGGCAATTCCGACTCACAAAAATACAAACTGAACACTCTAACGTTATTTCAATAGTTACAGCCTGTGAATTTTGATTGATAAAAATGATGAAAATTGTTTTTATAATTCATCACTTATATATGTCTCAAAAACTTTATTCAAATCATCTCGGGACAGCTTTTCTATTTCTTCATGAGGAAAATATAGACTAGGAAATTATTTCTATTAAATTAAAAAAGAAACGTTAAAAGTTTGCCTAAATATGTAAATGAATACAAAATTTGTTTGTATAGGAAGATGATTTTTCTATTTTTATAAAAAATAAAACTAAAACACAAATATCCTAAATATAACTTTGACATCCTGTTAATCAGAAGTTATGCACTACAATGATACGTCATATCAAGTGTTGTGACAATCAACGAAGAAATTCCTTTCAATTCATGTGTTATAAAAATATGACGGCTGAAGAATTATTAAGTATAGTGTGCAAGTAGTGCGCGTGATATGTGTATCTGCTCTCTCGATAATTTAGTAGAATCCTAGTGTAGAGTTATTGCTGTCCAGCTGTATACCTGCTCTATGTCCATTCCAAGACCTGAATCCTCATCCAGTGTAGATGTGTTGATGAAATACAGATCCTTCTTTGGCCGAGAACCTGTTAGCTCATTAGCTGCCCACTTCCCGGGCGTGATGCTAGGAAATGGTATCTGAATAATAATAATAATAATAATAATAATAATAATAATAGCAATAATAATAATAATAATAATAATAATAATAATAGCAATAATAATAATAACAATAGAAGATATCAGGAACCATTGCGACACATTTCCATTACGTAAACTATATCTTACATGATTCATAATTATGGTCTGGTAGTAATAGTAGTAATAGTAGTAGTATTAGTAGTAGTAGTAGTAGTAATAGTAGTAGTAGGAGCAGCAGTATAAGGAGGAATATTGGTGCTGGTAGTAGTGGTGGTAGTATTTGTAATAGCAGCAACAGCAGTAGTGGTGGTAGTAGAAGTGGTAGTAGTCGTAGCAGTAGTAGATGCTGTAGCAGCGTCAACAATTATAATAGTAGTAGTAGTAGTAGTAGTGTACTTACAGAATCATTCATATCTGAGCCCAGGTGAAGTCTGAAAAGGAACACAAATATAATTTTCATATCTGAGCCCAGGTGAAGTCTGAAAAGGAACACAAATATAATTTTCATATCTGAGCCCAGGTGAAGTCTGAAAAGGAACACAAATATAATTTTCATATCTGAGCCCAGGTGAAGTCTGAAAAGGAACACAAATATAATTTTCATATCTGAGCCCAGGTGAAGTCTGAAAAGGAACACAAATATAATTTTCATATCTGAGCCCAGGTGAAGTCTGAAAAGGAACACAAATATAATTAGGCTATGTTTTATATGCATTTCTTTTCTAAATAAACTAAAGAATCGTCATTTGAAAAAGAGGTTAAACAGTATTTTTAAATACTAAATCGTGTCGATAATAATGACGATGATGTTGATGAATAGGATGACAATAATAATAGGATAAATATCATCATTATAGTAAAATAAAAAATGAACATTTTAAAATAAATAAATACAGAATTTTAAACCAGATTATTGCAGCAATATTTACTTCCTTCTCAACCCGATCACATATTAAATATTAGTAGTACATTATGTTCACAATATACTACTCACATTGGAGTTTTCATCTTAACGGTCTCCAATATTAATACTTTGTGCGTGATGAAATTTAAAGCATGCTTTGTGACGTTTATTTTCAGCTTGGTAGTTTGTTAAAATCTGTTCACAGTTGTAATATTGCACAAATAAAATCATGGCTTGAGACTTTTGACTGAGCCAAAATCGTCAAATTACACAAACACAAATCCGCCCGGCAACACACTTGAAAAAGGTCTTCAGTGCGCTTTTAGGTTTAAGTCTGATTCTTGTTTAGATTTTGTTTACTGATATCAAAACAATGTTGACAGAAGAATAACCCATTATTGCGACCAGTTGTTCCTATGTTCCTAACTGATGAGGGATGAACGTGAATTACTGAAAATACCACGCGGACGACTTTAAATATGGGGCCACCCAATCATCTCGCACTGTTGATTTGCCCGTTGGCTTACCTTACCCGAGTTCTTTACAATCGTAGGTGTCAAAAGTGTTAATTTGTTAAACGAAGGGCTTTTGAGAAATTCGTTAACATATGTAAACCTGTAGGAGATAATACCACAAATCTCTCCCAAATCAAACGAACCGGTTATTTGTATGAAAAGAAACTTGAGCTACCTTGATTTCCAGAATAATGGTTGACCGGTTGATTTCCTGACATACAATTTGGCCATGGTCAAGAGAAATGCACAATTTTCTCAAGACTATGTCTAAGATATATCCGAATATCCAGACTCTTCAATATTTAAATACATTGAATTGTGCAGTTTGGCTTAACTATAACATGTTAACATAGTACATAATATTTTGCACCTGCATAGTGTATACAACAAATTAGGCCTTTATATTGTATGACTATGTTCAAATTGATACTAATTCTTGATCTGTCGCACTTGTCATCGTTTAGCAAACAAGTTGATCTCCTCTTGACTTTTATAACAATAACCCCAATAGCACTTCTGTCCCTAAAAACCTGCATTTTACATGATTCAGTCCATGAGTGCGTGCGTGTGTACGTGCGTGCGTTCGATGGTACATGCATACTGAATCCATACTGTTTAGAATTGCTTGCTTCCTTGTTTCATTATGTAATCCATACATTTCTCGTAAAATGGCCCTAATATTGCACGTGCTAATGTGCGATAGTGGAAGCTTATAATATTATCGGAAGATGCCTTAGATTGTGTTTTATGTATTAGATACAGCATGATATAGAGGGCACACTCCCCAATAAAATGGAAGTAGTAAGCCAAGGCTCATGATAGTGAGAATTCCCTCTCACGAATGCTTTGAAATTAATAACAGTTTTACCAACGACATTGAATGTTTTGAAATCACCTCTCTATTTTTGATTATGCCCCGGTATGTAAATCACGTGCAGGCACTGTTTTTCCAATGTAATATTCTAGTATGTGAATCTCTTGCAGGCATTTGTTCTGCAATTTATAAAGTGCTTGATAAGGTCTTACTTATGTGTTAGCTGTAAGTCTTCTGTTGACATGTGTATTCGTTAGTAACTATAGATAATCAAGATTTAACTTATTAATTTCATTAGAAAGATACTTGCGATGACGTTCTGGCTGCTGTGTCTCAGGCAGCAGGGGGTGACTTTTTCTTACGACAGTTTATAGAAATGCGGATAGAGATGGTGAAATGGTACGCTTTTCACCCTCCCTCTCTCTGTCTGTCTCTCTCTCTCTCTCTGAAACAATATACGCCTCAAGAAAGGGGCATGTAATTTTCTCTCAGTTTCATATTGTCTGACTCCTTGTCTTCGCGATCCTTACGCTCCTCTATAACTCCCATCCACTCTCTCTCTCTCTCTCTCTCTCTCTCTCTCTCTCTCTCTCCCCCCCATGCTTATAATGTTAAACCCAAATACATAGCTATGCAAAATCCTGCAAATCATCAGGTATGATATACAAATACGCCAGTAGAGAGATTAAAAAATGTATCGTATTTGTGTTTAAAATAAATCTAAAAATATCCAGATTAGATGTAGAGAATTCATCCGGTACTTGCAGACATTAAAGTGCTATAATATATTGAAATTTATCATGATGTATATTTCTCATAGATGTTATCATAATCACTGATCTTTGTGCCAATACATTGCATGCGAAATGTCAAGATAGATGTCAGACGTTTGATATCATGCGTCTACATCTGATATTTGGATTATAACATTTATCGCTTAGCACGTGTCATCTGTAGGGAAACGATCATATGTATTTGTGCTTTTATGACACGCGGGTGTTATTTGTCGCCAGATAAAACAACGGCAAAAGTATATTTCAATTTTAAAACACTCGAGCTTATTTACCTTGAAAATCATAAGAATTTGAACATTGGGCAAATAAGTAAATAAATAAATAAATAAGAATTTCTTGTATACATTCCGCGCATATAATAATAATAATACTAATAATAATCATCATCATCATTCTTGTGCAGGTTGGCGAATTGATAATGATGAAGATGACAACAAGGAAAATCTGAAAAAGTCACAAACATTGTACCTAGGTTATCTATTTAACAATGATATGTTGATACATGATAAACAAGGGTGGATCGGATGTGGCTGGTGTGGTGTGTTCCAACTAGAACTTGGCACTCCACTAGGACCATATACTGCTTAGTTTTGTCGGCATCAGAATTTTTTTCTATTTCCTTACTTACTAGATATGCTAGTCGTGTCTACACCATTTTTCTGTCGTATTAATCGTGTAACTAAAAGAATCTTTTATCCGTGAAAACATTCAGGAAAATACATTTTAAGCTCATGTAAAATTTACAAAGATGGCACAAGTGTAATAATATTTGCAGTCATTTCGCTAACAATGTTATTTTTAGTACAAATGAGATAACATCTACAAAGTTACTCTACAACTATGATACCCATTATATATATATATATATATATATATATATATATATATATATATATATATATATATATATATATATATATATACCCATCAGGATTTAATTTAGAAGCAGGTAGAGGGGACAAAAATACGATATAAAATCCTTCGCACAATTATAAAAATTATTCTGAGATTAATCCAGAGATCGCAACCATACTTATCTTTTCCATCTTTTGTCACTATTATATGATCTTTGCAATAATTACACATACTAGTATTGATCATGAATATATTAATATTTGTATATGATATATCTACTTTAAGTTACTAGACAAATATTGTTAGTATTTCTATGTAAGACCAATACATTTTTGATTCTTTAGTATCCCTTTGTTGATTCAAAACTACGACGTCTATATGTAGACCAAAAAAGGGACGAGAGAGAGATAGAGAGAAGGAAAGAGACAATGAAATTTAAGTATCAAAGATAGCATCTACTGTATGGGAAGTAAACCTTAATCGACTTCTATATATATACTTTAAACACAGGAACTACCTGGGCGTGATATTGTTGAGTAATTTTATGAATATAGTAATTTGTACTATCCTGGATTTGTGTGAATTGCGGAACAGTGCTCTTCATTATAAATTTACATTGTGTTAAAATTAACTCATTTTAATGCAAGTTGTGATATCCTGTGTAAAAGGATATGAAGGGTTACAAGTCACAAAAACACCTTATCCTTTGTATCTATTGTCCACATGAAAGCTGTTCGCGACGGTAAGGAACAATCACAAAAGTAGTACTATTATACAACCAAAAATGTCTATCTCCATTGCTCGCCCAGACATGAACAACTACTGCTGCGCAAGTGCAGGAGGAATTAAGTTTCAAAACCTGCTGAAAACCCTAACTTCTTCAGAATTAAATTAAAAATTCAGAATCAAAGTTAGAATGTTGTTGTATAAAATCGTTTGTTCTCAACATCATTTACGTAATATAACATTTTGTTTTGATTGTCGACAGCTCAGTGAGAATATTGTCGATACCAGATACTAAAATGCGTGCTGTAAACATTAAATTCTAGCAAAATAAATTAGCTTTCCACCATTGTTTGAATGTATGTAACTTTCAGTTTACAACATATTGACAGTTCGAATATGACTAAATTTTGTAGAAGATAGTTATATTTTGTGTGTCAAACATTGTTTCTATACTGCAAGATCCATCTCTTTATCACCAAATATTGGCGGGGAAATATCCTGATATCTATCCATCCGTCTTCCCGTCTATCCGTATTTCTTTCTCCTAAACCGCTGGGTGGAAATTTTCGCTTAGGTTGGTACATAGTTTGCACATGCTTTAAGCATCTGCGAAAGGGTATAGATTTTTGGACACCCCACCGGGTATCCATATGACGGGGGGGGGGGGTTGTGGGTGGAGGTTCTTGGGTTGGGTCGGGTCAGGTTGAGGTAGGGGGTAAATGTCAAATCTAAAGAAATGCGTTCACAGTGATTTTTTCCAATATGTTTCACCAAACTTTATATTCGTAGGTATAGCAGCAGAACAAAGAGGAGGTTACAACCTTTGGGGGAGGGGATACGTAATACAAAGAGTGGGCTGTCCCCCAGCGAAGCTTTTAAGTAGCCCCTGGTCACCATTACCCAACCCCATACACGTACCTTCACTCAAATAAAACCTGACTTTTTGACAAATTAGATATTATCGATATTAATCTGATTCTTCCATCTCAATTAGTTACTATATAAACTCAATAGCTGTCCCCTAAGGATTGAACATGTAGGATATTTTGGATAAAGGTGTTTGTCCCGTAGGCTTCCGACCATTTGTTCCTCAATTCAATTTTCTTTTCCCCGTGGCATATCCAACATAATGCATCAGAGATATTTCCAGACAGCCATCACACATATGGAATATTCAAATGAAACTGCGAAATTGGCGCTTAAGCACACACACACGCACAGACAGAGCAAACAGATGATATTAACATATCACATCAAATCGTATACAACAAGCAGAAAACCTCCAGAGTTTGTTAGTGAGAAAGTTTGTCGATGACCACAACCACCAACATCGCAAAAGGTAAAATAACAATGGCCTTAATCATATAAATCTAATATTTCCTTGGAGTATGAAGACATCAGCAAACTGTTGAGCGGGAGATGAGTGTAGGAATTACATACTCGTCGTTAAACACTCAAAAATAAAGAAAAAGTTCTGAAGACTTTCCCTCCGCAGTTTTATTATTCTGGGAACTGGAAACACCTGAATCAATTTTTCAAAGAACTGGAAACACCTGCATCAATTGTTCAAAGAAAGCACAGACTGACAGTTTGATTTCTTTATCCCTGCTTGGAAATATCATAACATTTTGAAGTTATCGATTATTGCTATTTGATGTAATACTTTTAAATCTACAAAGTACCTGAATATGTATATCAGCTGATATTGCTTGAACATTTGTGATTTGTAATTTACCTGATATTATGAAAGGCCTGTAAAGATACCATGGTGTTTTCTTCTTTGCAAATTTCCTGATTAGGTCTACGTTTGGTGAAGGAATGGAGATGTTGTATAAACTGAACTTTATAAAGATTTGGAGCTTTAAACTTTACTCATTAATTAACATTCAAGTATATATCATTACACCCTCGCCCCACCCCCTTTGGGTATTGTCAATTTCAAAAAGCAAAAATAACTAATTGATATGAAGCGTTTACTCTCTAAATATTGTCAATTTCGGTATTGTCAATATGTCAGTTTAAAAAGTCATGATAAATAATTGATAGCTAATTGATTCGTTACTGCCCCGAGCTTATGACAATCGGTAATGATCCTTCCAAGCTACAGTTTGAGCCTTCCTTACTGAGTATCGATCGCAAGGATATAACATACAAATTGCCTACAAATTTATACAAATGAGAATTTTCGATAAACAGGATTTATTACGCATCTAGGGACAATATGACAAGAAGCGTTTATCGATTAAAATGAGCACTCATTAGTATATAAGATTTATTGTTGAGGTCCCACAACTATCAGCTTTGGGTCACGTAAAGTTTGCGCGATGGTTGGCATGTAGTATGTTCCATAAGACGAAATTAAAAAGCTTTAGAAATATTAATTAATCCCCTTTTGGGGGTGTATCCTCGCACATGCCCGAATGGCCGAACGCGAGGTTAATTCAAATTAGATAGATTTAGAAAGATGCATAACAATTTATTTAACTTGATACATACCGATGATCCGTCATATTTACACTAAAAATACTTATTTGTATCAGCACGTTTGCGGGTAAAATGTGTATTGGACATGTCCTTACGTTACTCGGGAAGGGATAGGAGTCAAAAGTCACATTTTCATGAGTATTATCCATGTAACTTTAACTCAGTCTACACCAATTTAACTCAGTCTACACCAATTTAACTCAGTCTACACCAATTTAACTCAGTCTACACCAATTTAACTCAGTCTACACCAACTGAGGGAGGATGATCGTATGTGGTATGATGTATCACGACGATGATTTAGATGACAACAAAGTTGTAAAATCCTAAATGCATCCCTAGGGAGGGATAGGCGGGATGGGAGACGGCGAAAGTAAAAGGACTGATTTATTGAAGTTAACTTTGTACATAAGGACTGATTTATTGAAGTTAATTGTGTACATAAGGACTGATGTATTGTATTTTACTCTGTTTAAAAGGTAACCACTTGAGTTTCTCCAAATGATATTTCATTGGATGTTGAATAAGTTTCATCGGAAAGAATTGTAACCAAATTATTTTGCAGCCGTTTGATGCATTTTAAAACTTAAGATAAACAATGTCCTCAGGGCCGGGGCAAGGGTATTTGGCGCCCTAGGCGAACCTTCAGCCTGGCTCGCCCCCTCCCCCACATTTAACTTTCGAAAATGAATATTGTGCGTACGCGGACATAAACACGCACACACACACGTTTATTCTTTCCTTCTGTTTTTCTCTTTCTTTTTTAGACGCTTATTATCTTCTATTTTACGCTATGTCTCTTTCTCTTTTTTATTCATTCATTTTTTGTTTGCCGCCCCCCCCCCACCCCACCCCCCAAATTTAAACCGCCCCTGAATGTCCTCAAATATTGGAGCAAGATTCTTTATTTTTATGTCACAAAAATGCCTAATTGTGTTCAATTAAATAATTTGCAAAAACAATTGGTACATAAAAAGTTGATTTGTTTATTCCATGATGTCGGCAACTGCTACTCCTACAAGTTTTTCCATGAGTGACATATTGAGGCTTGTCATGTGCGCAGTAGACACAACCATTCTTGTTGTATTCTTATTCTTACGAGTAGTGCCTACTAGTGAAACCTTGTGGTTTATTTAGAACGTATGCACATAGCATCGTCGGTACACGTAGTTTACAAAAAGTTCGATATGTCAGAATTTAGTTCAGTCTCAATTTTTGTACTTAACAGAGCTTTTGTTTTAGCTTTAAGCATATGCCTTTAAATAAATATTACTTAAACTTATGAAAGTGGACTCTTACCGGCATTCTTCAGATAAATCCATATCTCCTTGATGCTTGAAACTGACACTGACTGATGTTTTGTATCCAACGTATGTGAGATAAGTTTAAAATAGTATCTATAACTTTTAGGTTAGTGTACATTCACAAATTAACTCCAACATAGAAATACGGTTACGATTGAGCATGGCCTTCTTTAGATACATGTATTGATATACGTAATTGACAAGCCTTTATACATGTCTCAAATAACTAAACCTACTCTTATTTTTAGTACAAAGTCTCGTAGAGTAGTTCTCGACGTCGTCTATTGTCTTCTCTTTGAATATCATTAAATTAAATCATATTATACACTTTGTATCCATTGATGGATTAAACATGTAAATAAAGGTCTCAAACGTTCCCTCCAGCGATCTCGCGCTTTGCGGACAATGGGACATTCATGTCGCGTGCTAACCAATGAAGAATAACACATTCAGTACAACGCTTTAAAATTCATTTAGGCCAATCCAAACTTACTGTTGTTCCTTTGAAGCAAAATATTGACCTATTTATTACCCTTAATTTATACTGTTCAAGCCTGTAATTGGTCAAAATAACAAAACTGCTAATGGTACATTATTAGGAAAAAAAATTGCTAGCTTGTACTTATAAAATATTCAGAGAAGATATAGGACATTTTAAGTCAGAATAAATAATGATTTATCTCCACTACCATCGTAGAACAATCCTCAAAGAAAAGAGATAAAAACACAATCATGGGAGATGATGTGAGAGTAAATAATGCGGAAGATAAAAAAATTATAAAAGAATAGGACGGCGTATCTTTCGTGTTAATTCGAGTGAAGGTTGTCCATACACGTGTAGGTAGTTAGATAGACAGACGGATAAAAAGATGGATGGATGGATGGATTCACTAATTGATTGAATAATAACCTATGTGAATATGACGTTCAAAAACCAGCCGTAAGATGATATATTCGTTTGAAATTAAGATTGATATTATAATCACTGCGAACAGAATTATTGTAAAGAGCGTATAGGATGTGAATAATTTTTTTTATTGTTTGTGACTCACGTCTTCAATGCAGTTCTCCATAGACAGAAGTTTGAAATTTAATAGAAAACAAACTCGTCTTTTTCAATTGCTTGAAATGCAAAATTAAAGTTGTTTGTTGTGTTTTCTGAATAACAGTTTCTTACATCTACGAATGTTTTACATTTCCCCCAATAATATGACACTTTAGCTTTTATTCACCTTATATTTTCTCAGCAGCAAAATAGGAAGAAAAAAAACAACAAAAAACCCCATAAAAATGGATATAACAGATTCCAAATTAAATTTAGAATAATGTTTTGTATCATGAGCCTTTGAAATTTCCTTTGATGACGAGACCCAAAAAACCGCTAAATGCGGAAAAACTTGGAATGTGGAAGCTAAACCCCGTACTCTAACATACATTTTTTTAAATTTAGAGTACAGCTAAGCTTCACCTAGGTCGCCAGTTATCCGAACAGTGCAAGTGTGCTTTCATCTCGGGAAGGTCAGCGACACTAAATACAGACGGGAGTCGAGATTAACACTAAAGCAGTAATTAATGAAAAGGAAATAATTATAATCCTAACATCACCCTTATAATAAATGATTGAACGGAGTACATTTAGATATTGAGAGAGAGAGAGAGAGAGAGAGAGAGAGAGAGAGAGAGAGAGAGAGAGAGAGATTTGCATTAAAGAATCTAAGAAAATAAGACGAATTGGTATCGTTTCATATAATAACTTTATCTTTGAACTTTTACCTTGCATTTGAAAATCAAAAATCTGCGAAATCGAAAAGAGTAAAGAAAACGAATTGAGGCACGCGGTTCTGTCATAATAAGACATTTTCCTCAATATTTAAATTGTTTTCAAATTGTATGATTTAGTAGTGTGCAGTGGCACAGATGCAGTATACCCGAGTAAATTAAATGTCCGCCTGTAAATCAGCGTGGCTTCGCTATTAACGTACAAAACCGTACCAAACCGGAGTTAACAGAGTCTCGCGCATCCAGTTTACAATGTATCACTCGAGGATTCCGTGCATGAGCTGCATAGCGACCTGAGTAGCATGCGTGACTGTGTGAACGTGTTTCAGTACAAGAGCATTGATGCCGAGGCACGCAACAGATAAAATAACCTGATATTTAGGGAGGTTTCAGAGACGGTCGGTTAAAATTGAACAGCTTTGATAAAATCATTCTTGAGTAAACATACTGAAATATAAATCGACGAGATCTTTGTATAGCATGTACATATAGTCGGTCCACATCAGAAATAATTTGTTCACATGGGGAAGAAACCAAATCCAGAAATATCTCATTGCCCGATTATAACTGCATTCAGAGATTACCCTGATTTTGAGTTAATTTTGTCCAGTGCACATAAGCTCGAGTGGAGTGGATATGGCATAAATCGCGATTAGCAAAGAGAAATTTTGGATGTGATCTCCGATTCGTTCGACGATTGGTATACGGTGATGGGAAAGACAATGCTCTCTCTTAACAGTGATGTTTCATAACATAGACAGGTGAACACAAGAACGCATCATGATTATTTGGTGCTGCGCGATTCCGAAATGGAGGTAATACAAAATACGGAGATTTTGATTGATCCACCGGACACAGCTTCTGAGGCAGAAATTGTTGTATAGTGTAGTGTTGGATATGAGCATCATCAAGACAAATATGTGAATGAACGCAGCAAAACTAGCGATGTGTCGCCTTGAAAGCTTTTGGTTGATTCAACACAATCATATGTTCCTGCTCTTGACAGTAGTCATGAGCAACCCAAGTACCCGGTCAATACCCAAGACCAAGTACTCAGTCAATACCCAAGCCCAACTACTCGGTCAATACCCAAGCCAGGGCGATTAATACAGTTACAACTAAGTCGGCAAATCACACATCAGCATCGAATGCACGTGCCTCACCCACAAACCTAGTCAGATGTGTCAACATGGACAATAACAATAGCAAAGAAAATCCCACTTAGGTGAGCACGGAGGGAACATGCGATTCAAAACGAGACCTATCATTGCAGTGTTGCACACGCAAAATATACAGAAAATGATACCAATTCGAATAGGTATATAACTGATAATACATTCAAAGCATCTTGTAATAATAACAAATGTAATATTAAGCGTGTCCAAAATTCAATAGATATTAAAGTTGCTTCCTTGAATGTTTGATGTTTAAAAGGCGATTGTTTTTCCTCGAATTTTCTGACATTTTTCAAAACTATGACATTTTTAGTGTGCTTGAAACCAAACTGGAAGATTTTTTGACGTGATTACTTTCTCAGGTTATATGCTTGTTCATCAAACAAGGAGACAAAGGTATCTTAGAAAATCTAGTGATATGGGGGTCTTTATGAAAATAAACTGTATGGCTCTATTACATATACATTCATCCAGTGACTGTGTAATGTGGTTAACATTATGAAAGATAATTGCTAATGGTGACAAAGATATCATTTTAGGTGTTGTTTATTTACGTCCTAAAAATTCAAAATTTGTAACTAATGATAATATTGAAATGTTTGATGCAGAAATCACATCCATGTGTACATCACATCCCAATGTGTTTTTATTATGAGATATCAATGCAAGAACATCCATTGAGAATGACTGTATAGAGGTTGTGACATTTCTGGCTGATTATCTCGATTTTGACAATACAATTACAGATTATTTTAAGTTTTAGTTTCTTCCTTAGATGCAAAACATTTATCACAAAAGCATGTTAGTGAAGATAAATGTTTGAATAAGCAAGGACGAAAACTCACTGATATTTGTAGATGTAATAATCTTTTAATATTGAATGGAAGGTTTGGTAAAGATAGAGATGTGGATAAATTCAGTTTGTTACTACTCCATGGTCTAAGAAAAATGCAACAGAAAGAAAGTGAAACCAACAAATCAAGTAAAAATCAACAAGCTATTTATTTCTAGACAATTAAAATGATAATTCAAAAGATACTTACAGTAATGTGAATTAAAATCCAAATAATCCAATAATCCTAAGTGTCCTAATCACAAGTCCTAAATATAGAATGTTCCGAATGAATGACTGTATCCTTGAATGTTTTGATGTGCCAATAGTCATTAATGTTCGGATGTGCCAGTAGTCTTTAGTGTGATGATGTGCCATAATGAAGTACTGCAGAATATCTTTGAATAAGTTCACATAAATCCCGAAAACATCAATTCAAAATCCAAAATACAAAAGTCTATGTGTACTTTTATAATCCAATGAATATTTTTAATAATTCCTCCCTCTGAGTTTGAAATGATTTTTCACAACTGTAATGGCTCTTTAAAAGACTGATATTAAGGTCGAAACTGAAAAACTGTCCATTAAACATGGTATATATAAAGATCGGTCACATGACATAATGTTCTAGAATATTATTGTGTATGTGACTCTTAACACACAACTCTAAGGGAAATTCTAGTTTTATCTGTAAACAAAATCAATATTGACCTCAAATTGAATCTATAACATGTTTACCAAACCGTCCTTGAACTCAAAATACGAAGTAAGCAACCTAATTCAAGGACAATAGATAAACATGTCAACATTATACTTAACATTAAGGTTTAAGCAAATATTAAAGTCAAGAAACATTTATAATTTCCTAAAATATTTATAATATTATATAAACATCATACATAACAAGTTTTTGTAATGTATCTCTGATTGACGATGCTATTTCAAGCGTGGAAGTCCTAACACTGGTCAACGATTTCGAAGTTATTTATCTATATTCACTTTTTAGTTACGGTCATTCTTTGTTGACAGTTCCTATTTCTATCGAAGTTGATAAAGGAACAAGTTTGCGCCAATATAGATCCCAGCGATTTTAGCGAATTAGTATCATGTATTAAAGCAAAACAACGCATTATTACTTCAGTAAATAAAACTGATTTTAATTTTATTATCGAGCAATTATCATTTCTTTTCAGAGCATCAGCTAGCACAACATTTGAAACTAGACGCAGAATTGTTACTCATCCTGGATTTAGTAGATCTTGGTTTGGCAGCGAATATCATAAGTTAAGAATGGAATACAATAAGGCCAAGAAAATGTTTAACATATATCCAACACAGATAAATGAAGAAAAATAGAACAAAAAAGTAAATTATATAAGAAAAGTATGAATAAATATATAAATGTTAACAACAATATAACCATGAATAAGCTTAAAAAAACTCAAGGAAACCAAGAGATTTTTGAAAGTCATGAACAAATTAGAAACGCAAAAGGAGAATTCGAATATGAAAATTGAAGAATTGTAAGAGTTTTTTTTAAGAACTTCAACACAACCCCAGTGGCAAATGAAAATTTTGAATTAATAACAATGATGATGATGAAATCCCCAATATCTACATTACTAGTGATGAAATTACTTCCCTTGTTAAGAAACTTAAGAATTATAAAGCTTATGTCCATGACGGAATTTTCAATGAGTATATAAAAGCAACCTTAAATCTAATGCTTCCTCTGTATGAAAGTCGTTGTAACTTAATTCTTGATTCGGGAATTACATCAGATGCTTGGTTGGAGGGATTATATGACCTATTTACAAGGGTACTGGAAGTCAAATTAATCCAGTAAATTACCGTCCAACAACTATGATATGTTCTTTAGGAAAACTGTTCACATCAATCTTCAACAACAGATTAACAAATTTTATCGATAATTCTAATATTCTAGAAGAAAACCAGACATGATTGCGTAAAAATACTCAACAACTGATAATATTTTTGTTTTGTATTCACTTACTGACATCCTGAAAGTAAGGAAACTCAAAATTATTTTGTTATTTTGTTGACTTTCAAAAAGCGTTTGATTCAGTTTGGAGAGTTAGTCTTTGTCAAAAGCTAATCAAATACAATATTGATGGAAAATGTTTAAAGGATAATTTATAACATGTACCAGGGTATAAAATCTCTTATTAAGTGCAATGGTGAACAAACAGCTATTTTTTGCTTGTAATAATTGTCTTCGACAAGGGGAAACTCTCATTCCTTTACTTTTTTCATTATTTATTAACGATTTAGAATTATTTCTGTGTCAAAATAACAGTGAAGGAACTCAAGTTAATTTTTCTCACGATGATGTGACAATGTTACTCGAGGTTTTAATTCTTCTTAAGCAGGTGATACTGTCATACTAGCTGAGTGTGAAATAAAACTCAAAGAGAGTTTAAATTGTTTTCTACAATACTGCAAGGATTGGAAATTAAATATTAATTATATTAAAACCAAGATAATGGTTTTTGGAGCAAGACGCGTCAAGCATTTACAATTCTTTTTGATGGTCATAGTTTAGATGTAGTTGATCTTTATAAATATCTAGCCGTTTTCTTCTAAAAATCCAGGAAATTTTGCAAGGCAAGAAATCATGTTATTGATCAGGCCCGTCAGGTTCTTAACCTTTTGTTTAAGAGAATACGGAACTTCAATTTGCTTTTAGATCCGCAGTTAAAATTATTTGACCATACCATTATACAATATTTACCTATGGGAGAGAAATATGGGGATATAAAGTTCTGGATTTAATATAAAAATCCCATAATGAATTTCTAAGGAAAATAACAAATTTACGAAAAAGTACTCCAGTCTATATATTACATGCAGAATTAGGCCGGCATGCATTACACATCACTATCAATATGCGTATGATTAACTTTTGGCTATCACTCATTACTGAAAGTAAAATCAATTGTCAAGTATAGGATATAAAATGATGTGCTTAGATCTTGATTCGGACATTTTTATCATAAATGGATAGCGCATATAAAGAGAAATGTTGAAAAGGTGGAAGATATGATGTATGGTTAAATAATAAAAATGATAACATTTGTGCCATAAGGAATTATATTAAAACCGTTCTCTTATATCAACACAAAAAAGACTTGTTATCTATTGTAGAAAAATGGTCCAAAGGGCAACATTTTTAAATGTATAAAATGGGTATCGAATTGGAAGATTATTTAATTAAATTTCCTAAAAAAGCGTACTTACCTATCTTGAAGTTTAGGACGTCAAACCATAAATTACCTGTTGAAACTGGTCGATGGAATACATTTCTATATGAAAAAAGAAAATGTACCAAATGTCAGTATAATATTTTGGATGATGAATTCCACTACCTCTTTGAGCGTGAATTCTTTAAAGAGGCTAGACTGAATTTTATTAAGAAATATTATTACATACTTCCGAATACATTGAAAGATCAACATTTAATGAAAACTAAAAATTAAATAATAGTGAAAAATTTATGGATATCAGTTAGCAAAATTACGAAGGAATTCGAGATTGCATAGATGTCTGAATTGTTAAATATGCTGATTTCACATTCCACCCAGATGCGACTCTTTTTATATATTAAGTGATATATATCAAAAGCATTTCATTTAAACATTGATAGCAACGCCTACAAACGTTGATATTTTGAGTTTCACATGCATGTCTATCCTACAGTGATTATCTAACTCGGTACCATGTGTGTCTCTTCTCATCTATCGCTTTCCCTGTATATCGTTTATTTATTTCGTTTGGTTTATCGATATATTATCGTGCCATATGTCTCTGTGCCATACATCTAGCTACCGATTGATCGATAAACTAAATGCGCTACCTATTTATCTATCTGTGCCATCTATCTAGCTATCAATTGATCGATAAACTAAATGCGCTATCTATATATCTGTGCCATATATCTAGCTATCGATTGATCGATAAACTAAATGCGCTATCTATATATCTGTGCCATATATCTAGCTATCGATTGATCGATAAACTAAATGCGCTATCTATATATCTGTGCCATATATCTAGCTATCGGTTGATCAATAAACTAAATGCGCTATTTATTTATCTATCTGTGCCATATATCTAGCTATCAATTGATCGATAAACTAAATGCGCTATCTATATATCTGTACCATATATCTAGCTATCGATTGATCGATAAACTAAATGCGCTACCTATTATGTATCTGTGCCATATATCTAGCTATCGATTGATCGATAAACTAAATGCGCTATCTATATATCTGTGCCATATATCTAGCTATCGATTGATCGATAAACTAAATGCGCTATCTATTTATCTATCTGTGCCATATATCTAGCTATCAATTGATCGATAAACTAAATGCGCTAGCTATATATCTGTGCCATATATCTAGCTATCGATTGATCGATAAACTAAATGCGCTACCTATTATGTATCTGTGCCATATATCTAGCTATCAATTGATCGATAAACTAAATGCGCTACCTACTATCTATCTGTGTCATATATCTAGCTACCGATTGATCGATAAACTAAATGCGCTACCTATTATCTATCTGTGTCATATATCTAGCTATCGATTGATCGATAAACTAAATGCGCTACCTATTATCTATCTGTGTCATATATCTAGCTACCGATTGATCGATAAACTAAATGCCCTACCTATTATCTATCTGTGCCATATATCTAGCTACCGATTGATCGATAAACTAAATGCCCTACCTATTATCTATCTGTGCCATATATCTAGCTACCGATTGATCGATAAACTAAATGCGCTACCTATTATCTATCTGTGCCATATATCTAGCTATCGATTGATCGATAAATTAAATACACTATCTATTTATCTATCTGTGCCATCCATCTAGCTATTGACTGATCGACGTTCAGCCTCTGCGTCAGAGTATGTTAAACAAAATTTTAGTGATTTGCAACAAAAAATCCCTGAAGCTCTTGGAACATACTCTTTTTAGTGAGATACATACTATGGAGTATCAACAAACCTGGATGTTTTAAGTGTGAACTTAATACTCGTAAGCTGAATTCTATTTAATTCAGATATGGTCAAAATCTTGACAACAGATAGAAATATTAAAATGAAACAACATATTTCATGTGATGCTAAAATTTTGATCCATGTAGTGCATTGTTTGAACTGTAAACAGAATAGTTAGGCGAAACCGACATAAATTTAGGGATTAGGATGGAGAAGCATTTTTTGGAGATACGACTGCAAGAAAAAAATAAAAAATGTTAAAAAAAATCTTTTTTAACATTTTAGTACAAACTGTAGTAAAGATTATTTAAAAGTGATTTACATTGAGCACAACCTCTGCTGGTCAAAAGCAGATAGAAGAAAAAGATACAAATTAGGAGTTAATCTTTTAGGAACTGAAATTAATTTTTAAGTTCCACCGTAATTCTATGGAGTTTTCTCCTTTTTTTTTACAAACATTTTATTATCTATTATTATTAATTTTTTTTTCCCAACTAAACATTGTTCTGGACAGCTGAGATAGATTCAATCGGATCTATCTTCTAACTATCTAATCTCAGTCCCATTCATCTATCTATCGACTGATTGATAAACTAAATTCACTGTATCTATGTATCTATGTGTCTATCTATCTATCTATCTATCTATCTATCTATCTATCTATCTATCTATCTATCTATCTATCTATCTATCTATCTATCTATCTATCTATCTATCTATCTTTCTATCTATCTATCTATCTATCTATCTATCTATCTATCTATCTATCTATCTATCTATCTATCTATCTATCTATCTATCTATCTATCTATCTATCAATGTATGTATGTATGTATGTATGTATGTATGTATGTATGTATGTATGTATGTATGTATGTATGTATGTATGTATGTATGTATGTATGTATGTATGTATGTATGTATGTATGTATCTATCTATCTATCTATCTATCTATCTATCTATCTATCTATCTATCTATCTATCTATCTATCTAATCGTCTATCAAACGCAAAACGAACCAATCAAGTATCTTCCTAACTGAATAACTTAACATGAAATAGAAAATATCACTAAATAGTTTTCAATTTAACATTTGTTTAGATGGTTTAAGTTAATTAAAACAAAGTATATGACAATGGTGTTATAGGTGTGTTTCAATTTGTTTCATATATATGGTTGAGTTTCATATAACACTTGCCACAAACACACACAGACACACACAAACACACATACACATACACTATATCAGTTTATCATATATCATGCCTCTATTCGTTATTGTCCTCATTCGTATTCTTATTTTTGACACCTGCTGCCTCTTCTCGAGCTTTTAGAGCTATTTCACATGTGTATGTATTTTTTAATTTGCATCGCATTTCTTCTGCCATGAAATTCTCTGCACCAGCTAGTACTTCTGCCTGTCGGCTATAAAAAAAGAGGGGTTTCCTATTCAATCGGAAAACTTTCTAGCTCTTCCGCCAATGATCGGAAGAAGAAAAAAAAAAACTACAGTAGCTGCAATATTGCATATTGATGTATCTTTTTTACCAAATGACATATGCACATCACACGCCATCATAGCGTACAGTACTCGACTGAGATGATGTCGACGTCTTTACTAGTGTTTTACAGTACCGCACAACAATAGTGACTACCGTCTATACTCGCGTATAATCAGGGTCGAACTGCAAACAGCATAGTCCTTGATCTGCCGTCGCATAATGCGCCGGCAGATCCGGGTCTATGTTGTTGTTTTATTGATTTCACGGAGGCAGATCTGGGTCTATGCAGTTTGCAGTTGGTATCAAATTATACGCGAGTATATACGGTATGTGGTTCCAACTAAAGGTAAAGTTCCAAAAATGTAAAATGAATTGAATACAAATTTAGGAAGATAAACCCTTCCAAATAATTTTAGACACGAAGAGCAACAAGATAAAATATAACACGTAAAGATGTTGATATTCTGTAAAATGTATATAAAATAAAAGATAAAGTTATATAAACCGCAATCCAATCAAAAAAGTCCAAGATTTGCTCGGGTTGTACATCATAATACACCTTTTTTCATGCAGTTTACGTCAAAATACATACGATATTAATGTGTTCCGCTGTCAGTAGATACTGGCATGGTATGCACTCTGGTCGAGGTCCTCTCTTCAGTAGGTATGCATGAGTCAGGTATGTGTATCCGATACGCGATCGGCACAATACCACCTCATCTTTGTGATTTTTTTGCATACTAGGGATGCCACTCTCCAATAGTGCGTTTGATCTTCTGAAGTTTGTGGAGTTTTCATTTCACATATTTTGCCAAGTATGACTACAGGGCAGCTTTGGCTGCTTTATCTATCCTTTCATTACCCTTTATATCAACGTGATTAGGCAGCCAACAGTACAAAATCCTTTTCCCAGATTGTATGAGAACATGATGTTTCAGCAATATCTGGTATATTAAAGGGTTGTCAGATTTAAGATTCTACAAGACTTTCAACGTGGAAAGGGAATCCGAAATGACGATGAAGTTTGTTTTTGAAATGTTTCAATATAGCTCAAAGCTTTGAGTATGGTTTTAATTTCTGCATTAAAAATTGAGACTGTCTCAGGTAACCGGTTCGAGATGGCGCCGTGGGATGTTGCAATGGCAGCTTCGAACCGTCTGTATACAGGGAGGTATGGCTACGATAGAAAAATCTGATTTTATTGAATTTACTCTGAAAAAAGGAGAGGATTTGTTGATGACTTTATGAATTCGCAAAGGAGAAATATTAATTTGGGAGGCATTGATAACCACGGTGGTGATCTGGAAATACAGAAATTTGCAACACTCATTTTTGCTGCTTCTAGGTGAGGACAAACTCGTATATCAAATGGTGGAATGATATTTGGTTTCGGTGCATACAAGGTTTGGTACTTGGGCCTAAAGACGACATCATATGCGGGATTTGATGGATTAGAGGATAGTCTGGTAGTATACCGAAGAGCCAATTTCGTTCGTCTGAGATAAAATGATGATTCGTTTGCTGCAGCATAGAACCTTTTTGAAGGGGATGTTCTAGATGAACTCAGACAAAGTCAATGTCCCTGATTGACCCAAGATTCTATTTTCAAGCATGAGCTGACTAGAGAACGCTCTTTTAAAAACTTGTGCAGATAATTCATTGTTCTATTACGCCTAGCACACTTTAGCGTGTGACTGAGTCCTCCGACATTTCCCGGCGATTTCTCGTTTGTGCACTGTATAACTCCATTTAAGGAATTCTGAGGTGGATTATAATAGTAAATTACGAGGTGTTCCAATTGATTGTTTGTTAAGACTTATCCTTTTATCCCGTTTAAGGTACTTATAATCTTAGGTGGAAAAGATCCTTCTAACGTTTCTATTAGGTGGAAAAGACTTTCTCACATTCCTGTATGTGTATGACATTGTTTTCCAGTGTAGAACACCGGTGCAGGATAGCTCTATGCTACCTCGCACGTGACCGTTATCTTAACTCGTGGACTATTCTGAACTTCTACTGCGAGCATAGTGCACACAAAGTAGACAACACTTAGCGATTTATATCATCACTTGAACATTCTTTCACAATCAGGCCCACCGACAGAAATTCCGAGCCCCTTGGCAGAGCAGTCATGGGCCCCAAAACTATTTAAATTTTTTGTGTATAAAAACCTGTGTACAGTTTTGCATATGAAACCTGTAGTAATCTACCATAACTTAGACTATTGCAAGGAACAAATTTTAATATTTACTGCAAAAATTGATTTTTTTTATAACTGAGTTGACTACGGGCCCTTAAAAATCACCGGGCCACTGGGCAATTGCCTCCCCCACCCCTCTGCGGGTCTGTTCACAATAATCAAGATAAACATTAATTGCAACACATTTACGTACTAAAACGAGCAGTGGTTGAAGTTAAGTGTCGGCAAACAAGCCGTTTCACACTGATCGGCCTAGATGCATGTATTACGTCTTTAGTCCAATTTCGAGTCAAAAAAGCCGTTGTTGTAATTGTTATTTTTTAAAAATTCAAATGCTCATTATTATTTATGAAGGGTAAGTCAACTCTAGACCAAATTTAAATCGGGGACTATTACTTTTTTTGTGTGTGTGTCCGTTTCGATTAATCTTATAGACAAGAGTTGACTTTATATTTTGAACTGTTCACATTTATATTATTGCTCAAGCCATTTGCAGTACACAATTCGGACGCTGTGTATTACCATTATCGTTGCCGTTTCAACCGATGTTCTTTCAAAGCTAAAATGTGTTTAAACGTCATGTACAATTTACACTGAATTTTTCAGTATTCACAATATGCCATTTTGACTTCGACCGTCATTATTCGTACAGAAATGTGAGAAAAAGAATCCTTCATTAAGCTTTAGTGTACGATATGAAAATTCTACCCTCGGGAGGAATTTTTGTATCCTTCACAGAAGCATATGAAGGATTTTGTTAATCTTTACTCATGGTAATCCATAGATATAATAATTTTGGCACGAAAATTGTGATGGCGTCATTTATATTTTAATTGGTCCATGTATACCCTTTTCATAAGATCATTATGATTCGTAATATTTAAACGGTCGATTCCCAGCAGTGATAATTATTTACTTGCATGCAAGGCGTAATTCCAAACAAGTAGTAGATAAGTATCAGGTAAGTATACAGTGTCAGTGCTAAGTGCAGACATAAAGAGTTTATTGATTTTTTTACATTGTGTAGAAAGTGAATTATCCTTCTGCTGTCATTCATGCCAGTGGGATTTGTTGGTATATATTTCATTGTCCTGCAATCACGGATCTTTATTGTTTGCATGATACCCGATCCTCGACATGTTTGATTATCTTCTCTTCAATATGCCAATGATTGTACCAAAGATATTGATGGTATATTGTTGTCCTGCAACATTAATCAAGATTAGAATCATTCATACAGAATAATAGTGTAACACGCAAGGGGTCTCACTACCGAACGAATCAAACGACACTTGCGTGAGTCAGGCTTAAAGTCGATGTTTTCCCTCTTTCCAAGGACCTCAAGACAAAAGTCATTGTCAACTGAAGGGGTCTTAAACGTGCAAATACTACAAATAAATTTCCTCTAATCAACTAACAACAACACATTCACGAGATCCCATTTTCACACTTGGATGATTTTTCCTGCATCATATTCGTATGAGCCATCAGTAAGCCTGTCCAATCATAGATCGGTACTTCACGCCATGCACTATATAACACGACCCAGATACCTAATACAAAGAATTATTCCTATCTCAAATTGATAAAGACGTTCAAGTGGTTTGGCACATACATACATTTAGACAGATATGCATAGGCAGATATACGTGACAACATAAATGCAGAATTAAAGGTGATAAATATATAGATATTTGGGGTCGAAATGACCCTTATGTATTTCTAAAAGTCTACTGTACGTTTGTTATTGTATATATTTATTAGTGGAACACATGTATGTACCCTCATAAAGCACTCTTTAATATCTTCCGACCCGCTGTGATCAACAATTTAAATTACGGAAGAAGTCCAGGTCTTGCATGTCGAGCCCACATTCAAACCAGTTTTTTTAAAAAAAAAGTAAACCCTAAACTGCTACCGTCGACGACGATGATTATGATGATGGAAAGGCCATTTCTATGTCTCAATTCCCGCTGTCATTGACTAGACAAAAGTCGTGCATTCAGCGTCCTACAGTACACGAGCAAGACATTAAAACAAAGTGCATTCCGGTATCATTTACAATTTCTGTATGCTACTTTGTGAAACACTTGGATAGATAGATAGATAGATAGATAGATAGATAGATAGATAGATAGATAGATAGATAGATAGATAGATAGATTGATAGATTGATAGAAAGATGCGACCGAATCTTTCTCAACGACCCCTCATAAAGTTTAGTAGAAAGAAAAAGAAGAAACAAAATTAAGGTTTGAAGAAAGAAATTTATACCATGATAATAAAAGATGCAAAAGACTATGATTGAGGTTACACCGTGGATGGAATTTTAATCTCATAAACGATTAATCCAGAATTGTTCTCTTTTCCTTCTATCCGCTTTTGACCAGTAGATGTTATACTCAATGCCAATCACTCTCAAATGATCTTTGCTACAGTTTATACTCAAATGTTTAAGTAGATGTTTTATATGCTTTGCCATCATATGTGAGAAAAATACCCCTCCATCCTAGCGTGTAAATTTCTTTAAGTTTCCCATACATACTGCCTTTTACAGTTTAAACAATACACCACATACATCATATTGTGCGTATCACATTAAATATGTTGTTTAATTTTGAAACTTCTAAGATTTTTACTATGTCTGAACTAGTTAGGAAATCACACAGCTTCCAACCACTAAATTAACGCTTTAAACAACCACTAAATTAACGCTTTAAACAACCAGGTTTGTCAATATTCGGTAGTTTGGATCTTACAAAAATGTCCTTTATGTTCTGTTTCGTTTGTAAGCTGTTACCAAAGTGCATATTCCAAACGCTTTAGGAAATGTTTGTTGCAAATCACTAAAATTTTCTCTAGGATAAATTGATGCAGCGGGCGAACGTCTATTGAAATTAACAATGAACGGAATTATTTCTTGTGCTTTGTTGCGAATATTTATTCTTCTTAATACCCCAGATTTAATTTCCTAAGTTCACTGATTTTGTAATCCCTTTCTCGTAGTCCTGCAAAAAGCATTGAACAAGCGTCATAAAATTCTTGTTCATTGTTGCAAACCCGGCTGATAGATAGATAGATAGATAGATAGATAGATAGATAGATAGATAGATAGATAGATAGATAGATAGATAGATAGATAGATAGATAGATAGATAGATAGATAGATAGATGGGTGCTTTTAGAAAAGAACTGAAATTATGTTTTTAAAAATAGCGAATTGTAACTTTTGGGCACAGTAAAACCTAAAAAGTGTTGTTGTGCTATAAAACGCCAACCAAATAAAAAGTCTCCCTTTCTCTGGAACGGTGTCACCAAAAGACGTCTAACGGGACGATAAAAAATCAAAAGCCAGACTCTCTCTCTATCCGCGCTCTCCCCCCCCCCCCCCGTTCGATTCCACCCTACTATCTGTTATGCACGAATTCAATCGAAGTTACTCTACCTGTCCCTTTACTGATTGTACAACGGGGATATGGGCTAAGTGTTTCTATCTGTCCACGCGAACACGCATACGTGCGTCCTAACCACTTTCATGGCTTTGGAATTGAGATGCAAACTTTAGAAAAAAAAGTCCCACTGTAGTTCAGCACCACACTTTGGAAATGCACGTACGCAAGATTTGGAAATAGTATCTGCTCATCTGCTACGCCCATTTTTTTATTTTTTGTTCTTGGGGTGTTGGTGGTTTGGGGTGTCATTAAAATTAAAACACGTTTATGCATATAAAACTGATAGACATATAGAAGAACAGACAGAGTGCAGTACATGCATAAAATATGACATGAGAGACACGCTTTGAAATTTTTTTCGAAGGGAGCATAAAGTACTTGAAAAATAGAAAATAACACTGTCCTCCAGTTCCAAGGTTTTTATCCCAAATTTACAGCCGCCACCTATGAAAATATGTCTACATTCAACATATTTTTATAAACATACATCGAGGGTATAAAACATTATGCATAATATATCCACGTATAAATATGCAGATTTTACTTCTATTATCAATACATTAGATACAATATGGAATGAGAGTGAGTGAGTGTGTTTGTGTGTAGTATAATCAGATAGCAACTAAAACTAATATTAATCAATTTATGTATTAAAAAAATGAAAGGTATTATCCTTCTTTTTATTAGAAACTTTTGACTATAAGTAATACTTATCACAACTTGAATGGACTTTGTAACTGATTCAATATATATGATGTTGTAAATATATTTCATATACTTTTCCAGAAATACCAGGGTATTTTTCAAACTTTATGAGAATTATTACAATGTTTCGAAACAATCATATAAGAGAGACACTCCTAAATTTACATCAATTAACTTTTCAAACAAATGCGATAATGATTAAATATGGGTCCACGAGGTTTCAATATGATTATACAATTTCAAAGGATTGTTAACATAAACTGCAATATTATGTTCATCCTTTAATATTTCTACAATTTTGACAACAATTTGTTTACTTGCATATAACACAGTAGATACAGAAACAAGGAAAGAAAGAAAGGCTAAAAAGAGCACGACTAGATAGTGTAAAAGGGGAAATTTGCTTGCACGAATTAATATATACATTTTTCCTTACAGTGAGATTTCTTTTCTTGGAGAACTTGTTTTCTTTTCTCTTTGCTACATTACAACGCATAAAATATAATACATTGTTTTATTTATTAATATGCATGAATGACTCAAACCTCCCAGGTCTTTGCCATACACGTTTGCTTTCACTCGAGCACAAAAATAGCATGCACAACTGATACTCTGAAACGAGTAATATGCGTACGTCTTGAAACAGCAATTACACTTTTCAGTACATCACTGGAAACGTGGAAGTCAGCATTAAATGCATAACATATTTGAACGAATATCGTGAAATTTCACTCATTTACCGCTAACCATTCTGCCAGGAAATTGCATGTATGTATATTTCGTACAATTCACTCAATCTTTGTCCAATTTTAGCACTAATATTGCTTTCAAAAGGCACCGAATGGTTAGAAAATGATGGCAGACACATCAAAGCAGTTCTCCGGAATGGGTGGTACATTTATGACCTCCCTAGTTTGTCTGTGACACACGGAAACGAGTCTCTTTGAGCTTTAACGTTGCCGCCATTGTTCGCCAGTGTACCTTTGGGGGAGCAATAGGACACTCGACGGCTGCTCCTCATCCTAGGACTACAAACCTGCAACACCGATCGCTCTTGCACCCTGGAATTTCCGATGGCAAAGTTACCCTTGAAGAGTAGTCTTGCCTTGTCAGATCAAACCAAACTATCTTGAAACCTACAAACCCAGTACCCTCGACGACCAGCATTCCGCTCTAAGTTTCCTAGCAATGCACACCGTTGACCGCAATGGACACCATGTTGACCACGATGCCTGAAATATAGCTCGAATACTGCACACGCGGGTAGGAACGAATCGTCAGAAACCAGTCTTACTATCAGCTATTGCTATTCCCTTGAACACATCGCGAAGCTATGTAGATATAGGCAAATAGAGAATCAGTCCATTATATTAGAAGACCAGTTTGTGGCGAAGATGGTCCTGTCTTTTATCTCCGGCGGACCAGGATTTAGACTTTGTCTTGAAGTGACGTAGTTGAACAGCATGGTCTTTGTGCAACATCGGTTTGTAGTCCATCGGTTCACAGTAATGCTAGAACAAAATATAAAAAAGAAAGAAAAGAAATTGAAATAAAATACAGCAAAAAAAGAAAAAGAAAAAAACCCAGAACCCTGGGAACAGTTTTATTTATCTATTTATTTTTCATCCTTACTATATGTTCTTTCCTCTTGTTGCACTTACATATATATATATATATATATATATATATATATATATATATATATATATATATATATATATATATATATATATACACACATATGAGAGAGAGAGAGAGGGAGAGAGAGAGAATATTGATACCGGCGCAGATGTCAAAACAGTTTTCCTACGTTTCCAGCTAACAAGCTCTTCGTCAGGGAAAGAAACAACTTACACCCACAAAACAAACACTACACACAAATGTCAAGAGAAATTCTTGACTCCTACATGTTTGAATGATAGAGGGAAATCTGCTAAAACACTGGGTAAAGAATAGAAGAAAAGAAAGAATATGGAGAAAGAACATCATCATACAGGTTAGAGAATGTTTAATTCGTCCTCTCCTCATATTCGAACTCTGTCCGCGTATTACGGCACTGATCGCCTTGCCTGCACACACCAACTCCCATTCCCTCTCGACTATACTCGCATCCGCATGGATATAGGCATTCGTGTGTAGCAGACACACTCGTAGATGACCCGGTACTTAATGGGGGTTGGTGCGTGCAGGCAAAGCGGGGAGTGCCATAACCCGTTGGCTGCGTTCGAACAGAGTGTACTTAGAAAGATTTCGATTTAAACTTGGTTCCATGGCATTTCCGCTGTACCTGCCAAATGTTTGTGGTAGGTGGGGGACGTTTATTAGAGGGTGGGGGTAGCAAATACATGCAAGTTCTAAATGTTTTGTGTGCTTTAGAATTTAGAAAATTCATAAGCGGCCCATTTTTGTAACAGTACGAATGTTTGATCCTTCTCAACCAAAAACTCGAAACTGCTCTCTCCATTTTTCTCCTCCCAAACATTACACATTTTATTAAATAAATTTTGTACAAAAATACTTTATAAACTGAGACATTATCCTTCGTAGAGTTTACAATTCCATGATTATCATTCAGTAATTGGTTAGTCATCCCTGGATTAAATCAGCAAATCAGTATATGTATGATATTTATAGAATCTTTTTCTATTGACTAACATAGTCCACTTTCGAATGTTTAGTTTTTTCAAGATTCTTACCTTGTGGTTTTCATAAAAGGCCTTGTAACCTCCCTCTAACAGGTACACTTCTGGGTAGCACAGGTGAGGATATTTGTCCTTATTCAGAATCCTGTCCTGCTCTCTCAAGAAGCGATACCTGCAATCAATAAATATTTAAATAAAAGGCAGAAGTAATTACAGTTAGCATCCAGTATTGGGATTCTGTCGCGGAATGAATTTTTGTTAAAGTTTTTAATTTTCCAAAAAATGAAGAAAGAAATATGGAAGTATTTAGTGAGCGGTTATGGAAAGTTTTGATATGACATAAGATGCTTTAATAATTTTCCATAAATGTACGTCTTCTATCTGTGCGGTTATCTTTTAATAGTAAATGTATGAAGGAAATTCATTTCATGACAATTTAGATATCAGGTAGACACTTTTTCTTGGAAAAATAGAATTATTATAGGAAAATATGTATGAAGAAAAAATGTCATTTCCATGGCTCTATTTGTAACAACTTGCAGAATCATGTAATATGAAACTAATTACGACTCCTGTTAATAATAATGTAATGGAAGGTTGACAATTAAAAATGACCGCCACCTATTTCCAGGGGAGGTAAATCTGACTGAAAGTGAAACCTACCTATTCAGAGTTCTACGTTTGTCTCCCGATTCACTCCAAATGCAAAATATAAATCATCGGAGAAAACAAAAATGAAAAAATAAAATAATCCTGTTTTAACCCTTCATAGTACCCAAAGGGAGGCAAATCTGCATGGAGCTATCGAAAGTGGCTCTGACGATAGAAATCTAGAGAGACACAGATTTCGAAAACTGAGTCCAACATGAAAACGATACAAGACTTAACTCGAAAAACCAAGAGTCCAAACTACTCGGACGAAAATTATTATCTGCAGTGCAGTATGCAAGATACTGTTTAATTTCAATTTAAGGAAACACTTTTCAATTTAAACAAAAATAACCCCATCCCCAAAATATGGGGCTAAAATCCTACGCTAGAGCTCCTTCAAGAAGGAGATCTCTAACTTTTGAGACTCGAAATATATCGAGGAAACCAAATCAGCAAATATTTCTCTGTAGCGTGCAATATTTCTTTGGATCCACACTTTGGTTTAAACATTGCTCAGTTTCGCACGAATCAGTAAGTGGATAGAAATGCAATAAAGCATTCTTTAAGAAACATTTTCCTATGGTAGAAATGGGACATGTATACTTACATTTTTGGCCCTCTCTCTGAGGAAAATTCACAATGAAAGATAAGTATACGCCTTTGGGTGTCGTAAGTCTTGTTGAAAGTTTGATGTAGGAAGTTTTGCATCATTTCTTTTGTGTAGAAATTCACAGCACCCTGCAATGATACAGTATTAAATTTGCAAAAGATGAAAACAAAATTAAAAACCCATCACAACAAGAATAAAAGGCGAAAGAGATTCAGTCATATGGGCTTGTGTTCACGTTTGGTATGGCAACATGTTCTAAAAAATGTACTAGAATAGAGAAATATGAAAACTGCAGAAGATAAATGAGAAAAAGGATTCACTTGGTTGATAAGTACTTCTGATTGCGGTTTTTTATTAATCAAAAAGAATAACGCACATTGGTGTAAGCAAATGTTGTGCTCAATAAGTCCTCCAAAGGTAAAATAAATTCACATAAGCGAGGTATATACTAAAACAAACACTTCATTTATTATTATTATTATTATTGTTGTTGTTGTTGTTGTTGTTGTTGTTGTTGTTGTTGTTGCTGTTGATGTTGCTGTTTTAATTACACATTCGTACATGGCACAAATAAATTGAAATCAAACGAAATTATAAAAAAGCATAGTTGGAACATTTTTTAAAAAGTAGTACACAGCCTTTTCTTATAAATCACATACCTCAATGTGTCCGCCTTCAAACTCGTAGGGGTATCTACAGTCGATAATAGTACAGTTTTTAATAATCCCAGCGTAGTCGCCTCTTAGAACTCCAGCCATCTGTGAATAAATAAATCCATACCACTAAAGACCCAAAATTTCAAGAGAAACTCTTTTGTTCAATATGTTTGCACACATACAAAATATTATTATAAAGAAGTAACACAGGTTAAATTTAGGTGCTTCTAATTTATATTTTTAACTTATTTTCTGATTAATATTCATTTTCGCAGACTTTTTTTTTTTTTTTGTCAATTGCGGGATGTCTATCCCAAATATTACAATAGCAAGGAAAACATACGATATACGACGTCAAATAGTAACCAAACCTGTCCTGAGAGACCAAGCCTTTTCTGTGTGTTATGGAGATCATTCTAACAATTTCCAATCTTTTTACGTTTGAGGACACAATCTTAGGGCTGAAGTCTTTAAGATTGGTTTGGTTGTATGTTTTAATATTTTAAATTAAACCAAACACATTATTAAAGAAGTACATATTTTCTTCGGTATAACCCAGTGAATATTACGTCGTATTGAATTTGATGTTATGCAAATTCGCAAGCATTTAGGAAATGAAAAATTTGATACAGTTGGTATTTACAAGAAGTACAATGATCTTTATACAAAATGCGGTCGTCAGCCGTCCCTCTAAGAGACAAAAACGTAACATGAATCTGGATATACTTTATATTAACCGGAAAATGCTTTTTCCTAGGTAATATGCAAACCAGGTTTGATCTTACCGTATCGGTGGTTATACATCTCAGGTTCTTGTGTTTGCTGGGTATTGTAGGAAGACTATACGTCCTTGACCCGTCAGCAATAAGGTCAGATTCAAAAGTCATGCGATTCACTGCGTCGACAATTGTAGTGGTAGGGTCCGAGCTTGGAGATAACTGCAATGGAGGAAAATGTATATATTCCTTTTTATCATTCAAAATATATCCAATTTTTTATTTCAAGATATGCTGGTTTTGACGCAATTTAAATGCTGTTCATTTTGATAGTATCAGAACATCTACGCATGGATACTGTTATTTTCGGCAGATCTGTTCAACTTTTTCTGGTGTTAGTGACAACTCTGAGAACAAGTTGCACAAGCGGTAGGCGCACAAATTACCAGAAAAATGACACAGACGCACGGGTTCCGATACCGGGGTTTTCTCCAAAATGACATCATTTGGATCTAACTTCTGCTGACCCGGGGGGGGGGGGGGGTACTTTTTGCACGTCTTGTTCACCAGCAAATTCAACAGCTTCAATGCTGAACTTTTAACACGGACACCATGTGGGAAAAAATGAATGACCTTGTTTTTCTTCAATTACTGTTATTCGCCTACAGTTTATTCAATTTATTTTGTACCAATCTAAGTATTAAAGTCGATACTACCATTATTTCAAACAATTATAAATTGGCAGAGGCAGTCTTAATAAAACTCGAAAAAATGGGTGTAAATGGAAATAATTCTTCGTAATATCGAATTAAGCCAAATATTAACAAGTGGGAATTACCTGTGAATACAGGTATTTTAATTGCTCATCAATAAGAAAATCTCCGTTCACTTGACAAGGGTAATACTGAAGTCTTTACATATTTTTATGAATTAAAAGAAGAAAAAAGACAACTTTAAAAAGAAGTGTTTTCGAATCTTGTATTAAACTGTATGAAAAGAAACAGCGTAATGTATAACTTACGTTGGCCAAAATTGTCAAAGATGACGGCATCGGTGAGAAACCCTCATCCCTTAATCTTTTTGACGCAGATGAAACATTTTCTTCCTGGTGCAGTGAACGCTTGTTGTTAAAAAGGCATCTTT
Organism: Margaritifera margaritifera; assembly: GCA_029931535.1. Taxonomy (NCBI): domain Eukaryota; kingdom Metazoa; phylum Mollusca; class Bivalvia; order Unionida; family Margaritiferidae; genus Margaritifera; species Margaritifera margaritifera. The sequence goes on along the minus strand of JAQPZY010001521.1, from coordinate 1,946,583 downwards.
TTGTGTAAAAAGATTGAAAGCACTTCTCTGATTGACGTCTAGTCTGAAATTAAATGGAGCAATAATTTAACAACACTTTTGCTTCATGATATGTACTTCATTGTTGGAACTGGCGTCCAATTTAAATGAACGTGTCAATAAGAACTAGAACAGTCAATGTAAAGTTAATAAATCATTTGTATACTACGTTATCTTTGTCAAAATAAAAATTGCCAGCTTCTATTTGGAAGAGTCCCAGGAATTCGTTCAAGGGTTCTCTATTTCGAGCCTCAACGTGCACACCTGTCGTATCTTTTGTATTCGGTATTTTGGAGAAAATATAGATTTTAGTTAAATGTCCTATTTAGATAAAAAATAATAATAATAATAATAAAAGTGTAAGGTCTAATAATATACAATATACCAGCATACCTTAAGGATATCGTCCGAATCAATTTAAGTTTTCAGCTACATCCAAATTTGTTACGACAATTTATAATGAGCCCTTGTAACGTAATTCATACGAGTTAATATTTCGTTAATATTTCGTTTTTGTCTGGGATCTGTCTTATTTACTTCACATCAGCTACAAGATTTGAGATCCAAAGTCTATGGAGATCATTTCTGAAACATTAACTCGTAGAAGAAAAAATATGAATGCAAAATAACTAATTCATGTACATATGAAGGGTGGGACTTTCTGTTTATTTACATGTAATTAAATTGCTTTATATATGTTTGTATATATGTGGCCACTTTCCCGTGTAAAAGAATTAATCGCTTATAAAAAAAATAAACAAGTCTAAGCACATAAAGCTGATACAAAAGTATAATCCGACTGACCAACCAATATATGCTAGTGGATACATGTAGACAGATATATAGGTAGAAAAAGGGAGAGCCAGTTATGACGTAATAATAAAATAATTCATACCTCTATTAGTGAATCACCCATATTCTCTTCACACATAGGCATACCAAGCTGGGGTGTGGCCAGGGTAAATTCCTGAATGGAAAAGGCAATTCCGACTCACAATAAAGTAAATTGAACACTCGTACGTAATTTAAATAGTTAGAGCTTGTGCATTTTGATTAATTAAAATAAAGAAGAAAAAAGTCTTTATTATTTATATATAATGTCTCAAAAACTTTATTCAAATCATCTCGGGACAGCGTTTCTATTTCTGCTTCCGGAAAATATAGACTAGGAATTTCTTTTGCATGAAATTAATACAGAAACCTTAAAAAGTTCACGTACGTATCGAAATGAATGATAAATGTATATGTTTGTATAGAAACTTTACTTTTATATTTTTTATTAAAATAAAAATAAAAAAACAAAGATTCTAAATATAACCTAGACATCCTGTTAATCATAGGTTGAGTACTACATGTACGAAGATACGTCAAATCAAGTGTCGTGACTTTCAACGAAGAAATCAACTTCAAATTCAGATTTTTTAAAAATATGAAGACTGAAGAATTTCTTGATATAGTGTGCAAGAAATGCATTTGATATATATTTATTCTACTCTCTCGATTATCGAGTAGAATTCTACTGTGGATTTATTGCTGTCCAGCTTTTTACCTGTTCTATATCCATTCCAAGACCTGAGTCCTCGTCCAGAGTAGATGTGTTGATGGAATATAGGCCCTTCATTTGCCACGTACATGTAGGCTCTCTTGCTGCCCACTTCCCGGGCGTTATACTAGAAACTGGTATCTGGATAATAATAATAATAATAATAATAATAATAATAATAATAATAATTATGATGAATGAATGAAAATGGTGGAACTGGAATCTTTGTTGACAATGATTTACAAATATGATTCTGTTACTTTATGCTGATGACTGTTTTAGAATTACAAAGAAAGATTGACACACTGTGGGTCTTTTGTGTAACATCGGGTCTTACTGTAAACATGGATAAGACAAATATCATTGTTTTTAGAAACGGTGGTAGACTTAAGAAGTTTGAAAAGTGGACTTATCGTAATGAGAATATAAAATTGTTAACTTATTATAATTATTATGGGAGTAATGTTTTCTAGCAGATTAAATTGGTCAAAAGCAATTGAAAGACTTGTTATACAATCTTATAAAGCTTTCATCTCAGTCAAGAAAATTAATAAGAAAACTTGGATCTCAATTACCAAATATTGTGTTCAGATTATTTGATGGTCGTATTAAGCCCGTTCTCCTCTATTCATCTGAGATTTGGGGATACAAGAATAGAAAATCTATAGAGAAATTCCATCAACGGTTCTGTACATTTCATTTGTCTTTTGGAAGACAGTCTTCAGACATGGGAGCTCTTGATGAATGTGGACGTTATAATATGTATATTGACTGTTATATTATATTAGATGTATAACATATTGGTGTAAATTGTTGTACATGTCTAGATATAGATATCCCAGGAAATTCTACATGATGTTAAGGGCACTGTATGATAGCGAGAGAATAACTTGGGCAACTTACATTGGACAGCTACTTTGTAAATATGGGTTTGGTTTTGTGTCGATATCACACGATATTTGCAATGTTAATTGATTTATATTGTGCAATTGGGACAACGGTTAATGGATTGTAACTTGCAAGAATGGAAGTAAATGAATCAACCCCTTTAAAGAATTATAGGAATTATACAAGTTTTATAGGATGTGAAAAAATACTTATATGTTGTTGAAAACAACGTAATAAGACGGTTGTACACTCTCGTTAGTTTAGGAGAACTTCCTATTCATATAGTTACAAGACAAACAACAAAATTTCGATAGGGCACGTAGATTATGTTATTTATGTGACAGTGGAGAAATTGAAGATGAATTCCATTTTTTTTATTAAAATGCCCAAAATAATCAGAATTAAGATTTAAGTTACTACTAAAGTACTATTAAAATGTCCATCTTATGAAATATTTCGCAATTTACTTTGTAATAAATCTGATGAGGTAAACAGACAAACAGCAAAGTTTATATATTTTGCCTTCAAGCTAAGGAAAAACACTTTAGAAATTGTGTAATTATATATATTCTATTATATGGATGTTATTATATGACTTACAACCATACTGTAAACTTAGAAAATACTCATGCGTTTCCACCCCAATTATATATTTTCTTCATTATATAATTTGGTACTTGAGCCATTGGTCTTATACGAAAGTTTTTCTTCTAGGTGTTGAAGAACAAAAGTTAACAAAGAGGTATAAAAAAAAGTTAAAAAAGTCAGGAACCATTGCTACACATTTCCATTACGTCAACTATATCTTTGATGGCTGATAATTATTAACAACAGATTCCCACTTGTGGCACATGACCTTGCAAGTAGTAGTAGTAGTATTAGCAGTGGTGCTGTTGATTGTAGTAACAGTAGTAGTAGTGGTGGAGTATTTGCAGTAGCATCAACAGTAGTAGTCGTAGTAGCTGCAGTAGCATCAACAATTATAATAGTATAGTTATATTATTAGTAGTAGTGGTAATGACAGTAGTTGTATACTTACAGAATCATTCATCTCTGAGCCCAAGCGAAGTCTGAAAAGGAAAACAAATATCATCAGGATGTGTTTTACATGCATTTATTTTCTAAATAAACTAAAAAATAGTCATTTGAAAGAGACGTTAAGCAGTAGAGTTAAATACTAAATCGTGTAGAGGATGATGATTATGATCATGAATAGGACGACAATAATAACACAATAACCACCATCATTATTGTAACATAAATAAATAAATAGTACAAAAGTTTAATGCAGATTATTGTACCATTTTCTTTTTCTTTTATATGAACCCGATTATATGTCAAATAGTACATGATGTTCTCAATTTACTACTCACCTTGAAGTTTTCATCTTGACGGTCTCCAATATTAATGTTTAACTGACACTTTTGTGCGCGATGAAATTTAAAGCAGGCTTTGTGACGTTTATATTCATGTATGTAGTTTGGTAAAATCTGTTCACAGTTGTAGCATAGCACAAATAAATGTATAGCTTGAGACTTTTGACTGAGATAAAACCGTCAAATTACACAAACACAAATCCGCCAGGCAACACATTCGAAAAAGGTCTTTAGTGCGCTTTTAGGTTTAAGTCTGATTCTTGTTTAGATTTTGTTTACTGATGTCATAACAATGTTGAGAGAAGAATAACCCATTATTGCGACCAGTGGCCCCTATGTTCCTAACTGATGAGTGATGAAAATGAATTACTGAAAATACCACGCGGAGGACTTTAAATCTGGGGCCACCCAATCATCTCGCACTGTTGATCTGCCCGTTGGCTTGCCTTCCCCGAGGTCTTTACAATCTTTGGTGTCAAAAGTGTTAATTTGTTAAGCTAAGGTCTTTTGAGAAATTTGTTAACATATGTAGACCTGTATCAGATAATCCCACAAATCGTTTGCGAATCAAACGAACCGGCTATTTGTATGAAAAAAAACTTGAACTACCTTAATTTCCGGAATAATGATTGGCTGGTTGATTTCCTGACGAACAACTTGGTCATAGTAAAGAAAAATCTAGTTTTCTTGAAGTCTATGTCTAAGACACATCCGAGTATCCAGGCTATTAAATATTTCAATACATTGAATTATGCAGTTTGGCTTAACGATAACATGTTAACATATCACATAATATTTTGTAACTCCACATTGTAGACAACAAATTAGTCATTTATATTGTATGACTATGCTCAAATTGATACTAATTCTTGATCTGTCGCACTTGTCATCGTTACGCAGACAAGGTGATCTCGTGTTGGCTTTTACAACAATAACGTCGAGAGCATTTCTGTCTCAACTGTATACTACCTGATTATGTCCATGAGTGCGTGTGTGCGTGCTTGCGTGCGTGTGATGGTACATGCGTGCGTACCAGTTTGCAAGTACGATCCTACATTGCAGATTTAAAACTTTACCAAATGCTTCCTAGTCCAAAAATCTTAATTATAAAAAAGAAAACTTTATTCATACGTTTACCTTTTATTTTTATTTTTTTAAAATCAAATTGAAATGTTAGTTTGTACCTAATCACGTGATTACATACGAATATGTGCTCAACTACTATTTAGGATTGCATGCTTCCTTGTAATCCATACATTTTTCGTAAAACTGCGCGTTCATCGCACGTGCCAATGTATGATATTGGAAGCTTACATTTTATGAAGATTCCTTATGTTGTTTTATGTATTAAAGTATGAGAGAGGGCACAGTCCCAAATAACGGCCGGGTTCTGAGCCAAGGCTGATTATCGGGAGAATTCCCTCTTCTGAATGCTTTGTGTTCAATAAAATTTACATCACAATATTACATTTTTTGAAATCACCCCTTTATTTTGATAATGCCCTGGTATGTGAATCACGTGTAGACACTGGTTTGCAATGTAATTTTCTAGTATGTGAATCTCGTGCAGGCACTGGTTCTGCAATTTTGAAAGTGCTTGATAAGGTCGCAGTTATTTGTTTGTTGTAAGTCTCCTTTTGTCTTGTGTATTCGTCAGTAACTAGAGATAAGCAAGATTTAAAGTATTTGTTTCATAGGAAGGTACTAGATATGGCGTGCTGGCTGCTGTGTCTCAGGCAGCCGAGGGTGACTTTTTCTTACGACAGATTATAGAGATGCGGATAGGTATGGTGAAATGGTACGCTCTTTTCTCTCTCTCTCTCTCTCTCTCTCTCTCTCTCTCTCTCTCTCTCTCTCTCTCTTCAACTGATACATTGTAGATTAGCGGCGATATTATATTTTAATTCTGTATTGAATACTGCTTTGTCAATAGCGTTTTGGTGGAGGCTTTATTGGTTGAGAGGTGAATCAGGAGAATATTATTTGTTTCTTTCAACTCGTCCAACAGGACCCCCGATGCTTATATATTAAGTCTCAGGTCCATCGCTACGCAAAATCATGCAAATCATCTGTATGGTATACGAGTACGCCATTAGGGAGGATACAAAAAGTATCGTATTTCTGTTTTAAATAACCTTTACGTCAGCTGTTAAAACTGTGTTGATACGAACCTCGATAAGTCGATTGATCGCAAGAGATTCTCCTAAATGATGCCTGCTGTAAGCTATATAGGTAGATTCTATCTATGTATACTGTGTATATGATGCCCCTGAGAACAAATTTGAATCTTCTTTGCCTTTTAACCCCAACCCCACTCCAATCCCCCCACCCCCTCACCAAACAAAAATATAATAATGGTAGTGTTATCTTTTAATATAAAATATTAACCGCAATAGCTAAACAAAATATTTGATATTTATTTCCGCATAATAATGTTCTCCGATACTCTCAAACCTTTCAGTAAATCATTATCAAATCTCGAGTTTACATGTCCAAAATTCATCAGGTAATTGCAAACATTAAGGTACTACACTATACTGGAATTCACCATGATGTCTGTCTGTCATAGCTGTTATCTAAAATCGCTGATGTTTGTGCCTACATCTTGCATGCGAAATGTCAAGAGAGATGTCGGACGTTCGATATCGTATGTCTACATCTGATATTTGGATTACAAACTCTATTGCTTGGCAAGTGTCATCTGTAAGTAACAGATCTGATGTGTGCCTGTGTTTTATTTGTCAGCTGATAAATTGACACAAAATGCAGCTTTTCAATTTAAAAGACTAGAGTCGTTTTGTTGCTTGAAAATCATAAGAATTTGAGCATAGCGCCCTGGAATAAACAAGGAAATAAATAAATAAATAAATAAATAAATAAATAAATAAATAAATAAATAAGACTTTATTGTATACATTCTGTCCGCGCGTATAATAATAATAATAATAATAATAATAATAATAATAATAATAATAATAATAATAATAAGAAGAAGAAGAAGAAGAACCAGCAGCAGCAATATTATCATCATCATAATCAACGTGCAAAGTTATCGAGTTGATAATTACTGAGATGACGACGCCAACGAAACTCGGAAAAATTCTCACACATTGTACCTAAGTTATCGATCATAATAAGGTATGTTGATATAAGACGTGGTGGGGTTGGGTATTCCAGCTAGCACAATATGCTGCATAAGTTTGCCGGGATTGAGACCTTCATCTCTTTTCTCACATGCAAGAGATGCGATTCGTGTCTATTCCATTTTTCAGTCTTCTAATGTCACCATTTCATTGTTTTTTATTAATTCAAAGAATTTTTTTTATCCTTGAAAGAAGTCGGTAAAATCAATTTTAAAGTCAGGCCAAATTGATAAAAATGGCACAAGTGATATAATATAGTCAATGATACCGCTGACAACTTTCTTCCACTATTATATGATCTCTCCAATACGTACATGACTAGACATATACTTATATTTGTATATGATCTATCCACTTTAATTCGGTCGACAAATATTGATTCTTAAAATGTCTTTGTAATAGGGTAAGGAATTTTATTTTTATTTTATTTTTTATTTTTTATAAGCTTCTAGTTTTCTACTGAATCCCAAGATATTGCATTGGTTTGAAATTTATCTGAAGACTTATTTTTATATAAATATTGTTTAAACTACAATATGATATCTTAATTCTGTACACTTAGTAACAGAATTACAACGCAAATATTCCATAGATCTAAATGATTTTATTTAAAAAGACTAGTACGCTTTTTATTATGTAATATCCCTATGTTAGTTGAAGGATACGAGATCAAATTGTAGGCGAGAAAAGGGACGAGAGAGAGAGAGAGAGAGAGAGAGAGAGAGAGAGAGAGAGAGAGAGAGAGAGAGAGAGAGAGAAGAAAACGGAAAGAGACAATGAAAATTAAGGATACAAATAACATCTACTGTAGGAGAAATCAAACTTAATGGACTTCTGTAATGATACTCTAAACACAGGAACTACCAAGGCGTGAGTGAGACTGTCGAGTAATTCTGTGTATATAGTCATTTGCACTATCTTTGATTTGTGCGAAATGCGGAACAGTGCTATTAGTTATAAATAAACGTTGTGTTAAAATTAACTCCTTTTAATGCAAGTTGTGATATCCTGTCCGAAATGAAATGAAGAGTTATTGGTCACGAAAGACGCCTTAATGTTGTATTTATTGTCAACGGGAAGGCTGTGCGCGACGGTAAGGCACAATCACAAAAGTAGTACCAATATAAAAAAACTCAAATTGCATTGCTCGACCAGACGTCCACAAAACCTACTACGCAAGTGCAGGAGCAATTGAGTTTCAAAACCTATTGAGAACCCTAACTTCTTCAGAACAAAATTTAAAATGCTGCCTTACACAAAGCGCTTGTTTTTCACATCATTTACGTAATACATTGTGTTCGATTGGCGACAGCTCAGAAGGTATATAGTCAATATCAGATAATTAAATACATGAAGTAAACATTATATTCTAGCAAAATGTATAAACTCTCCACCATAGCTTGAAGGTATATAACTTTCAGTTTACAACATATTGACATAGTTTGAATATGACTACATTTTGTAGAAGATAATTATATTTTGTGTGCCTAATATTGTTGCTAGACTGCAAGATCCGTCTCTTTATCTGTCTGTCCCTAATACTTTTTCCTAAACCACTGGGTGGAAATTCACCCAAGTTGGTGTATAGTTTGCACATGATTTACGAGAGGGTATAGGTTTTTGACCCCTCTCCTGGGACCAATGTGATCTGGGTTGGGTTGGTGGGTGGAGGGTTGGTGGATGGGGGTGACGCGAGGGTATGGAGTAAATGTCAATCTAAAGAAATGCAATTACAGTGAAATTTGTCCAATATGTTTCGCCACACTTTATACACGCACGTACAGCAGGGGGACAACTAATAGATATAACAGATTTAGGTTACGACCCTTGGGGGTGGGGGATACATAATAAATAGACTGAAGTCCCTCGCAGCGAAGCGTAGAAGTAGTTCCTGTATACTTTAACAAAACTAAGTTACTTCTCAATCCCAGCCCCATACAAGTACCTTCACTCAAATAAAACCTGACTTTGTGACAGATTAGATATTATCGAGATTGATCTGATTCTTCGAGCTCAATTAGTTTGTTTATAAACCCAATAGCTGTCCCCTAAGGGTTGATCATGGAGGAGATATTGGATAAGGTGTTTGTCCTGTGGGCTTCCACTAATTTGTTCCTCAATTGAATTGTTTTCCCAATGGCATATCAAACTTAATGTATCAATGACTTTCCAGAAAGCCATCAAATATATGGAATATTCAAATAAAACTGAGAAATTAGGGCTTAAACACACACTCACACAAACAGAGAGAGAGAGAGAGAGAGAAAGAAAGAAAACAGATTATATCAGCATATCAATTGAAATAGTTTACAACAAGCAGGAATTCTGCAGTGTGTGTTATTGATCAAGTTTGTTGATGACCACTGCCAACAACATCGCAAAAGGTGCTCAAATCCATTCAAGGTAAAATAATGTTCTAAATCATATAAACTCCCATTTCATTGGAGAACGAAGACATTATAAGCAAACTGTTTGGCGAGAGATGGGGTAGGAATTACAAACTCGTCGTTTCACATTCGAAAAGAAAGAAAAATGTCTAAAAACTTTACTTCCGCAGTTTTATGATTCTGGGAACTGTAAACAACTGAATCAAGTTTTCAAACAACTGGAAACACCTGCATCAGCTGTTGAAAGAATGCACAGTTTCATTTCTTTACCACTGCAGGAAATATTTTATAAATTGGTATAAAATTCTGTCGCCCTGTTTGCTCATATAACATTTTACAATTATTAATGACTTTTTTACTTCAATTATGAAGTAATAATTTTGAATCTACAATATACATACAAATTATATAGGCAGATATTGCTTTTGAATTTGTGACTTGTAATTTACCTGTTGTTATGAAAGGTCTGTTTCTTCTTTGCAAATTCCCGATTAGGTCTACTTTTGGTGAAGGAATGGAGCTGTTGTATAAACTTGACGTATGACTTTATAAAGATCTGGACCTTTAAACTTTACTCATTAATTGATATGCAAGTATACATCACTCCTATGTTGCTATATCTCACACCACATCCATCCCCTTTGGGTATTGTCAATTTCAAATTTGAAAAATTAAAAATAACTCATTGATAGTAAACGCTTACTTTCTAAATATTGTCAATTGTAGTATTGTCTATGTCAATTTAAAAAGTAATTGCAACTAATTGATAGTAAATGTTTATTATATACGTGGCCTTTTTATTGATTCGTTATCCCCCGAGGATATTGACAATCGGTAACGATCCATCCCAAGACTAGTTTAAATCTTCCTTACTGAGTATCAATCGAAAAGATCGAACATACAAATTGCCTTTTAAATGTACATAAATGACAATTTTGGATAAACAGAATTTATGACGCATCTTGGGACAATATAGTAAATAGTGTCTATAGATTGAAATGGGCACCTATTAGTGTTTATGATTTAAGGTTGAGGTCCCACAACTAACAGCTTTCGGCAACGTAAAGTTTGCATAAAGGTTGATATGCGTCATAATGGAAAAGACAAAATTAAATGGCCTAACAATGATTATCAAAATTTATTTAATTTTATTATTAGCATCAAAATATTTGTTCTGTATCCGCACGGGTAAATTGTTATTTGACTTGTCCTTCCGTCACTCGGTTTCCTTGAAATCTGAACTGCATTTACAACGATTGAGGGATGATGATCGTATTTGGCATGATGTATCATGAAGACAAGTAAGATGACAACGAAGATTTCAGGTCCTAGACGCAGCATAGGTAGAACAAGAAGTGGGAGTCAAAGTTCATATTTTTTTAAAAGTACCAGCCATGTAGCCTGAACTCAGTCTACACAGATTTAGGGAGAATGATCATATTTAGCATCACGTTTCAAGACGAAGATTATGTGACAGCGAAGTTGTCAAATCCTAAATGCGTCCCCGGGGAGGGATGGGCGTAATGGGAGACGGCGAAAAGAAAATTAGTGCAAGAATTTCACTATCTATGTAAACACATTATTTTGCAGCCGTTCAATGTATTTTAGAAGATAAGATAAACATAATCGTCAAATATTGCAACAAGAATTGAAACGAAGTAACATCAAACCATTGTAAACAGTAATTCTTTTTTTTTTCTTTCTTTTTTCTTACATATAGAGTTGATTTGTATATTCCATGATGTCGGCAACTACTACTCGCACAGGTTTTTCACGAGTGACACAGTGAGGTTTGTCATATCCGCTATATATAGAAAAATTCTTTTGCATTACCCTTTTCTTTTGAGTAGTGCCAAGTAGTGAAACCTTGGGGTTTTATTTAGAATGTATTCACAGAGCATCGTTGGAACACAAAGTTGAAAAAAAAGGTTGACATGTCAGAATTTAGCTTACTCTCAATTTCATCTATGTTTGTACTTGCACCTTGAGCATCTGTGTCATCCGCGTAGATGAACATAGCAGTATGGTCAGATACCAACTGGAGGTCATTGATAAACAGTAAAAGAAACCAGTCCTAAAATGGACTCTTGAGGGACTCCTACATTAACTTGGAATGGCTGTGTTTAATCGCTATTAAAACAAATTGTTTGAGATATAGTACTTAAATATGAGCTAAAAAGAGAACATTCTGAACATCCATGAAATGCTAATTCATGTCGTAGAATAATGTGATTGACCAGGTTGAATGCGTTTCTAACATCTAACAGTACGATTCTCTTGATCTGTTTCCTGATACCACAAATTGGTAATGTTTGTTAAATACAGATCATTATATAGTATTAAATGAACCAAGCTCTTCAGATGAAATACAAAAAGTACTGAGAAATTTTAAATCTAATAAGTCTCCTGCTGACGATTCCATCTTCAATGAATATTTCAAATGAACAGGAGCAATTTTTCTACCTGTATAAGGTAACATTTTTAACCTGATTTTAAAAATAAATTATTGTTACAGAAACCTGGGCTACAGGGTTGATTAAACCGATATATAAAGGCAAGTAAGACAATTCAGATTATACCAATTACAGGTAAATGACTTTGAGGAGTTGTATCTGTAAGATCTTCTCTGCTCTTCTTGGCAATATAATTTGACTTTTGGCAATATAATTTGACTTTTGGCAATATAATTTGACTTTTGGCATAGAATTTGACTTTTGGCAATAGAATTTGACTTTTGGCAATATAATTTGACTTTTGTGGCAATAGAATTTGACTTTTGTGGCAATAGAATTTGGCTTTTGTGGCAATAGAATTTGACTTTTGGCAATAGAATTTGACTTTTCCTAGAAGAAAATTTACTATCTGGGGCACGGCAGGTGTTCGTAAAGGATAATTCACAACTGATAATATTTTTGTGATAAATTCCTTATTTGAACTTTTAAATAGGAGAAAGCAAAGAATGTTTAGTACATTTGTGGATTTGTATATTTTTCTGAGACTTTCGAGTTTGGCAAGAGGAAAATCTTGCTGCTGTATTATTTGCCCAGTATTTAGTTTAAATTGTAAAAGACATTATAGTTGAGTTATTGGATGGAGATATAATAAGATATTTAGAGCTAGTTATCTTACTTTATGCATACAATACCGTTGTATTTTCAGATAATCGAAGAGATATGGAAAATAATCTTAACGTGTTCAATAATTACTAGCAAAAATACAAGCTTATCGTTAACGGATGCAAAACGAAAAGTTTAATTTTTTTTTAATGTAGAAGTAGACAAAATGTAAAGTTGAAAAAATTAGGAGATTCAGAAACTGAAATTGTCAGAAATTATAAATATTTAGGATTAACCCTTGCAAAAAAAAAAAATAATAAAAAAAAAAAATGGTACACATTGGTTGGGAATTAAGAACCTAAATAATCAAACCAAGAAAGCTATGTATCTTCTTTGGAAAGGATTAATAAATCTTAATGTGCATGTAGATTGTCAGCTTAAACTTTTTGATATAACAATAGTTTCAGTAATTACATATGCAGCTGAGATCTGGGGTTTTGACCACTAAACATGGTGGAACGGGTTCATTTAGACTGTCTAATATCTGTGGTAAAAATTAAAACATGTAGCCATACGTATATGCTTTTTGGTTAGCTTGGTAGAACCCCTCTCTACATTCACAAATAAAAAAGAGAATGGTTGACTAATGGATAAATATAATTAATGGTGAACAAACCAAATCGTCGTATATATATATATATATATATATATATATATATATATATATATATATATATATATATATATATATATATATATATGAGGCTGTTACATGATTATAATAATGACCTAGGCAAAAATAAATGAATTGAGAGCATTCATAACATCTTATCTGAAAATGCGTTTCAATTTATTTGGGTTAATCAAAATATTCTAAATAAATCCTGGTTAAATACAATCTTTATGGAAAGACTTCTTGATCAGTTTATACAGACATGGGAATGATCCACTACTAACTCGACAAACGTCGATACATACAGAATTTTTAAAAACGGAATTAAAATTAGAACATTAATTTAAAAAAAAAAAACTTCTATGAAAATATAAGGCACATATAATAACATTTCAAACATTCAATTGTTTTTTACATATAGATAAGGGACGATGGGAAAATTTGCCTGGACGTGCAAAATTGCGTGGGTGATGAATTTCATTATCTCCTTGAATGCAGCTATTTCCGTGAACAAAGAAAGCAACTACAACTAAACACTTCTTGGGTATATCAGTCCAAATGTACCAACGTTTAAATAATTAATGAGTTCTTAGAAAATTGGCGTTTTAAAAAAAACTATAAAATGATTGATATTATTTCGTCAAAAGTTCGTTAATTTCTAAATATCTTTACTTGACTTGCATGTTGTTCTTTCCATTGTTTGCAGGAACTAAATGGTATTAGAGTAAACTCAAAATAAAAATTAGATATGTCAAATGTCTTTCTAAATCTTGAAATTATTTACAATTTAGGTCTATCTCTCCCCCTCACTATCTCTCTTGCAAATGCTAAAAGTGGAAAAATTGGGTTTTAAATCATATCCTTGAATCTAACGGGCCTTACTTAGTACGCCCACTTGTCCGTTATGGGATGGTTAAATCGTCTGTAGCAGTTGCCTAGATGGTCTGAACCATTCTTAGTCGGGTAACAAATTCATATAAAACAAGTACACATACATTTTATTTACCATCTTTATGTCTATTCTTTATCTTTGATATACCCCCATAAACTTGAAACCTATATTTATTCATAAGTTCGCATACAAGTTATTTTCCTGCTTTTTTTTCCTTCTTATCATTATTTTCTTTTTTTTTAAAATGAATAATATTACCAATAATGCGAGATCAAACGATACTCTTTGTTTCATCATTGTAAACTAATGAGTTTACCACAGATTAATTTGTGTTTCGTTTATCGTAATTTGTTTTCCTTTCTTTCCAATAATATCAACATTCACGTATTGCAGTGTGATGAGATGTATGTAATTTTGTATTTGTTCGTATATTCCAATTTAGTATTAATTGTGGTATTGCTGTTAATCTGAGTTATATTGCCTCTACTGTAAATAAAAACATTATATAATCTATGACTGATGTACACGTATGCAAACCGAAATACCAATAGTTTGACCCCATACGAGGCCCCCAAAAATAAAAAATATGTGTGTTTCCGGTCGGCCGACCGTCCCTGTTTCTCATTGCTGACCCTAGCACTTTTACCCCCCCCCCCCAAAAAAAATCACATTGTCGAAATTGATTTGTGCATCTAATCGAGCCTGTTTTGCACAGTACTTTGAAGCGCTTGAAATATTGTTTTATTTATATATAATGTTTTAAAAAAAATTTTAAAATACCTACCCACCTACACTAATTTTAAAACAAGTGCAACAGGAAACACAAGTATTTTTTGGTGTGGCCCGATGTGTATTGCAACCAAAGTTTTTTTTTTTTAAATGTTGTCATTGTCATTTGTTAAAGCCGTTTGAATCGAATGGAATTTTCTGAAACCTAATTGATTTTTGAATAATAAATTCTGTGTTGATCAAAAGTAATACAAATGATTATATACTTCTAATTCGAATAGTTTTGACAGAATGGAAATAACAGAAATTGGCCTATAATATAATTTATCGACTCTTGTCCCAATTTTTGACATGATGGGAAACTTTGACTGATCTCCTTTGGTATGGAAAGGTACCAGTTTTTATAGCATAGTTTATAAAGGAGGTAATGCTTTGATGGATATAGTCACCACAAATTTGTAATATCTGTACACTGATTATGTCTAGTCCAATAGATAGATATTTTATGATCATTGGATTTCAGAAATTTGAAAACATCTGAATTTTGAATGGGTGGGATTTCAAACGTGGCACCTTCTGGTAATTTGATAGATACAAAATCTATGCATTTCTTCATTAAAACATCTTTGGGATTGTTCCACGCTTTACTATAATCTGTAGCAAGATCGTTAAAGAATTAATTAAAACTATTTCGTATTTATTGCTGTCTGTAGTTTGTGACCTATTTGCTGTTTCAAAGATTGGGTTTATTACTTTTGAAATCAGTACAGAATGTGGGAGATATTTCCCAAACTAATTTGTTGTATTAATATATTGGTCTATGACATTGTTGTAGAAATCTTTATTTGCTTTTGGAAAATGCTTAGTTACAGTATTCCTCTATTGTATATATAGAGCTGAGTTTTTACCTTGATGTTTATCTCTCATTTTGACCTCAATATTGCGATATAATGAGACGGAAAGTGGGGGCGGGAGTATGGGTGGAGTTTGCAAAACTCAGCAATCTACGGCTTTTGACGGCAATATGTATGATTTCTCAAACTTGGGTGTGAAATTGAAATTGATCAGGAAAATGTATGTATTTATGCAAAACTAATTTAACAACAACACTTTTTCCAAAATCTATAATGTAATTTTATCCTATAGCTTTTCGCCTAAAAGAGCGTTTTCAAAAGAGCCTTTGTTTTATATGTTATAAACTTCTGCACCGACTTTAAAAAAAGATTACTTGAACTCGAACTTACGAAAGTGATCTCTTACCTGCATGGTTCAGAAAAATCTATATCACCTTGATGATTTAAACTGATACTGGCTGATTTTTTTAACCAACGTATTTGATATAAATCACAAATAGTATCTATAACTTTTAGTCGAGTTTACATTTGCAAATGAACTCCAACATAGAAATACAGTTACGATTGATCGTGGCCTTGTTTATATACATGTATTGATATACGTAATTGACAAGCCTTTACACATGTCTCAAATAACTAAACCTTTTCCTAATTTTGGTGCGAAGTCTCATAGAGTAGTTCTTGATGTCGTCTAATATCTTTTTCTAGATTATCATTAAATTAAATCACATTCTACACTTTGTATCCATTGATGGAATAAACCTGTCACTAAAAGACTCAAATGTTACCCTCCAGCGATCTCGCGCTTTGCCGACAATGGGCCATTCATATCGCATGGTAACGAACGACGCACAACTTATTCAGGACAACGCTTTAAAATTCAGTTAGGTTTATCCTTGTTTATTTCAAGTAAAATATTTATCTAATTATTACCCTTAATTTACACTATTCATGCCCATAATTGGTTAAAATAACAAAACAACAAAAATACATTATTGGCAAAATATTGCCACGTTTTACTTTTAAAATGTTTAGAGAAGGAATAGGAAAATATATAAAGATAAATAATTATTCAGCTCCACCACCATTGCAGAATAATCCTCAATGAAAAGAGATAAAAGAACTAGTATGGGAGATGATGCGAGAGTAAATATTGCGGAAGATAACAAAAGATAGTACACAGTATCTTTCGTGTTCATTCTTGTGAAGGTTGCAAACAAAGTTATGAGTCCATGCATGCGTTGGTAGATAGACAGACAGACAGACCGACAGACAGATAGAACGATGGACGGATGTTGGACTGACTAATTGATTGATTATTAACCTATGTGACGTATGATGTTCCAAAACTAGCCGTCAGAAGATATATTCGTTTGAAATTAAGGTTGATATTATAATCACTGTGAACTCTGCTATTGTAGTGCAGAGCATGTGAATATTTTTATTGTTTAAGACACCCGTGTTAAATGCAGTACTCCAAAAACAGAAGTCTAAAATTTAATAGAAGGAAATCTCTTCTTTTTGTTTTGCTTTAAATCCAAAATTAAAGTTCATTGTTAACTTTTGTAAGTGACAGTTTCCTACATCTACAAAAGTTGTAATTCCCCCAATAATATGACACTTTAGCTTTCATTCACCTTATATCTGTGTCGGCAGTAAATAAAACGTTTAAAATAGACCTAACCGATTCTAAAACAGAGGTAGAATGATGTTCTGAAATTTCCTTGGATGACGAGACTCCTGGAAATCGCCTAATTGGGGATGTGCAGACTGAAAATCGTTTCCAGGTAAGCTCCACCCCATCCGCCAGTTACCAGGTAAAGTGCAAGTGTACTTTCATATCGACAAGGCCGGCGACACTAAATACAGACGCGAGACATGAAATATTAGATATTTTTACTAAAACAGTAATTCACACTAAATACAGACGCGAGACATGAAAGAGTCGAGATTAATACTAAAACAGTAATTCACACTAAATACAAACGCGAGACATGAAAGAGTCGAGATTAATACTAAAGCAGTAATTCACACTAAATACAGACGCGAGACATGAAAGAGTCGAGATTAATACTAAAACAGTAATTCACACTAAATACAGACGCGAGACATGAAAGAGTCGAGATTAATACTAAAGTAGTAATTCACACTAAATACAGACGCGAGACATGAAAGAGTCGAGATTAATACTAAAGCAGTAATTCACACTAAATACAGACGCGAGGCATGAAAGAGTCGAGATTAATACTAAAGCAGTAATTCACACTAAATACAGACGCGAGGCATGAAAGAGTCGAGATTAATACTAAAGCAGTAATTCACACTAAATACAGACGCGAGGCATGAAAGAGTCGAGATTAATATTAAAGCAGTAATTCACACTAAATACAGTCGCGAGACATGAAAGAGTCGAGATTAATACTAAAACAGTTATTCACACTAAATACAGACGCGAGGCATGAAAGAGTCGAGATTAATACTAAAACAGTAATTCACACTAAATACAGACGCGAGGCATGAAAGAGTCGAGATTAATACTAAAACAGTAATTCACACTAAATACAGACGCGAGGCATGAAAGAGTCGAGATTAATACTAAAGCAGTAATTCACACTAAATACAGACGCGAGGCATGAAAGAGTCGAGATTAATACTAAAGCAGTAATTCACACTAAATACAGACGCGAGGCATGAAAGAGTCGAGATTAATACTAAAGCAGTAATTCACACTAAATACAATCGCGAGACATGAAAGAGTCGAGATTAATACTAAAGCAGTAATTTACACAGAAGATATACAATATATGTCACTAAAAAAAAGGAAATAGCCATAATCCTAACATCACCCTTATAATAAATGATATAAAGGAATACATTTAGACATTGGGAGAGAGACAGACAGGCCGACAGGCAGATGCATTAAATAATCAATGAAAATTGCGAGAAAATTTGGTATCTTTTCATAGAGTAACTTTATCTTTAAACCTGTAGCGTCCATTTGAAAAGCACAATCTGAGAATTCGAAAAAAGCGAAGAAAAAGAATTGTGACATGCGGTTCAGTCTTATAAATGGAATATCTGACACTGCATTTACGTTGAATCATTCTCTTAGACAAATTTGTATAATATTCAACGACAAATAGCTAAATTACTAAGAAAGCTTCTGTACTTGCATGCCCCAGTAAGAATAAAATATCCGAAGGAAAAATTAAAAAAAAAATCCATATACAAATACAAAACCCTTAAAATTAACTCCAATTATCACTAGCACAATTATTGAAAAAAACATTACTACATCGAACACGAATCCATAGATTCAAGAGTAATTACTGTCTGCATGTCTGTTCCGTAATTCCCTTGTTAGTGCATGTGCATATTCCGTCGTTTCTTTAATTTGTTGTAGATACGTGTCTTCCATCAGTCCTTTCATTCTATGCGAATGTAGTTCTTCGTTTGTCCTTTGTTTCCTCGACTTTTGTCTATAATGACATCGTTCTGTTTCTCTGTTCCGGGCTTTAGTAACGAGTTATATCCAACGTAATCCTAAAATTTGGCGTTTAAATCTCAGTTCAAGTTTCTAGTTGGTTGTTGAAGCAAGTCAATTTTATATATCTTATGATGCATGCTGAATGCAAGTACCCAGCCTGATTAAAATTGATAATTCCGACATAACGTTTAAGTACATATCGAATTTAATCATACTGTGTACGAAACATGAATATTCCCAATAAGTGGGTCAATGATAGTATGAGAGGCTCATGCAGTGTGGGAGAAGTAGCCCATATTTCGTGCCCAAAGGTCATATGATCGGTATAGTGCATCGCTTTATGACATTTGTTGACACGAACAAAAGGGTACGTCGGAGCTTGAAAATTTCACTCACCCAGAATACAAGCTATATAGAGAACAGGCACGTGCATTGTCTAGTTTAACCCGACTCATGGGCTAAGCCACTCATAAGGTTAAATTGGATGATGCTTGTACCCCGTTCTCTATATACAACTTTTCGAAAGAGTTGGAAAACTATGAAAATGTTAATATTTGAAATGCCATTTTATCAACTGTTCATGTTTCCTCGAGGGCACCTAAATATATTTTCCTGATACAACATTGTATTGTAAAATATTTATTACTTTATGCTTTGCTTTTATACCAGTCTTAAAAATGTTTCGTAGTTCCTTTCAGGCTGTTGCATATGTTCTAGATTATGTTGTTCTAGTTTCTTCCAAGTTTTTTCTTTTCTATCCATTTTGGACTATTTTTTTTCGAAGACTTCACATATGCTTAAAATAAATCTCCTAAAATTGTGTTTTGAAAACAAAGATAAACGTCTCTTCCTCGTTTGATGTATCAACAATAGTATAGTCTTTACACACACACACACACACACACACACACACACACACACACACATATATATATATATATATATATATATATATATATATATATATATATATATATATATATGTGTACATTCCAAGGTGAAATTGTATGTATGTATGTATGTATGTATGTATGTATGTATGTATGTATGTATGTATGTATGTATGTATGTATGTATGTATGTATGTATGTATGTATGTATGTATGTATGTATGTATGTATGTATGTATGTATGTATGTACAGAGATATGAATACTACAGTCCTCAGAATACGAGTGCAGTTCATAGTTTGTGTGAAAAGTACATTACATGAACTTCTAAAGATTAAAATATAAAAGGTAAAAATGTTGAAATTCTTCAAAAGGTATAGAAATAAAATAACCAGTGTTTATTCGAGGACATGACGCATTTCCCCTTGAGTTCGGGAAACTATACCCGCTTACGTTCATTACATTTATTCCAGCGGGCACTATTACCACGCACCAACGTTTAATAATTATGTCCCTTGCTTAGTTGCAGTTGTTGTTTGGTCAACAAAGATACGGTTTTGGAATTGTCGGGGGGGGGGGGGGGTTATGCAACGCTACAATTATTATTGCCTTCATTCCTGGGAATTGTTCCAATTTTACCCTTCTACGTAATGGGAATTTAGATAACTTTGGGTTTCCCTGAATCAGTCTTAATTGATTTAAGGCCAATCAAACAATTCACAGAAATGTTTCAGCAATTACAGTTGCTTGGAAAAGTAAGCAATCAGAGATAAATAGCCTCTATTTTAGTGTCACTGGTGGACAATATCACTTTCACAAATATTAGTTATCGCAAAGTCAGAGGCAGACACTTACTTAAATCGAATGTGTTTTTCAAGATGGTAGCGTTCAATTCGAAGCAAATTGTTTTCCAGTAATTTTCTGCTGAGAGTGACTCTGCTGAGAGGACGGGTTGGTGAATATTAGATTTACCCCTTGTAAACTGGATTCGCAAAGCCCAGTCATCTTTGGTTTGGTACGGTTTTCTTCGGTTAAGTCGAAAAGTAGACAAAGGTAAGTAGTCTTAGATGTTTTAGCTCACCTCATATCACTAATAAAAGCATATACTTATCTACGCCAGCACCAATGTAGGGGGCTGAAGGAGCTAACTTGGTACATAATATACATTAGTTGTACATTCTTGGTTAAGTTTTGCACTTGTCTCAGATCTCTTGCACGCAGTATAAATACTGTTATAGCTGGAATAATGAAACTTGGTGAGTAAATGCATCCTGATGAGTACCGCATCTTGTCACAAATGGAGATCAATGTGACCCAAATTTCATGCTACACTGACTTTGGTTAAATATTGTGGTTTTTGTTTCGTTCTAAAGCTCTGTTCATTTAGCATTTTACTGGCTTAGGTTAACTTTTGCTTTAGCTCATGACCACCTAGGTTTTATACACACAATATACACAGCACAATGTACTGTGTGTACTTTAACTGAGCAAATCAGGTATTTTAGATCCATAGAAAATGATTAATATTTTTTCTCTGATTTTTCGTGTAGATCTGCTGACCGGTGAGGAATATTACTGTAATTCAATAGAAAGTAGCATTAAAGTCTAAACAGAGAATACAATGTGTATTGAATTCTGTCTTCTGGCTTTTGTATATGGTGACAAAGCTAACGTGTGATTGGGCTAGTTCCGGAAAGGTCACTTGCACAAAAATGTCTAGTAATTTCAATCAAATGCAAATATTTCAGGAAAATGCCACAGAACCTATACAGATTCTTGTATATTTTGTGTCCAAGTTAGTGTTTGACATAAAAATGATACTCTTGGTGTACTTGAATTTATAACTAATGTATTAGATGTTATGAAATATGTAAAGAAAAATAAATGAAATAGGAATATTATTATTACAATAAGCGGATTGGCACTTGAGCATACATATAATATTAACTTAGATACATTGACAGCAGGCAGATATAACTTATATATATATATATATATATATATATATATGTATATATATATATATATATATATATAGACATGTAGCTTCGATGCAGTATTAGTTTTCCTTCTTTAAAGATAGACAATGCCAATACATAACATAACTCAGATGTAAAACCCGCACCATCGCAATAATCTCAGAGAGAAAGTGATGAATTCACATTATAATATCTTGTTTGATGGCATTGTGTCAAATTATTACACTTGTCTTTATAGTATATTTATTATTTGATGCAATTTTTGCCACTATAGGCAGATAACTGAAGTTACGGGTTATTTCCCAATTAAAAAAGCTTTAAAAATAAAAATCCTGAACATCCTAACTTGACATGCAAATGAATTAGATATTTAAGTGACACATTTGAACACGTAAGGTTTTTTTCCAATCATACACAGGTATCAGATTTGTCTTAAAATCCAAATACAATGGACATTCCAAGACAAAGTGATACTTCTAGAACAGAGCCAAACTTCTTTCAGAGTCTTATTTGGTATATTCCATGTTCCATATTAACATAATGCGCCGGCAGATCAGGGTCTATGTTGTTTGTTCTACTGATTAGTCCTTACAAACTGCATAGACCCAGATCTGCCGGCGCTTTATGCGACGACAGATCTGGGTCTATGCAGTTTGCTGTTGGTAATGAATTATACGCGAGTATATACGGTACTATTTCAAGGTATTCTTCCAACTTTCCTCAGTATCATCACTTCTGTTTTTGACTTATCTACCGATAATATCCATCTATCACAGTACAATTTTAAAGTGTCAAATCCTTTTGACAAAGCAACTGATTAGTCAAAATATATAACAATAGCATCAGCATGTATTAAGAAAACAATTTTATCAGACATATTTCTGTCACATCAACACCATTAGGGTAGAATTAATCTCCTAGGACATTCATATACATTGCCCAGAAAAATGGAGAAAGACATTCGCCTAAAAATCATAAAAAATCTTAATATGTGCATTCTGAAATTTTACCTTTGACTTTATATTTCCATAAATATCTTGAATAATATTTAACAAGTTGCCACGTATAACTAGTTTAATCAATTTATAATCATTTCATTACTTTTTTGAAATTGTATTTCCATTTCTCTGCAGCAGAACATCCTCAAAGCTACTTTGGTACCGTGCTTGTTCTATTCACCGTGTGTATTCCATCGTGTGGTACAAAAAAGTGATATTTTAACGATCAAATATATCCGATATTTACGCAGGAAAACAAAAGCTTAGAAGATTAAACTCACTCTTTAGCACAACACCCCACCCCTCTTTTCGTAAATTCACCTCGCTTTCATAGGCTGCTCATATAAATATCAGTGACTTAAGAGAGCGGTAGGATTGGGATGACATAATCTATCGCAGTAAATTACATTTTTGATATTTTTGTGAACTATTCGATCATATCTGACCACAAAGCAAGTCCGATTCAAGAATGCATTACAGCGGGTTTATCATTGTTGTCAAGGAAGCAAAGATTAATTCATTTCCATGTCTGAAATGTAATGTAGTTTCTATTTATTTGCTCTAGCTCACAATGTGCTCGTTTTTGTTGCTGCAGGTATAACTTCTGTAGGCACACACAATCAAGCGTCGCATGACATGATGGGAAATCTTATATTTTCATATGTGAAAATAAAAAGGATATATTTTTCACATGAGAAAATATAGGATGGAAACAAATATAAAAATTATTTCGCCAATAAGTTTCTATATTTCACACTGAAGTATATAATTAGGTATTTAATGTAATTAAATGATGTTTACACAAAGAATGGATTCCAGTCAAAAGCCTTTTATGCAAGGTCAGTTCAGTAGACATGCCCCAAAAATGCATTTATTTCTATATGATCATTTGTTAATGTATAGTATTTCTCTCCTTTAATTACTCTTACTTTCCATTATTGTCGTATTCTTCATACTATCTATTATACTCTTCGTAATATACAGAGGAATTAAACATATAAATCAATCAATCACCCGATCAAATTCTCTGGAACGTTGCCAGAAAAAGACGTCCATTGGTCGATTTTACTCGACAATTTGAAATGAAGGCATACAATCGAAGTTACTCTAGATTCCGCGTTAACAATTGAGAAAGGGTGGTGTAGGCTAAGTGTTCCTACTCGTACATATGACCGTGCGTACGTGCGTCCTAACCAAGTTTCATGCCTTTGAAATTCAGACGCAAACTTGAAAGAAGTCTAACCGTAGTTCAAGACCGCTCTTTACAGATGCACGTAATCTCGTCATCTGCTTTTCCGATTTTGTTGGAACAGAAAAAGACATTTATGCAGATAAAACTGACAGGCAAAAGAAGATATAGAGTGCAAGCACATGCATAAAATATGATATGGCAGACATCTATTGATCAAATTTCGGAGTTAGTTTAAACATAATACTTGAAAATAGAACAAGAAAGATACAGTCCTACAGATCCAAGGATTTTATTCCAATCTTTAACCGTCACCGATGAAAATATGTCTATATTGAATATATATGTATAAACGTACATCGAGAATATATGACATATTATGAATAATATATACAATTATAAACATACAGATTTTACTTATATTATGAATGCATCAAATATAACATGGAATAAATAAGCAATATATCTCTGTCAATGGAAAACAGTTACAAAATTCGAGCACAATAGCAAGTAAATAAATCATATAATTCAATTTATGTTAAGAAAAAAAAATTAAAATATTCTTCTTGTTGGGAAGGATCTTTTGACGAAACTTGATTCTGATATCAACTTATTTTCACTGGAATTTTTTACCTATGCAACATTTATCATGATGTGAATATATTTTACATACTTTTCCAGTTATATCAGGGTCTCTTGAACATGTTTTGAGTAATGTTCAAAAATTGTTTCGAAACACTCATAAAAGAGAGATGCTCCATAATTTTAACTGCGGGTTGTTTACTTGCAATTAACGCAGCATATAAAGAATGTTAAAAAGTCTTAAAGGAGATATATAAGACAGGAGAAAGTGATAAATTTACTTGCACCAATTGCCATAAACATTTTTTTAGAGCACATGCCAGTAATATTATGCATAGTTCATACTCGGTTGAGGGGAACGAGTAATATGCGTACGTTTTTAAAAAACAATTCTACTTTTCAGTACATCAATAGAAACGTAGAAGTCATCATTCAAACCATAGCATAATTGAATGAATTAATAAAATACAAATATCGTGATATTTCACTCATTTGCCGCAAACCATTCTGCGAAGAAATTGAATACATGTATATTTCGCACAGACACCAAACGTTTAGAAAACGACGGCAAGATCAACAAAACAGTTTTCATGTACTCCCCCCCTCTCTCTCTCTCTCTCTCTTTCTCTCTCTCTCTCTCTCTCTCTCTCTCTCTCTCTCTCTCTATATATATATATATATATATATATATATATATATATATATATATATATATATATATGACGTCCCTAGTTTGCCTGTGACACGTAGGAACCAGTCTCTTTGAACTTTAATTTTTACCGCCATCCATATTCCAGATAGTAAACTACTGGATATAGCGGACATCTCATAGTCATCTGGACTATCCTAGGGATTTGGGGGCAGGAGGGAAGCAGGAATTAGGATGAAAGTCTACTCAATAGAAACTCGACGACAGATCCTTTTCCTAGTACCACAAGCCTTGCAATACAGATCGCTATTGCACCCTGGAATTCTCGATGGCAAAGTTACAAGCGAAGACTAGGGTTGCCTTGTCAAGCCAAACCAAACTATCTTGAAAGCTTCAAACCCAGTATTCTCGAAGACCAGCATTCCGCTCTAAGTTCCTACAAACTCATACCGTGTTGCCCGCGATGTCGAAAACATTGCTTGAATACCGCGTGATAACGGATCTTCAGAAACCAGTCTTACTTTTATCAACTGTTGTCATTCCTTTGCATACACAGCGAGTCCGTTTATGTATAGGCAAATAAAGGATCGGTCCATTATTTCAGAAGATCAGCTTGTGGCGAAGATGGCGCTGTATTTTATCTCCAGCTGCCCAGGACTTAGACTTGGTCTTGAAATGGCGTAGCTCAGAAGCATGATCTTTGTGCAACATCGGTTTGTAGTCCGTCGGTTCACAGTAATGCTAGAACAAAATACAAAAATAGATGAACAAATAAAATAAAAATCACTTCGATTCACTTTCATTGGACTGTTTTTCTCCTTATTATCTGATATATGGTGTACTTAAAGTAAATCTCGATTAAACGTTGGTACAATGACATTTCCCCGTACTTGTCGCATATTTGTTGTTTTTTTTTTTTTTTTTTTTGTTTTATTTTGATGCCTTTACTTTTCTTCCTTGTTTATTTTTGCTTTTAATTGAGTTTTTAAACAGAAAATACTTGTAAGTTCTAATGTTTTATGTCAATAGCTCAATTGAAAAGCTCAAACTTGCAAATGACGGTTGCTATTGTCAATTTCACTTTAACGTCAGGCAATATCATTTCAAAGTACCAAATGCATGAATAATGAATATCCCTAAGCGGTATATCTTTTGACAATACCGATGTCTGATACTTCTCAGACAAACTTGAGTGTTAATAGTTTCTGATTTTGTTCTCTTCCCAATCCTTAAAAATGTTATTAAATAAATAATGTACAAAAATAATGTACAAACTAAGACATTATCCTGTGTATAGTTTACGATTCCATGACTATCATTCATTCAATGGTTAGTCATCCCTTGGTTAAATCACTACATCAATATCTGGGTGATATTTAAAAGAATCGTTTTATGTTGACTAAAATATTCCACTTTCGAATGTTTAGTTTTTTCAAGATTCTTACCTTGTGGTTTTCATAAAAGGCCTTGTAGCCTCCCTCTAACAGGTAAACTTCTGGGTAGCACAGGTGAGGATATTTGTCCTTATTCAGTATCCTGTCCTGCTCTCTCAAGAAGCGATACCTGCAATAAATAAATAAATAAATAAATAAATACAATGTAAAAGTAACTACCGAGTAGTAAGATTCCGTTTTCAAATGCTTTTTTTCTATAAAGAAAGGTTTTATCTTTCACAAAAAATTTGATTTTAAGAAGATTTTATTGAGCGAGGTATATAAAGTTTTCATATGACGTAAGAGACTTTGTAATTATTTCCCTTGTCTTTGCGGCCATCTTCCAATAACAAATGTATGAGAGAAATGATTCCATGGTCAATAAGATGATTTCAGTGGACACTTTGTCTTTGGAAAATATAACTATTTTACATTAGCCAATAATGTATGGTGAAACAGTCGTAATTCTTGGCCACTGTATGCAACAACTTGCAGAATAACTTGAAACCTAGCCATTCAGAATTGTACTTGGTCTCCCCTTTCACACCACATGCAAAATACAAATTATCGGGGAAAACAACAACAAAATGTTCAATCGTGTTTTCACATTTGATGGTACTTGAAGGGAAAAAAATATGCATAAAGCTATCGGTAGTGATTATGACGATGAAAATGTAGAGGAACAGATATCTCTAAATCTCCAGCATGCAGACCATATAGACCTAAGTGGGAAAACCAAAAGTCCAGGTACTGTTTCCTCTAAACGTTTCATTGTATTCCCCTCAGATCTAAGTATTTAAACATCGTTCTTCATTCTGTATTTACTCTGAACATCAATCAGCCGCCAAGAGTTAAAATGTGGTCCGTATCTTTTCAATACTTCTAAGCATCTCTTTACTTTAATTATATTTACATTTTTATTATGACTTTATTTTCTCTAATTTTAAATATTCTTCAGCACCTTTCCAGAAAATATAATAACTCTGGAATATTAAAGAAAAAAGATCACTTCTCTTCTTTTTTTCTGCAAACTACTCTGACGAAAATCATTATCTGCACTACAGTATGTAAGATAATGTCTAATTTCAATTTAAGGAAACACTTTTCAATTAAGCGGAAAAAACCCCCACCCCAAATACATGAGACTAAAACCCTAGACTTGAGCTCCTTTAAGAACGGAGATTTCTAACTTTTGAAAGCTCTTACCACATCAAGCTCGAACAATTATGAAAGAAGAGGGGGCGGAGGGAGGGGACGGGTGTCGGGGAAATTACTGATGGATTAAGTAGTAAAATCCATGTGAACATTGATAATTATGAAACTTGAAATTGAGGAAACCAAATGTTTCCCCCGTAACGCAATATTCGTGTCGATGGGAACTTTGTTCTGAACATTGCTCAATTTCACACGAATCAGTAAGTAGATGGAAATACAATCGAACATTCTTTAAGGATATTTTCCTTCGGTAGACATGCGACATTTATACTTACATTTTTGGACCTCTCTCTGAGGAAAATTCACAATGAAAGATAAGTATACGCCTTTGGGTGTCGAAAGTTTGATGTAGGAAGTGTTGCGTCATTTCGTTTGTGTAGAAATTCACAGCACCCTGAAATGATGCCGTATTAAATTAGTGAAAACGAAAATTTAAAAAAAAAAAAAGAAAGGAAGAAAAAACAACAATACCCCCCCCCCCCAAGTATAACAACAATAAAATAAGACGAAAGCGATTCGGTAATATGTTCTCATGTTAATCTTTAGTATGGCATTACCACGCGTGTTCTATAAAATGTTCTGCAATTGAGCAATATATAAACTACAGACAATAAATGAAGAATGATTCACTCGATTGAAAAGAGATCTTTTAAATGCAAATTTTGTTCATTAAAAATTTTTACCGCGCATTCGTGTAAGGAAATGCTTCTCTCAAGAATTCCCACAAAGGCCAAAGAAAATCACATAAGCGATGTATATACTAAAAGACGACTTTCATTTATTATTATTATTATTATTATTATTATTATTATTATTATTATTATTATTATTATTATTATTATTATCGCAGTTGTTGCTTTAATTACAAATGACGTACCTCTATGTGCCCGCCTTCAAACTCGTAGGGGTATCTACAGTCAACAATAGTACAGTTTCTAATAATCCCAGCGTAGTCGCCTCTTAGAACTGCAGCCATCTGTAAATAAATAAATCTATACCACTCGACACCCAAAATTTAAGTCGGAACCAGCAAGGGGAGACCACTTTACTGAGTATGATTGCACAATATCCAATCTCTTTTGTTTCTGGACAAAATCATTGAGCTTTAGGTTTGTGTTTTAGTTCTTTTATATCTTAAGCAAAACAAGACTTATTGTTAAAGAAGTACATATTTTCTTAAGTATAAACACACGAACATTTAGTCATATTGAATTTGATTTTATGCAAATTCGCAAGCTTAAAGCAAATGAAAAATTTGATAGCAATCAGTATTGTGAATAAGACCAAGGATGTGTATACAAAATGAGGCTGTTAGCTCCCACTCCAAGAGACAAAAACGTAAACACTGTACGTGAATCTGGATATACTCTATATTAACAAGAAAGTTCCTTTTTTTTCTAGACAATATGCAAATCAGGTTTGATCTTACCGTATCGGCAGTTATACATCTCAGGTCCTTATGTTTACTGGGTATTGTTGGAAGACTATACGTCCTTGACCCGTCAGCAATAAGGTCAGATTCAAAAGTCATGCGATCCACTGCATCTAGTATTGCAGAAGTAGCGTCAGAACTTGGAGATAACTGCAATGGAGAAAAAAATGATATATTCCTATCTGTCGTTCAAATTGCATGAAATTATTATTTCAATATATGTTGGTTTTGACAAAATGTTCAATGGTTTTCATTTGTACCGTATCAGAGCCTCTGGACATGGATTCTGTTATTTCTGGTGGATGTGGATCTAGAACTATACGATTATTTCTTGTACTAGTGACAACTCTAAAGGACAAATATCACATTGCACAAGCGGTAGGCGGACAGTTTACCGAAAAAAATGACACAGGCGCACGGGTTACGATACTGTGGTTTTCTTTAAAATTACCTCATTTTTTTAAAAATACGGTTTATACAGCAACAAGTTCAACAGCTTCAAAGCTGAACTTGTCACGGAAACAATGTGGGAAACAAAATAAAAAAGACTTTATCCCAATTTCCCACAGTCATTCATGCGGTTTATTGAACTTGTTCAGTGTCAATCCAACTATTACAATCAACAATACCATTATTACAATATTTATAAATTGGCAATAGCAGTCTCCATAAGGCTGAAAGAATGTGTGTGGAGGGAAATAAATCTTTGTAAAATCAAAAGTACACCTAACATTAACAAGGAGGATTACCTATGAATACAAGTATTTTCACTGCATACAAATAAAAGATCTCCGTTTACTTGAGGAGTTTAATACTGAAGTCTTAACATATATTTTAGAATTTATAAAGAAACTTTTAAAACGAGTCTTTTCGAATCTTCTATCAAAATGAATGAGCAGAAACAGAGCAATATAATTTACATTGTCCGAAATTTTCAAAGATGATGGCATCGGTGAGAAACCCTCATCCCTAAATCTTTTTGACGCAGATGAAGCATTTTGATCCGAGTGCAGTGAACGTTTGTTGTTAAAAAGGCATCTTCGTGTGTAAAAAGCTTCAAGGCACTTCTTGGATGGACGTCTAATCTGAAATGAAATGGAGCAATAATGTAACAACAATTTTGATACAGTATATGTACTTCATTATTGGAACTGGCGTCCATTTTAAATGAAAGTCCCAATAACAAATCCAACAGTCAATGTAAACTTAACACATCATTAGTATACTACGTTATCTATGTCAAAATAAATGTTACTAGCTTCTCTTTAGAAGCATCCCCGCAATTCGTTCAAGAGATTCTCCGGTTCGAGTAGCCTCATCATGCCTACCTTGTACTATCTTTTGTACTCGGTATTTTTGAAAATAAAACAAACAAAAAAAAAACAACAACAAAAAAAAAGATTCACATTTTAGTTAACTGTCCTGATTAGATAAAAAAAGAATGTGTATGGTTTAACATGGTCTAATAGGTCAACACACCTCAAATATATCGTCTGAATCAATTTAAGTTTTCAACTACATCCAAATTTCTTAAGACAATTTATAATGAGTACATGCAACGTAATCCATACGTGTTAATATTCCCTTTTTGTATGGGACCGGTCTTATTTTCTTCACATAAACTGTAAGATTCTCTCCAAAAGTCTATAAAGATAATTTCTGAGATATTAACTCGTAGAAAAAAATTTTGAATAAAAAATAACAAATGTATGCACATAGGAACGATTGCACGTTGTGTTTTTATACGCAATTAAAATGTTTTATAT
This sequence comes from Margaritifera margaritifera, assembly GCA_029931535.1. NCBI lineage: Eukaryota > Metazoa > Mollusca > Bivalvia > Unionida > Margaritiferidae > Margaritifera > Margaritifera margaritifera. The sequence goes on along the minus strand of JAQPZY010001521.1, from coordinate 1,915,405 downwards.
ATGTTTTCATGTATGTGGCCACATTTCCTGTGTAAACAAATCAATCGTTTATATATAAAAAAAGTCCAAACAAAAAACTATTGTCCGACTGACCAGTCAATATATAGAGATATATAGACACTCATATAGATAGAAAAAGCGAGAGTCAGTTATGACGCAATGAGAAAATAATGATTACCTCTATGAGCGAATCATCCATATTCTCTTCACACATAGGCATACCAAGCTGGGATGTGGCCAGGGTAAATTCCTAAATGGAAAAGACAATTTCGACTCACAATAATACAAATTGAACACTCTTACGTAATTGTAGTAATTAGAGCCTGCACATTTTTATTAATTAAAACGATAAAACTTTATTCAAAGCAACTCGGGACAACGTTTCTATTTCTTCCCGTTGAAATATAGACTAACAATTTATTTTGTATTAAATTAATATAGAAACGTTAAAAAGTTAACCTAAATATCGAAATGAATGAAAAATTGAAACATGTATATATAACTCGAACATCCCATTAATCATATTTAATGTGCTACTTGTGTCAAATCAAATGTCGTGACTTTCAATGAAGAAATTCTCTTATAAATCATGTTTTAAAAAATTATGACGGCTGAAGAATTATTAAGAATAGTGTGCAAGTAATGCGCTCTCTCGATAATCGAGTAGAATTCTACTCTAGATTTTTTGCTGTCCAGCTGTTTACCTGTTCTATATCCATTCCAAGACCTGAGTCCTCGTCCAGAGTAGATGTGTTGATGGAATATAGGCCCTTCATTTGCCAAGAACCTGTTGGCTCCATAGCTGCCCACTTCCCGGGCGTGATACTAGGAGCTGGTATCTGGATAATAATAATAATAATAATAATAATAATAATAATAATAATAATAATAATAATATTTTTCAGGAACCATTACTTGTGACATATTTTCCATTCAATGAACTATATGTTAGATTGTTCATAATTATTAACAACAGCTTCCCACTTGTGGCACATGGTCTTCTTGTAGTAGTAGTAGTAGTAGTAGTAGTAGCAGTAGCAGCAGCAGCAGGAGTAGTATTAGTAGTAACAGTGGTGCTGGTGGTAGTAGTAATAGCAATAGTAGTGGTGGTAGTATTGTAGTAGCAGCAACAGCAGTAGTAGTTATAGTCGTATAAGTAGTTTTAGTAGTGGTAATAGTAATATTAGTAGTGGTGGTAGTAGTAGTATTAGAAGTAGTAGCGGTACTAGTAGCAGTAGAAGTCGTAGTAGTAGCAACAGCAACAATTAGTAGTAGTGGTAGTGGTGTACTTACAGAATCATTCATCTCTGAGCCCAGGCGAAGTCTGAAAGAAAAAAAAAAGAAATATAAGGATATGTTTTACATACATTTATATTCTATATGAATGAAATAATTGTCCTTTGAAAGAGAAGCTAAACAATAGTTTTAAATACTAAAAATGAAAATGTGTATCATGATGATGAATAGGACGACAATAATAATAGAATAATCATAGTATAGTATAATAAATAAATAAACAAATAAATAAGTAGTTAGTACAGAATTTTTAAACAGATCATCGTACCATTTTTCTTCCTTCTCAAGCCAATCACATCTTAAATAGTACATTATATTCACAATTTACTACTCACCTTGGAGTTTTCATCTTGACGGTCTCCAATATTAATGTTTAAATGATATACACTTTTGTGCGAAATATTTAAAGCAGGCTTTGTGAAGTTTATTTTCAGTTTGGTAAAAACTGTTCACATTGTAATGTAGCATCAACAAATTCATAGCTCGAAACTTTTGACTGAGACAAAACCGTTTAAATTGCACAAACACAAATCAGTCCGGCAACACGTTTGATAAATGTCTCTAGGGATCTTTCATGTTCAGGTTTTATTCTTGTTTAGATTTTGTTTACTGATGTCAAAACAATGTTGACAGAAGAATAACCCATTATTGCGACTAGTAGTCCCTATGCTCCTAACTGATGAGTGATGAAAACGAATTGCTGAAAATACCAGTCGGAGGACTTTAAATGTGGGGCCACCCAATCATCTCGCCCTGTTGATTTACCCGTTGGCTTGTTCTTTAAAATGGTCGGTATATAAAGTGCTAATTTGTGAAACAAAGGGTTTTTGAGAAATTTGTTAACATATGTAGACCTGTACCAGAAAATCCCACAAACTCGTTTTCAAATCAAACGAACCGGCTATTTGTATGAAAAGAAATTTGAACTGCCTTAATTTCCGGAATAATGATTGGCTGGTTGATTTCCTGACATACAACTTGGCCATAGTCAAGAAAAATATACATAGTGCGAGATTCTGTCCATGAGTGCGTACATGTGTAATGATTTGGAAATACCATCCTACAATGCAGATTTAAAACATACAGAATCCTTCTGAGTCTACAAATCTTAAATTATAAAATGAAAACTTTATTCACACGTTTACATGTAGGTTCATGAAGTAATTCATACATGTCTCGCAAAATTGCGCGTTTATCGCACGTGCTAAGGTGTGATGTCGGAAACTTACATTTTGTGAAGATGCCTTATACTGTGTTTTATGTGTGAAAGAGCGGACACACTCTCCTATAATGCCCGAGAAGTAAGCTAAGGCTTATTATGAGGAGAATGCCTTCCTGCGAATGCTTTATACTTAATAATACACAACAACATTTAATGTTTTGAAATCACCCCCTTTTTGATAATGCTCGGATCGGTGAATCATGTGTGGGCACTGGTTTTGAAATGTTATTTTCCAGTATGTTAATCTCGTGCAGGCACTGGTTCTGCAATTTAGAAAGTGTTTGATAAGGTCTTAGTTATTTGTTAGTTGTAAGTCTCCTGTTGACTTGCGTATTTTACAGTAACTATAGATAAGCAATATTTAACTTTTTAATTTAATTAAGAAGGTACTAGATATGGCGTGCTGGCTGCTGTGTCTCAGGCAGTAGAGGGTGACTTATTCTTGCGAACGTTTATAGAAATGCGGATAGAGATAGTAAAATGGTACGCTCTTCATTCTCTCTCTCTCTCTCTCTCTCTCTCTCTCTCTCTCTCTCTCTCAAAATAAAACAACAACAAACAAACAAACAAAGAAGCAAACAAACAAAACTGTACGCCTGAAGCGCAATTTTTTTTCTGAGTTTAAGACTGTCTGTCAGTTTGTCTTTGCGATCCTTCTGCTCCTCTCTCTCTCTCTCAATGGCTCGAACTGAAACAGTGTAGATCAGCAATATTATATATTTTATTTTAATTAAACACTGTTTTATCAATAACGTTTCTGTGGATGGTTTATTCCCCGAGAGGTAAATCAGGAGAATATTGTGTGTTTCTTTCAACTCGCCCAACAGGACCGTCCAATGCTTAGAATTTGAGACCCAGATCCATCGCTATGCAAACTCCTGCAAATCATCAGGTATGGTATACAAATTCGCCAGTAATGAGAATAAAAAAAATATATCGTATTTATGCTTTAAATAACTCTTTACATCAACTGTTAAAACTCTTTTGATACGACCTCTGACAAGTGGATTTGATCGCAAGACGTTCTCAAAATGATACACTGCTGCAAACAATAGAAGTACATTCTACCTATGTATATTGCACACATGATGTCCCTGAGCACAAATTTGGCTTTTACGCCCACCCACCCACCCACCACCCACTCACCACCCACCCACATTCAACCCCAACACCTCCACAAGAAAAGGAACCGCTATTTTTTAAAAATATGATCATCACAATAGCAAAAACAAAATTTTTATAATTTTAGTTCGGCAAAATAATATTTTCTGTTACTCAAAAATCTCTCCGAAAATCATGTTAAATATCGAGCTTATCTGTCTAAAACTCGTGCGGTAATTACAAAATTTAAAGTGCTACACTATATTGAACTTCACTACGATGTCTATCTGTCACAGCTGTTATACGAAATCGCTGCTGTTTGTTCCCACATCTTGCATGCGAAATGGCAAGAGAGATATCGGACGTTCGATATCACGTGTCTACATCTGATATTTGGATTATAAACTGTATCGCTTGCCAAGTGTCATCTGTAGATAAACAATTTGATGTGTGTGCGCTTTTATTACATGCGACTTTTTTTTGTCAGCTGACAAAACAACAGCAAAAAGCAGCTTTCAGTTTTAAAAAAACTCGATGCTTTTCCTTGATATGTTGATATAAGATAAACAAGAGAGGATCGGATGTGTTCAGCCTAGCACTACTGCATAGGCTTGCCAGGATCGATATGTTCATCTCTTGTTTCACTTACTAGAGATACAACTCGTGTTCACTTCATTTTTCTGTCTATCATTTATCCGTTACAGAAGTCAGGAAAATAAATTCTCAGGTTGTGTTTAAGTGAGAAAATGGCACAAGTGATATGAGTTCGCTGACAATTTTCTATTTTGTACAAATGAGATTAAATCTAAAACCAAATATATATATATATATATATATATATATATATATATATATATATATATATATTACTATGATACATGATACCCATTAAGATATATATATATATATATATATATATATATATATATATATATATATATATATAACTATGATACATGATACCCATTAGGATATATATATATATATATATATATATATATATATATATATATATATATATATATATATATATATATATATATATATATATAACTATGATACATGATACATATTAGGATATATATATATATATATATATATATATATATACATACGAATAAATACTATCATACAGGTTAGAGAATTTTAATTAGTACTCTATGGAGATTCGAACCCGGATCCGTATTTAAAAATTCTGTTAATGTTATCAAGCATTCTCCTGTAGAATCCAGGGATAGCACTTTCCGCTCTGTTTGGTGTATATTTGTAATTCTCTCTATCTCTCTCTGTCTCTGACTCTGTCTGTCTGTCTCTGTCTGTCTGTCTCTCTCACAAATAATTATTTTGTTAGTTTGTATATAACGATACCCATTATAATTTTATTTAGAAGCAGATAAGGCGGTAATTGTAATGTAGAGGGGACAAAAATACGATACAAAATCCTTCGTAAAATTATTAAATGCTTTTCAGAATAATACAGATATCGCAACCAAACTTATATTTTCCGTCTTTTCTCACTATTATATGATCCACGCAATAATTACACATACTAGTATTGATCATGTCTATATTTGTATATAATGTACCCACTTTAAGTCACTAGACAAATATTGTTTGAATTTCTTAGTAACAGGCGAGCATCCAGTTTTATACTGAATCTCCTCGTATTGCATTCTTTGAATTATATGTGAAGATATGTTTTAAATAAATAGTTTAAACAACAATACTACTACTACTATTTTAAATCAATAGAGTTAGTAACAAACATTTCGTAAATCTCAATGATTTTATTGAAAAAGACCAATAAATCTTTCATTCTGTAAGATTCCTACGTTGATCGAAAACTAAAAGATCAAATATTTGCCGAGAAATGGTACAAAAGAGAGAAAAAATGGAATGAGATAATGAAAATTAAGGAACAAAGATGATAACTACTCTAGAATAAATGAAAGATACTATCTACTCTAGAGTCTAGGATAAATCAAAGATACTATCTACTCTAGAGTCTAGGGTAAATCAAAGATAATGTCTACTCTAGAGTCTAGGATAAATCAAAGATACTATCTACTCTAGAGTCTAGGGTAAATCAAAGATACTATCTACTCTAGAGTCTAGGATAAATCAAAGATACTATCTACTCTAGAGTCTAGGATAAATCAAAGATATTATCTACTCTAGAGTCTAGGATAAATCAATGATACTATCTACTCTAGAGTCTAGGATAAATCAAAGATACTATCTACTCTAGAGTCTAGTGTAAATCAAAGATACTATCTACTCTAGAGTCTAGGGTAAATCAAAGATAATGTCTACTCTAGTGTCTAGGGTAACTCAAAGATACTATCTACTCTAGAGTCTAGGATAAATCAAAGATACTATCTACTCTAGAGTCTAGGGTAAATCAAAGATACTATCTACTCTAGTGTCTAGGCTAAATCAAAGATACCATCTACTCTAGAGTCTAGAGTAAATCAAAGATAATGTCTACTCTAGGATAAATCAAAGATAATATCTATTCTTGTATAAATCAAAGATAATGTCAACTCTAGGATAAATCAAAGATAATATCTATTCTAGGGTAAATCAAAGATAATATCTATTCTTGGATAAATCAAAGATAATATCTACTCTAGGGCAAATCAAAGATAATATCTATTCTAGGGTAAATCAAAGATAATATCTACTCTAGGATAAATCAAAGATAATATCTACTCTAGGATAAATCAAAGATAATATATATTCTAGGGTAAATCAAAGATAATATCTATTCTTGGGTAAAAATCAACTTAATGGACTTATATACAGATTCTGTAAACACAGAAACTACCATGGCGTGATACTGTCTAATAATTTTGTGAATATAGTAATTTGTGCTACCCTTGATTTGTGTGAAACGCGGAACAGTGCTATTCGTTATAAATTTGCATTGCGTTGAAATTAACTCATTTTAATGCAAGTTGTAATATACTGTTCTAAATGAAGAGTTATTAGTCACAAAAATACAGTATGCTTTGTATTTTTTGTTCACGGGAAGGATATTTGCAATGGTAAGGCACAATCACAAAAGTACTAATAATATAAAAAAAAAGTCTTACTCCATTGCTCGCCGATGCATCTACAACTACTACTACGCAAGTGCCGGAACGATTTATTTTCAAAACCGATTGAAAAACACAAACTTCTTCAGAACACAATTTAAAATTCAGAATAAAATGTAAAATTCTGTTTTATCGAAATCGTTTGTTTTCAACATCATTTGCGTAATAAGACTTTTTTTCATTGGCGACAGCTCGGAAGGTGTCTGGTCATCATTGTTTGAATGTATATAATTTTCAGTTTACAACATATTGACAGAGTTCGAATGTATATAATTTCCAGTTTACAACATATTGACATAGTTCGAATATGACTAAATTTTGTAGAGGATAGTTATATTTTGTGTGCCTAATATTGTTGCTAGACTGCAAGATCCGTCTCTTTATCCCCAAATATTGGCGGGTAAATATCCTGATATCTATTCATTCGTATACCCGTCTATCCATAATTCTGCTAAACCACTACGCGGAAATTCACGCAAGTTGGGTTCATAGTTTGCAGATGTATGAACCTCTGCTAGAGGGTATAGCTTTTGGACCCGTCTCCTTGGACCTACGTGACGGGGTAGGGGTTGGTGTGTGGAGATTGGTGCACAGGTGAGATGCGTGGATAGGGAGTAAAAAAATAAAATGTCAAAAAATGCAATTACAGTGAAATTGTTCCAGTATGTTTGACCAAACTTTATACATTAATGCGTCAGAGACTTTCCGGCAAGCCATCAAATATATGGACTATTCACACACACACACACACACACACACACACACACACATACACACAGCAGATTATCTCAACATATCAATTTAAATTGTATACATGAAGCATGAATCCTGCAGTGTGTGTTATTGAGAAAGTCTGTTGATGACCAACAGATTATCTCAACATATCAATTTAAATTGTATACATGAAGCATGAATCCTGCAGTTTGTGTTATTGAGAAAGTCTGTTGATGACCACCGCCACCAACATCGTAATGGGTTTTCATATCCATTGAAGGTAAAATAATAATGCTCTTAGGCCTACCATATAAAACTCCATTTTCTTGTAACATAAAAACCTTATCTGCAAACTGTTGGGTGGGAGGTGGGAACTGGTAACACCCAATTCAATTTGTAAAAGAAAACACAGCTGGACAGTTTTATTTCTTTCTCACTGCAGGGAATTATTTTGCAAATTGGTGAAACTTTCTGTCACCCTGTTTGTTTATGTAACACTTTCAAATTACTAATTATCGTTTTTTGAATTATAAATGAATAACTTTGAAAATACAGTGTGCCTGAAAAAATGTATCAGTAAATATTGCTTGTGCAGCTAGTCTTGTAATTTACCTGATATTATGAAAAGCCTGTAAAGACACCATGGTGTTTTCTTCTTTGCAAATTTCCAGATTATGTCTACGTTTGGTGAAGGAATGGAGCTGTTGTATAAACTTGACTTATGACCCGTCTCTTTATAACAATTTGTGACTTTAAACTTTACTCATAAATTGATATGCAAGTATATGTCACTCCTATATTGATTCTACCAGCCCACTCCCTCCTTTGGGTGTTGCCATTTAAAAAATTAAAAGTAACTAATTGATTCTAAACGTTAACTATCTAAGTATTGTCAATTGTAGTATTGTCTATATGTCAATTTAAAATACAATGATAACTAATTGATGTTAAATGTTTACTATATACGTAGCGTTTTTATTGATTCGTTACTCCCCCGAGGATATGGACAATCGGTAATTATCTTTCCCAACAATGGTTTAAACCTTCCTTACTGAGTATCAATAGCAAAGATCGAACGTACAGATTTATACAAATTACAATTTGGAATAAACAGGATTTAGGATGCATCTTGGGAAAATGTGGTAAATTGTGTCTATAGATTGAAATAGGCACTCCTTAGTATGTAAGATTTAAGGTTGAGGTCGCACAACTAACAGCTCTCGACGGCGTAAAGTTTGCATAATGGTTGGCATGCAATAAGTTCAATAAGACGAAATTAAATGACCTTGAAAGGATGTATGAATATTTATTTAACTTAATTATTAGCAACGATCCATCATAATTAGACTAAAAATATTTGTTTTATATCCGCACTTTTCCGGATAAACTGTGATATGGCATATCCTTCCGTCACTCCATTTACACCGATTGAAGGAGGATGATCATATTTGGTATGATGTATCAAGACAATAAGTAGATGACAATGAAAATTTCAGGTCCTGGATGAAGCAGAGGAGGAGGAGGGGATGGTGGTCAAAGGTCACATTTTCATAACTACTATCTATGTAGCCTGAACTCAATCTACACCGACTGAGGGAAGACGATTATATTTAGTATCATTTTCACAGACGATGATTATATGAAAAACGAAGTTGCAAAATCCTAATGTATCCCCTTATAGGGCTGGCGCGGATATTTTTGATAGTTTCCATCTCTTGTTTATTTCTATTTTTAATCTTACACACACACACACACACACACACACACACACACACACACACACACAAATATATATATATATATTAGATCTTATCTTCTTAATTTCGCTTAATAATAATAATAATAATAATAATAATAATAATAATAGACTTTATTACTTCTCGATGAACTGTTAAACGGATGGCTGATCTCACCAAGTGTTAGAGATGTATTAAATTTACAGTAATCATATTATGTCCAATAAAATACGTGAACTGCACAAAATAAGTATTATTACTGAATGATTGCAATCAAATTCGACAAGTTCATAAAAAAACAGTAAATAATAATTTAAGTCAAACTTAATGTTTCACATATGTATTTAAACGCTGCAAGGGTTGTATATGATTTAATATCGTTCGTTAATATATCATAGATTAAAACACCATTGTATGTAAAACGCCTTTGAACATTTCAGTCTTATATGTTGAGACATTTAGTTGATTTTTTAATACAAGAGCGTAATTCGACCATGAACTTCAGGGACTGAAGAAAAGTATTAAAATAATCGGTTGCCAACTTGTTTTTAACGTTGTATATAAGGACTGATTCGTTGTATATAAGGACTGATTCGTTGTATATAAGGACTGTTTGGTTGTATATAAGGACTGATTCATTGTATATAAGGACTGATTCGTTGTATATAAGGACTGATTCATTGTATATAAGGACTGATTCGTTGTATATAAGGACTGATTCGTTGCATATAAGGACTGATTCATTGTATATAAGGACTGATTCGTTGTAATCTACTCTATGTTCGAAAGGTAACTACTCGAGGTATTCCAAATTGGATGTTGAATAGTTTTCATCTCAAAGAATTGTAACCACATCTTTTCGCAGCCGTTCAATGCCCTCAAATATTTAAACAATAATAAAAATGAAGTAACATGAAACCAAAGTAAACAATAATTCTTAATTTTGATATTTAAAAAATGCGTAATTCTTTCCGAATTAAATAATTTGAAAGAAATTTTGCTACATACAGAGTTGATTTGTTTATTCCATAATGTCGGCTACAAGTTGTTTCCACGAGTGACACATTCAGGCTTGACGGTATTCTCGACGGTATACGGAAAAAAATCTTTGGCTTCTCTTTTTCTTTTGAGTAGTGCCAAGTAGTAAAACCTTGGGTTTTTATTATAATGTATGCACATAGCATCGTTGGAACTCGAAGTTGAAAAAAGTCTGACGTGCTGGATTACCCAATAGGCAAACTAAGCACGTGCTTAGGGCACCAGCAAAGTAGGGGCAAAAAAGAAAAAAAAAAAAAAAAAAAAAAAATTACGGGTTTTTGTTAATTACATGAGGGGAGGGGCACCATAATCTTTTCAGTGCTTAGGGCCTCTAAAGGTCATAATACGACCCTGCGCGTACATGAACATAGCAGTACGGTCAGATACCAACGGGAGGTTATTTATAAACAGTAAAAAGAAACTAGTCCTAAAGTTGACCCTTGAGGAACTCCTACAGAAAAATCGCCTCTTCAACAAATCGTTTGAAATATGTTACTTTAATATGAGCTTAAAAAATATAAATGTGAACATCTATAAATTCTTAATTTATATAGTAGAACATTGTGATTGACCAGGTCGAATGATTTTCTAATATCTAACAGTACGATTTTGATCTATTTCCTGATATAAAAAAATTGTAATGTTTGTTAAATATAGAACAATATACAGTAATAAATCAATCAATCTCTTCAGAGGAAATATTCAAAGAACTGATAAATTTGTGACATCTAACAAGTCACCTGCTGATGATTCCATCTTGAATGAATATTTGAAATGTACATCAGCATTTTTTCTTTCTGTCTACGTGAACCATTTTAACCTGACTTTAAATAAAGCTGCTATTCCAGAAACATGGACGTCAGGGTTGAGAGCATACATATCATCTTATCGAAAACTGGGTTTCAATTTATTTGGATTATTCAAAATGTTCCCAATAAATCCTTTAATGCAAGACTTCTGGATCAGTTAATTAGACATGGGAACCATTCACTACTAACTCGAGAAAAGCCGATACATACAGAATTTTTAAAACGGAATTAAAATTAGAACATTATTTATTAAAAGATTTCTGAAACAAATATAAGGCACATACAATACAATTTCCAACATTCAATCACTGTTTAAATATAAAGAAGGAAGGATGGGAACATTTGTATTAACTGTACGCTGATTCAATCTAGTTCTATCTAGTTCAATAGATTTGAAAACATCTGAATTTTGAATGGGTTGGATTTCAAACTTGATACCTTCTGGTAATGTGATAGATACGAAATCTATGCATTTCTTAGCTAAAACATCCTTAAGATTGGTCCACGCTTTAATATATGCTGTAGAAATATTGTTAAAGAATGAATTCAAAAGAGTTCTTATTTCGTTGCTATCTGCAATTTCTGACCTATTTTTGCTGTTTCAAAGATACGGTTCATTACTTTTGAAATCAGTACAGAATGTGGCAAATATTTCCCAAACTAATTTGTTGTATTAATATATTGGTCTATGACATTGTTGTAGAACTCTTTGTTTGCTTTTGAAATATGATTAGTTACAGTATTCCTCCACTTTATGTACTGAGTTGACTTCTTACATTTATGTTTATCTCTCATTTTGACCTCAGTATTGCGATATAATGAAACGGAAAGTGGGTGCGGGGGTCGGGGCGGAATATGTAAAAGGCAGTAATCTGCGGCTTTATCTGCAATATGTATGATTTCTCAAAACTTGGGTGTGTAGTTGAAATCAATCAGGAAAATGTTTGTAAGTTTGATATTAATGCAAAACACATTTAACGACAACGCTTGTCTTTCCCAAATCCATAATTTAAAAACTTGGCTAGAATTTGCTCTGATCAAGCAGCGTTTTCCGGTAACACATACTATTATCGATAAAGACCCTCTCTCTCTCTCTCTCTCTCTCTCTCTCTCTCTCTCTCTATATATATATATATATATATATATATATATATATATATATATATATATATATATATACCCTTAGTGGTGCAAGTAAGCCGGGACGGACGGTCAGGTTAAGACATTTATTGACGGTACTGCCGTACCGGAAAGACGGGTCGGGTAAGAATTAAAATATACTTGCATCATTGTATATCCTGCCTGTAGTATTTCTTTTAACCACATGTTCCAGAATCTGCTATATATTTTATTACTGTTGGGGAAACCGTTTGCTAATAAGCTAATGCTTTTTACTAAATCCCAGAAATCTTATGTTTTGTCCTTACAGTTGACAATATTTATGGCATAAATATGGTTTAAACTAAATTAAAAGAGCCGAGGGAGAAGATACCAAGCGATACATAATTGGTTGCCCGTTTTGAATCCGTATTGATTTCATACAATGTATGCTTGTATTTTTTTTTCTTATTGTGTGAATAATTCTAAGTCCTATTTAAATTATTGTTTTAAATAGTCGGTAGTAAAAGCTCAATACAGCTTTTGTTTTCCAGGTTAAAAATATATGCACCGACTTCAAATAAAAATTACTTGAACCGCAATTTGTGAAAGTGAACTCTTACCTGCATGGTTCAGAAAAATCCATATCTCTTTGATGCTTGAAACCGACACTGACTAATTTTTTTTTCCAACCTATGTGATATAAATCACAAATAGTATCTATAGGCGAGTGTACATCCACAAATAAACTCCAATATAGAAATATAGTTACCATTCATAATGGTCTTGTTTATATACATGTATTGATGATACACGTAATTGACTAGCCTTTACACGTGTCTCACATAACTAAACCTACTCCTCGTTTTTAGTACAAAGTCTCGTAGAGTAGTTCTCGACGTCGTCTATTCTCTCTTCCTTGATTATCATTAAATTCTATCATATTATACACTTTGTATCCATTGATGGAATACAACCTGTCAAGGAAAGACTAAAATTTACCCTCCGGCGATCTCGCGCTCTGCGGATATAATGGTCCATTTATATCGCGTGCTGACCAACGACGCATAACACATTCAGTACAACGCATTAAAATTCAATTAGGCATATCTAAACATACTGTTTTTCATCTCAAGTAAAATATTACCTAATTATTACTCTTGATTTCTTCGATAATTGGTTACAATGACAAACAGATAATGGTACATAATTACAACAAAGAGATTTGCGTGATCACTACTAATGTCTTCACTTTAAGCTGTTGTATCTCCGGTACTTATTTGTTTATTATAAATATATACACCCGAGCTGAACTTAAAAGGCCTTTTTCACACTCCATCAATGCAAACATATTTATAATTTTTTCTTTGTTTTTTTCTTCTTCTCATTTGTTGATTTGCAAGTATACAGTAACATGTTTCTGCTGTAAACGCTCATTAGTTCCTGTCTGATATTATTACAATTTTGTATGTATAATTTTGTATGTACAATATTATATGTATAATTTTGTATGTACAATATTGTATGTATAATTTTGTATGTACAATATTGTATGTATAATTTTGTATGTATAATTTTGTATGTACAATATTGTGTGTATAATTTTGTATGTACAATATTGTATGTACAATTTTGTATGTATAATTTTGTAAGTATAATTTTCTTTTATTACATGTACCTCATTAGCATGTTTCAATATTGGCAATATTATGCCTTCATTAATCACATCAGCCACATCATCAAAGTAAATATTATTGTTAATGAGGAGAGAGCTCGAAATAAGCTTATGTTTGTTGCTCAATCCTGTATATCTCTTGTTCAATTTTATATACTTTCCACGATGTCTTCTGTAAATAAATACTGTTTAAACCAATTGTACATCACTGGTATTATATTGTCAGGTTTTACTTATAAAATGTTCATTACTTATAAAATGTTTATTACTTATAAAATTTCAGAGAAGGAATATGAAATTGTATGACCGAATAAATAATGATTCAGCTCTACCTCAATGATAGAACAAGTCTCAACGGAAAGAGATAAAAACACAATAATAGGAGATTAGGTGGCAGTAAATATTGCGGAGTATAACAAAAAGTAGTAAAGAATAGGACGGCTCATCTTTCGTGTTGTATCATGCGAAGGGAGCAAAAACAAGTTACAAGTTCATATATGTGTTGGTAGATAGATAGATATACATAAATAAAAAGATGAATGGATGGAATAACTAATTGATTGATTTAATAACCTATACGGCATATGCTGTGCAAAAACAGCCATCAGAAGATATATTCGTTTGAAATTAAGGTTGATATATTATTATCACTGTGAACTGAGCTATTGTAAAGAGTGGATAGAATGTGAATATTTTACATTGTTTATCACTTGCGTATGAACTGCAGACTCTAAAGACAGAAGGTTGAATTTTAATAGAAGACAAACTCGTCTTTTTCATTTGCTTTAAAAGCCAAATAAAAGTTGATTGTTAACTTTTCTAAATAACAGTTTCTTCCATCTACAAACGTTGACATTTCTTCCGATAATATGAGACTTTATGTTTCAGTAGGCGGACGACTCTTAGGGCAGATATACCTGTAATATTAAAAGGAGACCAGAGAAATCGAAATCTTCCGCTGTAAGTCATGATGTATGTATTAAAGGATGATTTACAAATATCTTTTGTGCAGTAAACAGTGACAATATTAATAAGACAGCGAGATTCCAATAAAAGTAAGAATAACAGGGAGCAAGTCACGTGTGGATAAAGAGAAACAGAGGTGCCAATATGTGGTAATAATTGCTATATATGAACCAAAGGGCATTACATCCCCATGGGTTGTTTTACAGCAAGATTCACGAAATTTACTGTAAGACTTTGGACAGATTTAGTTTCATTAAACGATATTGTACTACTTTTTTGCTGCTATGTTAGGACATGTTGGTTGTAAGTATGACACTCATTTTCTAGTATAATGAAGCTATACCGCCCGCCGTCACCAGCATTAGTCTATTCCATACATCGTCATCGATAGAGGTCAAACAGTCAATCCTGCTTCCAAGAAGTGTCTCTAACAAAATATCATCTTCCTGGTTGAATAAGTCAAGCCCGTCTCTCACCTCTAAAGTGTCAATCGCTCTCAAAGAAAATCATTGCGTTCTGCAAGTAGCATCTCAACCTACAATAAGATGTTTCGCCCTGTCGTCAACCTCTTTTCCACAGAGTTTACATATCACAGATTTAACAATAGGTATGACAGATAGTTTCACTATTTCAGACAAAGGCCATAACATCGATGGAAATGTACGTCAAAGAAACCACATGTTACTTGGTTTTAAATTTAAATGAAAATTTCTGAAGTGAATTAGATCATCCCTTAATTCCATATTTGCTCTCCAGGAAGTTTCTTCTTGACTTTGAATAGCATAACTAATGTGTCGATTCCAAACCCTTTTGTCTTCCGGCAGGACTTTTACTGCGTAGTCTTAGAAAACGTTTCCCATGCCGTATTTCTTAGTTATTCCGTCAATGTCTGGTACAAAACCCCTCTGATTTAAAGGGTTTGTCAAATACTGACATAAACGTATAGTAAATATCTTTTTCCAGATATAAGACCACTCGTCTTGCTGCATACCTCTGGCATAACTCCAGTTTTTATATCATGGAATTCATGATGCCTGACCATAGTTCACATCCATATAGAACCAAGGGCAGACTAATTCTCTTCCAGATTTTAAGACTTGTTAAGGGATTCATTCCGCCATCTCTGATACCAATAAAATAAAAGGAGTTTGACAAATGTTTGCCCTTATCGCATGGTTCTTCTATAGCGTAGTTTGATTTGAAGTTGTATGCTAGAGGTACTCCAGCATACTTCTTACTTTTGACTGAAGGGATTTGAGTTTTATCAAACAGAAAGGAAGGGAAAACAGCCGTTCTTTTGTTAGTGAATGAAATAGTGCAACTTTTTTCTGCATTATATCTAAGTCTCCACCTTCTCGCGTAGCTAGACATTTTATCAAGCCAATGTTGCATCGAATGTTGCGAATTAACCATTACAGTGGTGTCGTCCGCTAATAAGACACAAGGCGGGAGGAGATCAGCAATTTTTAGACCACACAAGGTTTGATCCAATTTGGTGATCAGATCATCTATCAATACAAGAAAGAACCACGCAGACAAGGTGCGGCCCTGACCGACTCCCTGCTTAATACCGAAACGTTCAGACCATTTGTCCGCAAATAAGACAGAACATGTCACGCTCTCGAACGAGTCTTTCATGATGCGCCTGGTGTTTCCTTGGATTCCAAGTCTGCACAACTTGTAAAATAACCCACTGTGCCAAACTGTGTTGAATGCTTTAGCGTTATCTAGAAACGTAACATAGACAGAAGTATCTCTATCCATATAATAGCATATCGCTTCCTTGATTCAGAAAGCTGCAGTTATACTACCGCGGTTGCTTCTAAAAGCCAGTTGTAATGGGTTTGGGAAAGAAATCTGTTCAGAAAAGATAACTAGTCTATTGTATATAATTTTTTCTGGGACTTTCTGAAACACAGGAACTATAGTTATATCCCGATAATTATTCATATCTAATTTGTTCTTCCTCCCTCCTTTAAAGAGTGGTAATACAATACCTGTATAAAGTGGTGCGGGTACTTCTCGGTCTCGTACACTTTTGTGAATACAATTTCAAGTAACCGTACACTGCTTGGAAGGTCCTCAAGAAGAAAATTCTCAGCAAAAATACTGTCGGGACCACAGGCCTTATCTTAATTGAGAGATCTGATTTCTTCTCTTATGGGGGTTAATCAACAATGTTATCAAAGTGAGAATAGGTTTCTTTGTTGTACTTTCTAACCACTGCTAGCACCCTCTGGCAATGATTCTCATCATACAGATAAGTATTGTCAGGTAATGACAACTTAGAAAATTGATTTGCCCATAACTCACGAATAGAGTCCAGGTCGCGTACAATTATTCCGTTTGATTCGATTTCGAACGTGCATTCATGCTTATATCGTTTCTTCCGTAAGAACTTATAAAACGTAGAAATATCAAGCTCTGCAGCCTTTTCAAGCTCGCTGAATTGTTCTCTGTCGTACGTTTCTTTAGCTTTCAACAATTCTTTTGCAAACAATATCTTCGCCTTCTTATAATCAGCGTATGACAGGTATACCCAGCCTCGCGGCCATCCGTTAGAGATCCATTCTCTACGTTTCTGCCGCATTTCCGTGTGAAACCTTTTTACATTTGGTAGTTTCCAATATGGGTTAGCATACGGGCAAAACCTCTTTATGGGCAGGAACTCAGAGGCCGCGTCATGTAATATGTTTATAATGCCTTGAATAATGATTTTAATATCTACATTTGTCTCTCGTTCCGCCGTATGCACCTGAATTAAAAAAATCGGTGCGAATTGCTTCCTTATATCTACTTATCTGTTCTGCCGAGGCTTTCTTCCAATTTACGGATTTGATTATATGCTCGTCGGCCCTCATTGTGTTATGTGCAAATGGTCTGATTAGCTCTATTTTAACAGGATGATGATCTGAAATATTCAAAGGATGATCATCTATGATATCGGCCTTAAACACTAAGCCGAACTTACTTTTTTGTAAAAATATATGGTCTATCAGAGATTTAGATTTACCATCGGCTGAAAAAAAGGTAAACTCAGGTCCTTTACATATGGATTGACTGTTAACAGACACTAAGTGCCTTTCGCACAGAAACTTTTCTAAAACAGTACCTCTAGCATTTGCAGTTAGACACTTCGTTTTGGAGCTGAACAGTGAACTTAACTGGCCGTTGAAATCTCCCGCGAGTATGGTTATGCCCTCTTGGCAAAACACATCAAATTGATATTTCAATTCTTCAATTGTCTCGGAGTAACTTGCAACTGAAAAATTAGTTGATGGTAAAAGGGCTCCGAAAACAAAATATTTTTCCATTTATCGTTCCATTTTACCTCCACAAATAAGACTCTATCATTACCAGCGCTCGACAAAGGATTAACGCAGAGCGACTTTCTGTATAGGATTGCTATTCCCCCGAACCCTGTGTGTCTTAATCTTTCTTCAAATTTAACTGTTAACCTACTATCAGCCCGTGAGAAAGATTTAAACTCGGGATATGTAGTGTCTAAAAAATCGAGCTGCTCAGGCATAAGCCAGTGCTCGGTGTGTACTGAAATATTTACTTCGTTTTATAGAGAATACAGGTAAGGTGAACCATACATAACTCCTTGTACGTTCCATGTCATCAAACGAAATGTATTGTCCGACATTATATGGCGTAAGGAATTGATTATCATCAAAAATATAGCGAAGATTATTAACTGTTGGACCATAATCTATGTATGTGATTTACTGCTCGTTTCTCTTAATTCACTAATAACGACTACTTTCCTTATCGACATACGTCTCATACCTCTCATACCATTTCCTTGCCCATACAAGATTTGGCCAGAAACCTGTCTCTAAACCCTTTTCAGAATCTGACTCATCTATCGTGACTAAAACAGCGTATGTGACTTTTCCTTCTCTGACACCACAATGCTTTAAAATTTGAGTGTCTGTCACATCTACCTCATTTATTCCAGCGTGCTTTCTGATAAACTTTCTCGCGTCTTCTCTTGATCTGTCTATTGGTATCCTTGACATAAGAATTCGACATTCGTAGGAGTTTCTCACACGTTTTTGAGGCCCGTAGTTTCTGTTTGTCGTGATAACTTCAATTGTTTTATTATCTTTAACCTCTGCCTTTTTGTGGTAGCTGATGTACATGTCGATGGAAGCCTTTCACTCCTGTAGTTGCTTCTCCTGTGTTCTCGTGTTGAGTAATGATGATCACTGTTGTAAAATCGTCCGCCATTATCTTTGATTACGATAACTTCTTCATTCGAAGAACTGTGTCTATTGGACAGACTAAGCGCACCTTCTTGCTTTCGGCCAGTGGAATGCATAGGACCTCTTTTGTAACGGTCCGAATATTGGGTCTGACAAATGCTTCCGCCATTTATTACCATCTGAGTCCGCAACTATTATCCCTTTCGCTGATTTTACCTTTGATGTTTCAGTTATAGGATTGACAGCGCTCACCATATCAGCAAATGTTGTTTGAGTCTGTGCCACATGTTTTGTATTTATCTGCTTTTTATCTTTATTATTGTATGTTCTATCCTCTAACATTTGATACAGATACGACTGGGTTGCCTTGATGTTTTCCAACTGGTTATTCTTCTCCCTGATTGATACCCTTAAGGCCAAATTGTCTTTTGATAACTTATTCTCTTCTTCCTTGTGTCTTTCTAACTCTGATTGGAGTATACCCGAGTGAACATCTCTAGCATCAAGTTCTTTTCGGATTTTATGCAGGTCGTTTCTCAGCTCCCTTATAATGTCGTCCCTGATGCTTTAGGTCCATTGCTTTGTATACATTCTCCGTCGTTGCAGAAATGTCACTGATATCACCTGCAAGAGACGCTACTGAACTGTGATCAAAATTCTTTGTTACTGTTTCTGGTTCTGGTTCTAATTGTTTTCTGGATCCTTTCTTTTAGACGCTATGCTCGCACCTACACTGCTATCAGCCATACTTGTGCTTGGCTTATGTCTCGATGCAAAGGACTTCACCTCAGATAGGTTCTTGTCGCCTGCTAAGAAGTGATACAAAACAAATATATCCTCAGTCAATCTTTCCTCTAGAGGAGCACTGCAACATCTTATAGTTATCTCAACTAGCCTAGTTACAGGATAGTTGTTGTTTTCTAATCTAGCCAAGTTATGTAATGATAATCTAATGTCTTTTAAGTTCTTCACATTCAGTTCAATACACAATATTTCTGTTATGTATGTATGTATGTATGTATGTATGTATGTATGTATGTATGTATGTATGTATGTATGTATGTATGTATGTATGTATGTATGTATGTATGTATGTATGTATGTATGTATGTATGTATGTGTGTGTGTATGTATGTATGTATGTATGTATGTATGTATGTATGTATGTATGTATGTATGTATGTATGTATGTATGTATGTATGTATGTATGTATGTATGTATGTATGTGTGTGTGTATATGTATGTATGTATGTATGTATGTATGTATGTATGTATGTATGTATGTATGTATGTATGTATGTATGTATGTATGTATGTATGTATGTATGTATGTATGTATGTATGTATGTATGTATGCATGGATCCATCCATCGACATATATATAGATAGATGAATATTACAGAAATCTCCAGCAGAGTGCAGTACATGCTTTGTGTGAAAAGTACATATGTATGTATGTATGTATGTATGTATGTATGTATGTATGTATGTATGTATGTATGTATGTATGTATGTATGTATGTATGTATGTATGTATGTATGTATGTATGTATGTATGTATGTATGTATGTATGTATGTATGTATGTATGTATGTATGTATGCACATGCTTTATATGAAATGTTAATTCCAGGTTGAAATATGTATGTATGTATGTATGTATGTATGTATGTATGTATGTATGTATGTATGTATGTATGTATGTATGTATGTATGTATGTATGTATGTATGTATGTATGTATGTATGTATGTATGTATAAAAGGTTAAAATGTTGAAATGTTGAAATTCTTTAAAAGGTATAGAAATAAAAAAACAGTATTTATTCGAGGACATTACTCATTTCCACTTGAGGTCGGAAAACAATGCTCGGTAACGTTTATTACATTTGTTCCAGCGGGTATTATAACCACGCACCAACGTTTAATAGTTACGCCCTTGCTTAGTTCCAATTGTCGTTTGGTAAATAATGATAATATTTTAGTAGGGTCTTGCGTGGCGATATTGACTGGAGAGGGGGGTATATTGTGCTAAAATTATTATTTCCTCCACTCTTGGGAATTGTTACAATCTTACCATTCTACGTAAGTAAATGCGTCTTTAGATCACTTTCGGTTTCCATGCATTAGCCTTAAATCAAGGCCGAATCAAACAATTCGCCTAAATGTTTAAAGACTCAGAGCTGCTTGGATAGGTAAGCAACCTAAGGTAAAGAGCCGCTATTTCAGTGTCACTGGTGGACAATATCATTTCAAAAACATTACCTATAGCAAAGTTCAATCGGAACACGCTCAGGCTTTTCCGCCAATTAGGTCTCACTGGACAGTTGTTTTGGTGAATGTACATGGGACTAAGACAGGTTGCAGAGAAATGAGAATAATTCTACATTAAAGATAAAAATTAAAACTAACCAATGATTTTTGTGGAAAGCATGCTTGACAGATTTTAAGTAAAGCATTCGCGTTAATTCCTTGTACAAGTGATAGCTTTAACACTTGTTACGACTCTAGGTTTTAAAATAATGTAACAGAAAGAAAGTGAAACCAACAATGTAAGTAAAATCAACAAACAATTTATTTCTCTGTAATTAAAATGAAAATTCAAAAGACACTTACAATTTGCGAATTATACTCCAAATAATCCTAAATGTCCTAAACACAAGTCAGAAATTATAGAATGTTCCGAATGAATAAACGTTCCGAATGAATGAATGTTCCGAATGAATTAATACTCTTCAATGTCCTGATATACCACAATGATGCAATCCAGAATATCTTTGAGAATGTCTACAAATATCCAAAAATCATATATTTAAATCCAAAGGATAATGAGCATTTTATGGTAACTGCAATGAATGTTCAAATAAATAATTCCTTTCGAATTATGTCTACAGCACAACAAAAAACTCTGATAATACACAGATTCCCAAGGACTGCTTTTAAAACAGGATTTAAAATATGAATGATTATAATGCGTTCATCAAGTCCTTATATACACTTTTCAGATGACCTATTTCATAACAGGACGTGCGTCATTTAATGACCCACAATGGAATAGAACATGCGTCGTTCTTGTGGAAATTTCCCAACCTTGGTGTGAATAATTGTCAACATGACTGGCCTTGCACTCAAGTATCAGTCAACATCCTGTTGACAACTTAACCACAACTTAAAATGCGACTTACTACATGGACTAAGGCTACGCGCACTTAATAGATTAATTGGACATAACGCAATAAACGAGCTCTACCCCCAACCCCTCTTTTATAGGGTTAATTTCCGACAGTCAAGGGCAGTTTTGACAAGGTGGCTCAAAAACAAACACAATGGGCCCTGTGTATGATTGAAGTTCACTGTCAATATAACAAACTGGCATGCTTCTCATTACCCCTCAACCATCTAGATTTTGAGATATTTACATCTGTAACAGACATACATAAACACGCAAACTAAGTTGGCCGTTCATTTGGAGCCAAAGTTACGCATTTGATCTCATGTTCTAGTCTAACTGTCAAAGGTAGTCACCAAACAAACCAGTCCATGTTCAAGCCTAAGCTCAAAGTAAATGTAAACCAAATTGCAGATTTTATTTCAGTCTGAATTTATAAACACAAGGCTCATGCTTATTAGGTTCTTGCGCTGTACCTTAAAAAGTCAGGGGGTGGGAGTGTCAAAATACGAAACAACCCAGTGAAAACTTATCGGAGAAAAACACCTCGGAAATATTAAAGTAGCCGCCACACTGCATATGCACGTACCTTGTTTACTAAATGACATCATGTGCAGTCGAACTGCTAAGTAGAGGTGGTTCAACATCATATGACAATAGTGTATTGCTTAGCTACTATTGTATAAATAAGCATGTTCATCATACTTGTCAAAATATTTGGAATGAAAACTCCGCAAACTGAAGAACTTCAAACCCACTATTGGAGAGTGGCATCCCTCGTATAGAACAAATGGGAGAGATGAGGTAGTATTGTGTCGATCTCACGCATACATGACTCGTGCATACATGTGCCTCCTGAAACGTGAACCTCGACCGAAGCATGTACCTATCTAGTGTCCAGTGATAGTGGAACACATTCTTGTCAAGTGTGTTGATTTCCACCCTGTGAGTCAGAAGTATTTTGACATGAACTGCTTGAAGAACTGCATGAGTATGTACCACCCGAGAAAATCTTGGACTTTTTAAAAGAATGTGGTTTTTTCAATAAGTTTTAAGGATTTTACACTTGTTACCTTTATCTGTTATTTTATATATGTTTACAGATTTTAGCATCCGTACGTTTTACTATGTTGTACCTGATTTTACTTATTTTGGAAGGTTTAAACTTCTTAAAGTTTTGTGCAGTTCATTTTTATATTTTTCAAACTTAACCTTTTACTAGCTCTACATAGCCACTCTTATGCTAAAGTGCCGTAAAACACTACTACATACATACAATTTTGTAACCTCAACAAGTTGAGGCTACAAAGTAATGCTATAGTTATTATTGGAGCAACAGAATTACAGTCCAACTTACCAAACAGTTTGTGTCTCTTACAAAGCATGAGCATCCAAATGACATGGAAATTGTTCTGTCTGTATGTCATGCTCATCCTGTCAAATGGACTCCGGTCACAATTATTACTTTCAATTCAGTACCCACGAATGTAGTCCCAGTCTATTTTAGTGCGTATTTTCCTCTCATTTTGGTGGTGATGCGTGCATTTGATTTATAAATTCTTGGTATTGATTAAAAAGAAATTGTTTATTCGTTAGAATATGAGCATTATGGTGTGGTTGTCTGTGTGTATTTTGGCGACATCGCACGATGAGTAATGAGGCATTGGTGCTGGTCCGGAGGCGAAATCTGTGACCCATTGCGCGTTGCTTTGTTTACCAGTCTCGAAAGAATGCTGGTTAACATATGACATGAACTTCACAGTGAGTTCATCTTGAAGATAACAAACTAATGTAGAGACAATATAGGAAAATTAGTGTGGTCTGAGGCCTGTCAATCTAATAAATATAAAACTTTAAATTGGTATCCCTAGTTCATTATTAAAGGTAGACACATGAAATTTTGACAGTTTGTGTATATTGACTTTACAAATAGGAGTATCAATTAAAATGTTAAATTGTTCTTAAAAATGTAAATTTTAAAATGATAAAATCTTGGAAATATGTTAATATTTATAGTCTTTATAGGGTTGATACTCATAATTATCATGGTTATACCATATACAAGTTCAAATTGTGGATAATGTTCAAATTCTGTTAGAGAAGATATCTTTTAAAGTCAGAACGAGGCCTTTATTAAAAAAAACATGTATTATGGATCCAAGTAGTTTATTTATGTGTTTATGATGGGGTAATTATCTGAGTAACACATATCTGCTTGTATGGCATACAGTAATTGTTATAAACATAGTTATATGGTATCTAATGAGAGGAAGAAGATGATAACTCTATAGTAGAGCCTACTCAGGTTGTCAACTAAGCCATTTTAAACTGTCAGAGAATGACAAATGTGAGAGAAAAAAAATAAGTCAAAGGGATAAAATGTACTTTTCCCAAGTCTATTTACCTTTGATGTAAGAAAACAGCAAAATGATGTAAGTCTAACAAAAAATGCATTTCTTTTTATTGTTCATTTTGGTTAAGACATTGATTGAGAAAGTGAAGCTTTGTGGTATAAGCTGATATCCCATTCTAATGAACCATTTTACGTTATGCATTGTTAGTTACTAATAATAATTATTCACTGACACTTTCAACATTACACCAGAAATGTTAAAATAGATCAATTTAATTAACTTTGCACAACTGATCTTAACATGGTTACATGTCCCACATGAGCAAATGTCGATATATTTTAGAATGTTTCAGATCAGAATTTCACATTCAGTACATCATATAGGATCTCATTGTACCTTTAGTTTATCTGTTAGGCACATATTTGGCTTAATGCACTTAAAATATCCCAAAATGTTTTTTCCATCATGATTTTGCTTATGTATGGTAATACATTTTAATTTGGTACTTTGACAGAGTGCGGTATTGTAGCATCAGCTGATATCACATTCTAATATACCGTTCTACTTAATAATTGTTAACTGGCACATAAATGCACTAGAAAAGTTCAAACAGATCATTTACATTATTTTTGCACAGTTGATCTTAATAAGTACATGGTACATGTTTCACCTATGCAAATTTCCATCCTTGTTTACAAGTCTTTCAGATCAGAACTTCACTTTTAGTTGATGATATATAATCTGTTGGTGAGGGATTGCACTGGGCTTCGCACGTGTCGCAAATTGCGATTTTTTTCCAGATTGGCGCCAAAATGTACCATCTGGTGATTAAAATCATGACGCATACTTATGTGGCATTCGATTTTGTTATTTTTATGAAACAACATTTTAATTGTGCAAAACATTATAAATAAACAATCAAAACAGTCATGTATGATTTATTCTGTAATATTGTGGTATTGTATTGTTTGTTGTCAATAAAGTAATAAATACCCCATCTTTTTCAATTTTCATTGCCTACTACATTAATAGACATGGAAAAATATTGACTCCTTGCTGGGCGATATTTTTTTGAAATTTGGCGACAAAATATTGAGGTTGGCGATTTTTTTGGCGACAACTTTTTTAAAGCCGACTCCATCCCTTGGTACCTATAGTTGATCCGTGAGGCAAATAATTGGCTGTATGCACTTGAAATATCAAAAAATGTTATTTACATCATGAATTAACTTAGTTATGGTAATATTTTTTAATTTGGTACATGAACATTGTTACTTAACTTCCCTGTATACTGGTACATGCATGTACTAATTGTTGCACCAAAGATCAAACCTCATCTACCCCACATTGCCTTTAATTTTATGATAGCTAGTCCTTGTTAGTTATTTAGACTACATGGCTGAACATAATCGGATAAACATACTTTTAGAAACCTCATATAATTTTGGAATGAATAGTCACTTTAATACATGCTCATTGCTTCACATTTCTAGGTGCCACTGTGTCAAGTTTAATGTTTTTCCCTGTGCTTACACCCTTAATGTCATTTTGAAATCTCCATATCTAGCACATTTTCACTTCATTTACCTACATCTTACTGATCTGTAAGATTTAGTAAAACATGTTATATCTTTTCAGATCTAGCCTGGTACTTGGAACAAGGTGGTAGAGTCGGATTAGCTTGGAAGCTCTCCAGTAGTCAGGTGTTGATACCAAGGTCTCATTAAGACATGTCCAATGTACCCGCCATAAGTCACCAGGATTAGTTCATACTACCACACTGATATATAGCACCTCAAAGACATGGCCTAAGTCTTCATGAGAGAGACCAGCACCACTGTTTGGTAAGGTAGAGACTTCTTGGAGCTGTTTTTTCCTATTAGATTGTCACCTTTTGTGGTTATTGACATTGAAATGCAATGCATTTTTGCTATAAAACATGGTATTGATTCCATCAAAATGGGACATTTGAGTGTGCTATTATTTATGCTAACAACTGGCCGAGTACCTGACACAATAAATGTGGAACGTAGCACCTGTCATTGTTTCTTTAGTGAGTACATCCTATATACATGTGAACAGGCATATTGCAATTTGCTGCAAAATCACTGTGAGCTATCTTGCTTCACTACCCCTGGACAAAATGTTATAAGTTGTACAGACCCAAGCTACCACTTGTTTTAAATACCATTCATTAGTCAACTTTGTGGTCTAAAATATGTTGGTTTCGTTTTTAAAATTTGTATGAAAATTTAATTTTATGTTAACATTTAGTTTTCTAAATTTAATTGTTTATTTGAAATCCTATTAAAATTTAATTTATCATCAGTGTTTCTATATTTCAAACATATTTTCAGATAGAAATTATCCTGTATTACAATTCAGCTTTTACATTATTAAAAAATTCCTATACTTAAGGAAGATATAGCAAATTTAGTTTTGTCATCTCAAAAGCACTTGGCCCAAAACTTGCACCCTGTAGTATACCAACACTAAACACTTTCTGACAGCTGTCACACACCTTGTTTGCTATGAAATTCCAAAATACTTCATGAGTAAGCTTGAAATAGGTGTGACATGCAAATATAAAAGTTTTATTAAAATTGGCCTTAAGTAAGTTGGCCTGATATGACTTGGGTTATTATTATTACTTCCGGTTCAGTACCCACGAATGTAGTCCTGGTCTGTTTTTAGAGCATCGCAGTAGCTTCAGGAAATCATTGTTTATTGAATTCCATGTTTTACAGCATGGTTTGGTCTCTTTCTAAGAAATTAAAATGTCTGGAAACAGTAGAAATTACTCTTATTTGCTTTTTTTTTCCATGAAATAGAATATAGTAACCAGTCATAAAGTTGGAATAAAGACATCTCAGAATCAAGCTTACTCCACTTAACTCATTAACTCCGGTAGATTCTTTTCATTTTCGCCTCAAATAGGGGTAGGAAATACATTTTTGAGGTTACAACTGAATGCGGCAAAATACATCTGCTTAAGAAAATTTTTCGTTTAACCGGATGCTTAGGTGTATCAGAAGCATTGTTTTTGATTGGCTATTACACTCGTGCATGTGCAGAAGGGTAAAAGTTGGACTTCTTTTTTTCTGTATTGGACCCTAGATTTTCATGTCCTGGCCCCTTTTTACTCTAGATCTCAAACTTATCCTACTTTTTTCAAAGGTTCATCTGTCTGTCTGCAGTTCGGACCAGTCTGCTTTAGATCTAAGGCCAAATGGTCTAAAGTCCGGACACAAACTCCGGTTTAGAAACTGGCATTTTTCTCGCTTTATTTTTTAATATAAGTAGAAAGTTCACATTTTTTGGTATCATTGTAGAGCTACATCTGTCTATTTTCCTGCAATACCATCCACTTTAGCATCTCTTAAATGATGTTGACGTTATAGAGCTCGGAAGTAGGGTACATCCTCATGATGCGTAAACGTGGTGCTAGGGGTTAATGAGTTAATGTGTCATTTTAATAAAATTATTAAGTCAGTACTTTGTGTAAAAGTGGGCAGTTGGCAGGTGCATTATTTTCGTGGAAAGATAAATAAAGATCTAGGCATCTATTTGAAGTAATAGGGCATCTATAGAGTAACAGTTGTTTAAGAAGCTGATGGAGAAAATAGGAATAACAAAATAGTTCCAGCATACAGTCTACTTTTACTTTGACTCCCTCATCCTATAAGGACGAGAAAGAGAAGTACATGCATTGTGCACTGACTAATGATTCTAATCAGCATATATTCTGTCCATGTGTTTAGGGGAGAAAACAATTCCTCCAGCATGATAAGAGGATTTGTGTCAAATGCAAAAAGAGATTAAAAGATGTTTTAATGATTAAGAAACATTGCTTTGGATAAAAGGTAGATGATTAGAGAGATACATAGTCCCAGGCTCTTTAAATTTGTTGTTAGTATATATAGACACCTACCATAAAAGAAAGTTGCTTGTGTTGCTGTGTGTTTTGATTTTGCTTTAAACATGTCTTTTGTTCTTTTAAGATGGAGGACATTTTGTAGCTCTGGATTGATGACCAGGAACTGAACTAGTTAAAAAGAAATTTTTGAAGAAATGTGAACATTTGAGCATGAAATGTGATGTTATGTATGTAATCATACCATTTAATAGTGCTTCTGGACAGTCACGCAGTCACATGGATGAAAGCTCTTCTTCTAGAAAAGCGTGAATGTTTTAACAAGAAATAGAGCAAAGCAAAGACAATGCTCTAATCCAAGTCATGTTGTCGCTTGGAGCCATACCATTTGAGAGAAAGTGTATCAATGAAAGAAAAAGAAAAGTGGGTAGTTTATGATGATCATCCCATTCTTCTCCATAGAGACAATATTGTGACAGAGAGAACTTGAAGTTGAGGAGCAACGTGACATAAGGACATCTTGATCAGATAATACAAGTGAAAATTCATTTAGGGATTTCCAATGAAGAATGTTAAAAATATATAGATTCTATTTATATTTTTGAAAATATTGCAACTAAAGCAGCAACATTTATAAAAATTGTATTAACATGCACACGATAGCTAACACCTGAAATGATTGAATAAAGGGAAAGTCTAACCAAGTTTTGCATTTTGAATGTATATGATACCTCTCTCAGCCTAGTTTGTTTTCTAATGCAAAATCTTTTAATTTTGCAAATAACCTTTCTGACAGTAACAGCCCTCTGAAGATGATAGAGAACCCATTTTAATAAAATAAAAAACACAAACAAACTTTTTGGTGTTGTCTTGCTTGGCAAATGCTTATTTAAGATATTGTATGAACATGGAGTTTTCACCAAAATACATTTTTAATGTCCGATTTGTTCTAGATGAAAATGGTGCTGATCTGGTAGATATCTTAAAAATCTTGTGATCGCTACTTAATCAAAATGGAAAGTCATATCAACATTGGGTGTTTCACTGTCTCTAAGTTGGTCCTAAAAGCAGTCTTTCCAACAGCTCTAGTTTTTCCCTTTCTTTTTTTTCCCCTTCAGAATCCCTATTTTTTAGCAACTTTTTCCAAAATGAACCTAACATCCCTATTTTTAAATTTTATGTTGAAAATTGATTACACACTGTATGAATAGCCATAACACTGCAAATTCGGCAATGGTCTTTGTGATGTGGAGCTCAGTGTTTAAGAAAAGAGAGGCAACCTGGACTAAAGAGAGACAGTATGTGAATAAGATCATGCTTTTGATCGAATTTATGAAGGTAAATCAAGTAAAGGTTTTAGTTTTTCAGTAATATACATAACTTTTACATTATTTTTCTTTATAAAATTATCTTTTTTCCTTACTTTTTCCCTACTTTTTTTTAGTAGACCTACTTAGCACTTATCAAGTGTTAGAACTTTCTAAATGAAACAGATTGGTGGCAGCATGGAGGATATAACATGTCCTCTTGATAATGTTGGCACATGGTGCAACTGTATCAGCTGGAAATGTTCTGGATGAACTTGAAACAACTGAAGGGGGATGGAGGGGAGGGGCTGCTGCTGAAACAGACAAACATGGCAGACAGATTGGAGATGTTCATGTTACTGAGGATGATTGGCCAAGCAAAAAGTACACTCATGATCCAAAGTTTCCATTAGCATGGACAAAAACATTTTCATGGATAAAATTGATCAAAAAAAGGTGACATGACATGAAATCTGTGTATGAATTGGAAAGAAAAAACCCTTTACAGCAGAGGAGGAGTGTGTGTAAATTTCAGGACATCAATATTAACATGCTAGAGAGAAGAAACGAAAGGTGACTATGTACCCAATTAAATGTTAGTCAGGAAAAATAATAGCAATTTGATTTGAGTAACCCCCACCCTGTGTGTGTGTGTGGATGGGCACTTTCCCCATTTTTTAAAATTCTTGGATGCAGCACTGCAGTATGATGGCCATCTTATCAAGCTTGTCATGACACCAGACTGGATGATTATATTAACATGGGGTTTTCACCAAAATACTTTTTTAAAATTTCTGGTTTGAAGGAACAACCAACCAACCCCACCCCACCCCCCAACAACAACCCCCCCAAAAAAATTAAATGGTCTGTTCCAAAATCTCTACATTATTATTGAATATGAACCAAATTTCTCTCGTAAGCAATTTTCAAGTCCCATTAATTCACAATGAATTTGCAAATATATATTGCAAAACTACACCCCACTTCTTCCAACAAAAAACCAGATACGTCAATGTCTGGAATTGGCTTGCTGTGCAAGTGCTGACAGCCAGGAACTTAAATACCAATAGACAGATTTCTGTGCCTTTTATAAATTGGATATTGATACATAAATCATTATGAAGTTATTGCTACATGCAACATTTAAAATTCAAAAAGAGTAGATTTCCTATTTTATTTTTGACTTCTTTTACTACATGCAGTTGCTATTTTATATATTTGATGAGTGTTAATGGAGACAGACTATTTACCAGTGATATTGGTTAAAGATGGTCTTCATTTATAGCAGAATGAAACGATAAAATGTTCTCACATTCATTATTACATAATAGTCTTTTCTACCCTAAGAGATTGACCCAGTCCTTGGAACGAACAGTTTGTAGTTGTGTTTATGGTTGGAGATATAAAATGACATTTTTTCATTTTTGTAGGCAAGTTAATATGTTATTAAACTGTGATCACTTACACCGTCATCCTAGAATATATTCAGTTCTTACAGATACAGCAATAAAAGAAAATGATAAGCAAATTTAAACTAATCGACTCTACGAACTGATGACGACTATCTGTTATAAGAAAGAATAAAAAGAATATATCGGGCATCAATAATTTGGTTAGAATTTGTGTTTAGCTCAGTTTTGCAGGTACCTTTTCCTCCAGAGTCATAAAGACAAGATCTGTCACTTTTGGCCAATGTTTCACAATCCAGTGACTTGAAATAAGTTTGCCATGAATGCCTGTTTCTCACAGTGCTTAGCAGGTCACCTTTGAACAGGGCAGAGGTGTTTAAGTTCATAAAATTAAGCTATGTAAATTCTTCATTCACATTCATTTTCATATTTCATTATATACTTCATAACAATATATTAAAAT
Source organism: Margaritifera margaritifera (assembly GCA_029931535.1). Taxonomy (NCBI): domain Eukaryota; kingdom Metazoa; phylum Mollusca; class Bivalvia; order Unionida; family Margaritiferidae; genus Margaritifera; species Margaritifera margaritifera. The sequence goes on along the minus strand of JAQPZY010001521.1, from coordinate 1,883,867 downwards.
CTATCATTGGCAGAAAATGTGATATTGCCACAGTATCTCGAACTACTTTCTTTTCCCATTTAGGAAACATCTGCCCTTAAACATGCTATAATATAATGTTTAGACCTAAATCATTCTCTCTCTCTCTCTCTCTCTCTCTCTCTCTCTCTCTCTCTCTCTCATTATTAACAGATCTTAGAATATGACAACACTGTACATTAGTGCAAGCAATGAAGGAATGCCATCAACAAATGCCTAAACAAACTCCAAACAAGTAGGTTTAAAGCATTTTCTTATTTAAAATACTTTTCCACGTGAATCGTGGAAAATGTCATTGACTGAACTAACATGACCTGTTTTTATATGTCCACCATAACGCAGATCATATTATGTTATGATGCCCATCCGTTTGTCTGTGACCAATTTCAATTTTGCATAATTAGAGTTATTTACTATCTACAGCTGCGATATTTTCTGGATGGCTTGCAAATGGGGTTAAAGAGAATCCAGTGGATTTGGGGTTAAAAGGTCACTGTGACAGATGCTGCCAGGGCATGTGAGTGCACAAATCGTGCCATAATGTTACAGATTTGCGCATTTGGACAACAGTGATGTGTGAGAACTTTCGCAAATTAGTTCAAAGTTGCCCATATAAAAATGCACTCTCACACTATCAAATTTTTACTTAACTCTTAAACTAAACTGTGAATAAATAAAAAATTGTAAAAAAATAATTAGGATGTTTATTTAATGAAAATACTTCTGTGCTTTCAAAAGTGTGCAGGTTTAGGTTAAAACAAATGAATGCTTTAAAGTCCCACTAATTATTTATAACAGAAAAATGTGTGTACTAGAGGAGTTCTGCAATTGATGCTCTTTCACATTTGCGCATGTGTAAACTTTGGTCCCTTTCTGGAAGGTGAGATTATAGTAGATGGCTGGGCAGAATATTACTGATTCTTTCCAACTTCAAGTCAGTATTGGCACGAATGTGCAAAGTGAAGGATGAAGTGGAGTTTCTCACCAAACAGGACGATAATTAAAAAACGATGTCACATGTGGGTTAGATGAACCACCAAAGAAGAAACTAATATTTGGTGCAAAGTATCAGAAATCGTGACTGTTACGGTTACAACACAACACCAAGATGTGAGGTATGTTGTGTAATAAGTACAGAAAAAATGGGAAAATAACTCTTATGACACCTTGAGTCACCAGATAATATGCATTTAGTGCAGTGTTATCATGAGAAAATATCAGTGAACTGGAAAATTCTACAAAACAACCATAAAGAACAGTTTCCACAAGTTGTTCAAGCTAGCTATGCAAATGCCCCTTGAGATGGCAGACTAAAAGGGGTTGTCAAGACAGAACACTATCCATGCACATATAAGGGGCTAGAGATGCTTCCAGGATTTCATCTGAAGGGAGGATGTGCCCCCTTGTTACCAAAAGTTATCAAACAATACGAATATTGCGTCATCAAATGTATTAAATTTGGATTCTATTCCAATTATTATTAGTTTTAGGTTTTGTATAAGCATTAATCTGTTGACTGGTTCTGAGCTTAATATTTTCCTTATCCATGTAAGGATAGTGTTCTGTGCTAAGAACCCCCTTTGAACTAATTTGCGGGAGTTCTTATACATCACTGCATTCCAAGTGCAAAAATTCACAAGTTGTTTGCATGTTTTGTGCATTTGAATGCACTGTCAGCATCTCTGAAGCACAGATTAAGCTCGGAAACAGTCAGCAGATTAATGCTTATACAACTAGAGGGAGAATCTTGTGATGATTTTGATTTCAATAGAGACCAAACAGAGTGGAGTGATTTTCTCTCCTCATCCCCCCCACAATTGTTTTCTACACTCACCCCACCCCCATTGTTTTCATGACATGACAAGGTGGGTGGAGGTGGGTACCCCATTTCAGTTAAAATCTTGGCAACATCTCTGTGGCTACCAAACATAGTGAATGGCTTGTACTTGGGGCAAGGAAGAACCCTATCAAATCTGGGGTCAAAAGGTTATGGTCACTAGCAGAAAGAAGATAAATGGTTTATGCACAACAACATTCGTTCCGCGTCACACGCCCGGACCAAACTTTGCAGATGACTTGCATCTGGGGTAAGGAAGAAGCCTTTTGGTTTGGGGGACAAAAGATCAAAGACCAAGGCCACTGACGAAGAAGGAAAATGGTATCCTCAAAATAAATTAGTTCTACATCACAAACCTGGACCAAAATTAGTGAATGGCTTGCATTTGAGGTAAGGAAGAAGCCCAATGATTTTTAGAGCAAGGTCGCTAAAGGACTGACCAGTCCCGACCATTTAATGGGATTGTGGGTTGAACAAAATGAATTATTTTGAGGTTAAATAGAGGACTATTAAATACGTGACAGGCATACGAGGGACTGAGGCAGTGATGGATTACCCAATAGGCAGACTATGCGCATGCTTAGGGCACCAGCAAACGGGCCGTTTGCCCCGGGCGCCAGAGGTCTTGGAGCGCCAAAACAGCTGATAAAAATTCTGGCCTCGTATTTTAGCTCTTCGGGCCATCATAGTCGCCCCGGGCGCCATTTACCCTCAGTACGTCACTGACCAGTACCACTTGAAAAGGTGGGCCCTACATACCACCCTGTAACTAAATCGGCATGAAATATATTACGGTCATTCGCTGTCAAGAATGAGATTTGGATTGCCTTCAGAGATATAATCTTTTCGCAAAGCGACACAAAAGTTTGTTATAAATTACAGCAATCATCCTTGATTTCAGCTAGCAAAAGTCTTGCTGAATTAGTCACGTATTGTGTTTGCCGTTAGACATGTTCATTATCTGGATCACACTATTCAGTTTGAACATTAGGGTTTGATTTCTTCTTGCTAAAAATAGACTCGATCTCGCAAGGACCCCATTTCATAAACATAGCTAAAGAATGGCAGTCCCTTGCCTATTTGATTAAACTACTAACACCAGTTCTGTTCTTTCTAGCCACAAACAATCCCGACGGAAAGTCAGGAAAACCTCTTGCTCTACTAAATAAGACTGACCTATACCAGGTTACAGTATGGCGCGACCTCTAGCAATTTCTTAATATAGATGTCTCTGGGTAGATTATCTAATTCCTGATCAAGTCTTCTAATATAGTCCTGATTGAGAACCTGAGATATGGTATGTCGATATTTTGGGCTGTTACAGTGAGAACATGAATCTTGGGCATCTCTGTCAAAACATGTGCTGATAGACATTCTGCGTACTCGTGTACTGAGGTTGTGAACATAGATTTGCATCGTCAGGATCCTCAGTCATCGAATGTGTTTCATAAAATGTATTTAAACCACATATACTATGTACAACAGGATCACTCGCGTTTACTGTTCCCAGTTTAGTATACGTATTTCCTGAACTAGCCTCAAAGCTTGAATTATCCATGATTTGCAGAGGATCAGTGTAATGTCCATCTAGACAATCCGCCATCTTGAATTAGGAATGAGAATTATGTTACTGCTGATATTTTCTGTGCGAATATACATGAAACACAGCTGAACATAAACAGCAAACCACTCATATTAGAGCGCGGGATACTGTAAGAAATCTACTACTTCAACCTGTGATAGATATTGCTAGCCAATACCTTTGAGCGTAAAAGAAAAAGAAAAGTAGAGAATGGGAATTGCAGATTTTGCTGCTGATTAGGGTTAACCCCTTCTAGACCTGATTCTACTCCCGTTTCAAACGTCCATGAATCTACGATGATTTGCAGTGGGTTCCGAAACAAAGGTCCGAGGCCGAGACGCCCAAAAGTTGTCATGACCGCGCACAGATTTTCGATTACTGCGGGGTGAGCCCAGCACGATCGAGCGGGTGAGGTGGGCGACGAACGCGGGTCCGAGACCACGGACGCGTGCTCTCGCGTAATGAGTTTCAGACCGCTGTTACTTATCTCGGTTACCCAGCGCGACTACTGGTCAAGGTTACATCGAGACCACTTTTGGACCATTTACTCGATTTCATATGCAAATCAAATCCCTTTTTCGGTTCTGTCTTGGACTGTGCTGAGACTGCTTCGTGCCGCCGCGAGAATTTCCGAATAGACGCGTATTCGTTTATGTAAACATAACGAAATTATTTTTCCAGCGCCTCCAGCTACAAACAATACAGCTCTGAGAACTAATCCTATTAGTATGCCTATGATAGTTGCCGTAGTTGCAATTCCAGCAACACCCAAGTCAACGGTTGTTGCCGCTGCGAGTCCATTAATCACATCCGCGTCAACAAATACGCGTTTGTATTTTGCGAGTATTAGTTTTCTTGGCGATTTCATCTCGCAGCTGTTGTTCCGCTTCAATTATTTTCTCGCGTCGGTGACTATGAGGGTTCATCACAGTTCTTCGATTAAAAAGGTCATCACGAAGTATAATTGCTCGACAGACAGACCTAGTCCTGACGCATCGCGGTTGGGTGCAAGACGCACATGCACTTCCAGCCAACTGTTTTTCTTCACTGATACAACTGCCATGTAATCATAGAAAATATTTTCCAGGGGAATATTTATGTCTCTGGCGATTGTTTGTACGGTGCCGTGTTCGCCTAGAAATACACCGATTACACATTTACTTTGTGTCGCCAACAATCGTTTTAGTTTTCGTTACGCTGACAAGTACGTCTTTGTTGAATAGTAGTCTGGGTTTATCTTTCGCCGGTCGAGTTATTGTTGATTCGGTATAATAGACGGAGAGTTTTATCGCGGTAGACTTGTCAGTGAATATTGCTTCATTGTTTTAAAAACAATCCCTGGATGTGTCCACGCCTGACAATGGCATAGCTTTAAGCGACCGATCGTTTTAGCGGGCTAACGCGATGATACGAAGCTGGCCTCGAGTGGGTATTGGTACACCAGGATGGTCCAAACTATCGACTTCCATCTGGCCCTTGGCGAGATTATATTTGAGCGTTTATTAACGCCGTTATCACGTAGATATTCTTCGACAAGTGGCACAACATCGCCGTCTTCCAGCTGATGTTCCTCAACATCGTCATTGCGTGGTTGTTCAGAACCCATCACGTATATGTAATGGTAAATCGTAAACACAGACGCCTAAGACGATTAAAAACAGGTTCGGATAGATGTTGAATTCTTCAAACTCGGTTTCATCTCCAGCGACCAATAATATCGATACTGCAGATGTGAAATATTGAACACAGCCGTGTTCGATTGTACGCATCACTGGTGATCTTTTACTTTGGTGATTATTTAACAACATTGTTACACCCCACATGCCTCTAAATCCGGTTAAGATAAACAAATACGATCCAGACTCGCGTATCTTTAACATGTGAGGTTTAGGTTTATCAAAGCCATCACAACACGAATGAAAAAAAGTCGACCACTTGTTATGTAGTATTTTGTTTCCCTCTCCTTCGCCAGTTAATATTCCACTGAATAAAGCCCATGAAGTTACTACGTTTATTTGTGAGGATAGAGCTGATAACAGCTGGGCGGCCTTTACATTCACGTATTGTTTCATCTCAACATCAGCATCGTCGACATAATTTTTGATAAAGGCAACCGACACGCCAGAGTCTCTAATTTCTTTGTTTTCGGTGATTTCGGCCAGGTTTTTCGCGATGGCTCCTCGCGGCTTCAAAAGACAGTGTCGTTGATGTCCACGTTGGATGTTTGCAGTTTTCAAGTTCGATCTTGAAAAATCACAAGCTCGTTTGGGTTGAGGCCTACAATAAACCGGTTGCTCAACTGAACCAAATCGTCTTTGGTGACAAACCTGGTTAAATCCACATCGGCGCCTCCCCGTTGGGTTGCTGTGCTCGCCCGTCCGTAAATGTCGACAGGCATTTCGTATATACTTTCAAACGTAGTTTCTAAATGACAACGCAAATCGACTAGTGCGTGCGGGGTCTGGCAATTTGCATATTGGGCCTTCTGTTTGTGTTTTCAACGGCAGCGTTGAATAAATCGAAGGTAATTGTCCAGTGGCAAAGTCACCACGTAGATAGTCAACAACTTTCCGTGGCGGTACAAACCCATCCGAGTCAAAATAGAATAGGCGTCGAGGCGACCCAACCAGTCCCAGGCCCTGTCGATGAATCCAGGTTAACGATTCCAGTTTTCTACTTGCGGGGGATCATTGATGCAAGTTCAACCCGCATAAAGACCCCTCCAAAATGCTTAACTGATTTTGTCATCTCGAGTTCAAAATTGGTCAACGGACGCCAGAGAAGCTTCGCTTCCGTGGCCGTCAACGGCGAGAGCATAGCCGAAGACATCTTCAAATCAAGAGTCTTTGTCAGCCACGCCCAGATAGTCGAAGACCTTTTCCCTTTTTTGTTTCCACACCAACCGTCTTTCTCAGAGTCATCCTGGATGCGGTTCCGACGGCCCTGCTTTTGCAACCACGGCAGATGCGGCCATCGACAGCGCTGGAATCGCCGTGAGGAATGGAAATATTTCGCCATCGTGTTTCGTCGTGGCCTCCCCGGCCGCTGATAAGTTAAAGGTAATCCCCCTTCTTTGACGTTTAGTTGCTTCGAACTGTTGCAGCTGCGTCGGTGTCAACATCGGTGGCGTGTTCCCAGATAACTTGTCCGGATAAACTTTCAAATGAACTCCGGTTTGTTTTTCATCGCGGCTAAGATCTTTTCGAGTTGACCTCGGCTCAGCGTGACAAGTTTACGCTGGTGCGACATTTTATTTGAAACGTCACAGGTTTAATTACCCACTACGAATTTGTGAAAACAACTATGAGTTTTGAGAACATTTTACGAATTTTCCACAGGCGCGTCAATGACCCTCATTCGGCCACCCGAACAACAACAAAGTCTTGTCGGAGAGTATAACATCAAGGCATCTGTAATTGACACAAGCCGGGTTAACACGTGCATTGAACTGCTTGTCGACCACGGACTGCTTGAACAAGTCCAGATGTTCCAACGAAAAGTAGTAAATCGGGTACAACTTAGTGAAGTCATGCTGGGAAATCTGCAGACCTGTGTCGATGTTTTGATCCCGGCCCATGTACGACCATAGCTTGTGATATGCATGTGCGATTTGTTTGGCGTCTCAATCGAGCAAACATTCTTTGGAGGGTTCCTGATGACGGCTTAACCGCAGAGATACTTCAGACTAAGCTAACTTGTCGAATATCATCACACTTTGGGCTTGCTTGTCGGCCAATCGATTCATTTTCTGAAACGCAACGAACACGTGTCTTGGTGCGCTGTTACCTTGTTGCGTATTTATTTGCTATATAAACTATCCTTGAACGGAGCTTTGTATCGTGTCTGTGGTGAGTGCTAGAAACGATAACGTTGACCCGTCTCCAGACTACATAAACGACAACAAACGCGCTTCTGTGTCCAATGATGGGGTTATCACAGGCATCCACAATATCAATTTTGACAACACAGCTTCACCATCAGAGACGCCAGCGGGTTAACACGACTGTGTGTTTGGCTCCAAAAATAACCTTGCGGACATATCTGCCAAACGAAATATAGGACTGAGAGGAATCGAACACGAAAACAATAATTTGTTTCGACGAAGTTTTCCACGTCGCGTCGCCAATCCAAGGTAGAAAGTCGGGTTGCCACTAAACAGCATAGCGGTGCCGCCACCAGCAGATCTTAGCAGGCTTACCAGCAGGTTGTGGGTCAACGATGCCAGCATAAGTTGATGTAAGATATGCTGGGTGTGATCTGCATGATCGTCTGCATCCTTTAAAAAAATCATAGTTGAACCAGCGGATCTATGCGTCGACGTTGTCCAAACATGCTTCGATTTCCTTTCCGTCCATGAGATATCATGCGCTGTTGAACAACACCATCATGCTGTTGCTGACAAATGCAATCTTGACATTTTCATCGTAATTGTTACCGTTTTAGGCACTTAAATGCTTTCCTTCGATCTCCAAGAAGGCCTCACACGGGATAATTATCTAGACGTGTCCTGCGCTTGTAATTCTATTTGTCCACGTTCATTGGGGACCCTAACACAGCAGATCACCTAGGGGCGCATTTGGGGAAAACCCAATCAGTATGTAACTCCGCGTGACATCTCCGCTACTCATCGTCGAGGCTGAGGCTCGGTAGCTGCCGTTGACAGCGTCACATTTTTGATTAACCTGAATAGTCGAGGTGAACCTGACAATGTCTGGCACGATGGTGTACCCCATGCATAAATTTCGTTCGCGTTCGGGAATCTCAATAATATCCTCGGACCAACCAAGAACTGTTCTCGGCGACGACTGTGCAATATCGACTGCGTATTGCTGAGATTCAATCGAGATGGTAGAGTCAAGTGTGGGTTCATGTACGCTTATGTAGATTTTATAGTCTTTGCTGGTCACCAACGAAATTCTCCGTCGTATCTTCTCATTCATCGATTCAATGTCGTACGCGCCCGTGGGAAGTCCAACAACGTTCCAGGTTGCGCCACCGTCCGACGAGAACACGAGGGACTTATTCGCGTCGAGGCCCCCAAACGACGTCCATCTGTTATTAGGCCAACTGTAATAAAGGCGCAACAACGCTAGTGAGATTTCGAGTGTGCAGCCTTCCCGCGCGGTAATTGGAATAAAGTATTCCTTATTACCTACATTGGCGTCGGGAAAACCACGTGGAATTCTGGATTCATTGACGATATTGTAATCATTTGGGTGACGCTCTGGGTTGTATTTGCAACTACACGCTGCATCACAGCATTGATTTCGCCGAGGACACGAAATGTCTCAGTTCCTTCAGAGGTCGTCATCATCGGTGTACGCGCCTTCGTCATATACTACATCATCGATGTCTTCAATGAATTCGTGCATCAACGCGCGAGACGTATTTGAGTCCATCACGTTGTCGAAGAGCAACCGCTGACTAAACTAATCGATGTGGCCTCATTGATGACTTCCGGCGCGTTATTGTAGGCGGGATCCGACCCCACGAGTGTTTCCAACCGATCCACAAGTTCACTGATCCGCTGCTGGTCTACGCCGTCTACGAGAACCAATGATTCCACCACGGGTTCAACCAAGACCTTTTCCATGTTTGGGTGGTTCCTGTGAGTCAGCTTCCTCCTTCGGGAATAATATTCTTCTGAAACAACTTCGTCGTCTGCGGAAGACAGATCCTCCGGAGACAAAGCCACGGTTTTTTCCCAGCAGGGTTGTTATATACTGCGAAATATATTAAAGTAAGCCTCGGTATTTTTTTCATTTGTGGCTCTAAGCACGTAAACGATCTTATTAAACTCCTCCCACATCTGATTATCGCGGGTTAATTTTTTTAAATTCCAGTCCACTCCCGAAATACCCACTTGGGCGATTCTTTTTGAGAAAACCTCTCCCAGTCGCCCATGTACTAGTACGGATAGATTCCTTTGCGCGTGAGCAACTGAACGTTCCAGTTTCAGAGCCACCCTATCGACAAGTAATCGTAAAGGGGTCATCGCCTCCCGCGGCAAGGTTCATAATGAGTTTGTCCATGCTGGAATTGAGAAACTGTCAGTGAACTGCAGCTGACCCAGCCGGATCGTCATGCATTTTTGCATGCTGTTGGGAATGTCAGTTGCTCTTGCTTTAGATGCCGTTGCGATTCCTTGCATGATTAAGTGACCATCATAACCACGCAGGTTATGAAGTTCGAAAGGAATTCTTTTTTTACCGTGGTAAATTAGCAGCTGTAGATTACATACGCTGTGTGCAGCTCCTCTTTACGTTACAGTGATGTAACAGTGATGGCGAACTCGAGAAGCTTCGCTTCCAGAGCTTCTTGCGCCGTCTTCGCCGTCCGCGAATGGTTTTTAGCAAATCCAACAATGAGTCGAAGCGGAAAAATTGGGAACGTCATCGTTTATCAAGATCATGTCTGCAGGCGAGTAAAGGTGTTGTTGGATCCATTTCACTGTAACCTCGAGCGATTTCATAAACACCTCAACAGAGTCCTTGCCGCGGTACAACATAGGCGGCTCAGTTGCTCCGGCACATCTGACAGCAGTGTAGCAAAACACGCATGGGACTTGTTCGGCAACTTGTGTCGTATTTGATTGCACCGCGTGGTCATCGGGAAGCGTAAATAACATATGGAACTTTCTTCTTCGGTTGCACCGCTGTGAATATCAGAATATTCTTGCCAGGTTCCGGCATGATCATACGCTACGGCTTCCAACTGACACCCCCGCAGTAAAAGTCATGGTCATCAGGCAGCTGTTGGACGCTAAATGCATCCATGCAGCGTCGACATGCAAACTATTTCGTCTTTTGCTTGCTGTACGGGTAAATCATCAGGGGAAAATCTTTAATCCACACGTAACGGTACACCCAAAGGGTCTTACGCGCCCCTGGACAGTCCATGTTGCTTAACAACAACAGATCATAATTGACCAGCGCGCGCGTCACAGTGGATAGTCGCGACAGCGGGGGTAAAGTCATGAGGGTCTATCGGGTTAACCCTGATCAGTAACCTCACCCGCGCGATCGCGCGGGGCTAACCCTGCAGTAACAAAAAATATGTGTGTAGTCATGGAAACTTTGGGCAACGCGGCTTCAGACCTTTGTTTCGGAACCCACGGGGATTCATTGAAGATTCATGTACGTGTGCAGAGGGGGTAAAGTCAGGGTTTCTATCAGGGGTTAACCGTAATAAGTGGCATAAATCTGCAATTCCCATTCTCTGCCTACTAGAAAATTGCTTGCTCCTGGTCAATAATGGATATATTTCATCGAGTGGGTGAAAAACGCAAGTACTTTTCACTCGTGAAAATACTCGAGTTTTTCATCTAGTCGATGAAATATATTTGCTATTCACTCGTTTCAAGCAATATCCTCAATATATACCATCATTTCACAAACACCCTTTACCAGTACAATCAAGAGTATTGATTAATGGATGCAAGGAGGGGAATCCAAATCTGTAACAATGTAATTACAGGTTTATATACCCTCACCTACATTCAATTATCTATTAACCGATAATCTTAATTTCATCTGATACGAGGTCTTATGTTCACTTGATGATTTAACGCAAGATCATTCAGAGTAGTCTGGAATGGTTCGAAATGTATTCAGCGGTCATTGTGTGGATATTCTTTGCTACAGTGGGTACACGGCAGCGGTGAAATTCAGTACACAGCCGCCGTGCGAATGGATGGTTTCTTGAAAGAAAACTTGACAAATACTAGTCAAGAGCTGTTTTTCATTTATCAATGAAACATTTCAACCGAACGCAACCAATCAAACTTGAATCTTTAGAGCTTTTACAAGAGGCTACTAATAGCCTTCTGCCAGGAAAGTATTTGTGAGAATTTCTGAGAACGTACTCGGTATAGTCTAATTAGTTGAGAGATGTGCATTATTCACTTGCTCCTAGTTTGAATCTTGATAACCTCAAGATCATGCATGTGGTTAGTTGGAATGAAGTTTGATTCGATTTGAGTTTCAACGAGAAAATAAAATATGCCTTAAATAGCAAAATATGTTTCCCTTAAAGGTAATTACTACTTGACGCTTTGTATGATGCCGTATCTAGTAAACAGTACCGAAGATGGGTCGACGGATGTCGTTATTTCACTTTATTTTATTTAGTTTGTAAATAAATTCATTTTATTTTATGCTAGTTCGTGAATTAGTGGATTTCCAAAGAGAAATAATTTCAATAATTCACTGGAGTGAATTCTGATAAAGACCTTTTCACTGTTTTCAATAGACTTGTATAACATTATGTCCAAGAAAAATCCATCGTTTTGTCACTTAGTTGGTCTTGTGGTAAGCATGGCCAACTGTTACATAAGACTACCGTGTTCAAATCCCACAAGGTGCTTATTTTTTAATTTTCTTTCAATTTTATTCAAATGTTTTTAATGTGCTTTTCTTACCTTGAGCTAGGAAAGAGAATTATATTACTACTGATATTTTCTGTGTAAATAAACACAAAACACAGCAGAACATAACCGGTAAACAACATACATTATCGCTCGCATACCGTAAGAAATATATATATGCTAGCCAATACGTTGGAGCATACACTACATAGAGAATATTTGCTTACTCCGAGTGAATAACGGATATATATCATCGAGTGGGTGAAAAGCTCAGTACTTTCAAGAGTGGCGAATCCACAATTGAAAATATTTAAGTTTTTCACCCACGAGATGAAATATATCCGTTATTCACTCGAAGCAAGCAAATTTTCTTTTTATTTTATGCTCAAACGTATTATCTAGCAATTTGTACAACAGACTGAAGAAGCAGATTTCTTACAGTATCGTCGATCCTCCTAACTTCGTGATAATCCTTGAATCGTGCCCCATGTTTCTCACGACCACAGGGGCTCGTATTGTTGCTTACAATTTACCTATCAGTCATACATGTACTATAACTATAAGGGAGGACATTTCTCTCCTTTCTCGCGCGACTTATTTAAGAATCGACGAGGATATTTCAAACTGCACTTAGCATAGCGTAATAAATTTGGCACCAATGTTTAGCGCAGGCATTCGACTTTTTATGCATTACACAACGCTACCGGTCGACATGGCCATGATCGCGCTCGTTTAATATTCAAGTGCAACGAGCTGAATGGAATACGGCCCTCTCATTGGTCGAGCGAAAATGACGTACTACGCCTACTGATGACCTGATTTTCAGTCGACCAATAAGGGGCAGAATTCCATTCAGTGCGTTGTACCTGAATATTAAGCGGGCGCGATCATGGCCATATCGACCGGTGGCGTGGGAAAATGGTCTGGCATTCCTTAAAGGTGTGGTAGTAAGTCAAATTTTGTGTAGGCAATTAAAAGTCGAATGCCTGAGTTAAACATCGGTGCAAATTTTATTACGCTATGCGAAGTGTAGCTTGAAATATCAGCGTCGATTCTTAAATAGGTCGCGCGAGAAAGGAGAGAAGTGTCCTCTCTTGTAGATTTATTTAGTACATGCATGACAGATAGGTAGATTTTAAGCAACAATACGAGCCCCTGTGCTCGCGACTTCACGTGCTTGTTTTGAGATCCTGACGTCATCAACTGGGTCACTTGCGTTCGTTGACAATGACAGTAAGTGCTGATTAAGAAATATTCGATGAAAAGAAATTTAAATACGAACAACAATTCAAATTGAAAAAAACATAACGAAAAATGCCAATTGTACTAATGCCGTATTTGCCTCAAGTTTATGGCCCTGGCGTGAGTGTTAGCTGTTCAAGCCAGGGCCGCTGTTCACGTGTTGATTTTCTTTACCTTTTAATTAGAAGGAAATCCACGACAGAGATTTCACAGACGACAAAGGCAATGTAAAAACTTCGTTTATATAACATGTACTTCTTATATCATGTTAGAAAAAATAAATGAAATGGAAGAGTATGCAGTATGAAATTCTTTATTGGATTATTGTAATGTAGGGGGGGGGGGATCTTTGTTGTGACATAGCCTGAAGAAAAAAAATCTTTTAAAAGTTCAGCGTATCTTTTAATACGATAATTATATCGAAATAGCTTAAAAACAAAATAATTAAAAAACGCATCCTATTTTTAATTTTTTTTTCTTTCTTTTGATATCATTTTTGATATGTGTTTTGCAGTGAATATGCGTACGAAAGCAATGAAATATATTACAAATTAAATTATTTAAAATAAAGAGACATTATAAACAATCTGTTTCCACACTTTGGCCTATTTGTCACGTTACAATCTTACTTCACGTGGCCTTTATTTCAGGGGCACGAACCATAGATAAACTTCCAGAAATAGACAAATTTTGAGACGCCCAGAAAAACGGTAGCTCGCAAAAGATTTAGAGAATTTTGTAAACATTTTTCAACGATGAATAAATTAAGTAGATATAGTTGAACACTTTCTATGATGATTTGAATAGATTCTCACAATATTATAACGAACGCGTTAAAATTCACGTAAGGGCACGAAATATAGCGGATAGAGGATATCCCGTGCGATAATGTTACAGTTTTTGTTTTGCTTGTTTGCTGTATATTTGCACAGAAAATATCAGTAGTAAGATGATGCTCCTTCCCAATTCAAGGTACAACAGCAGATGAAAAAAATACGAAAAAGATTGCATTGCTGGATTTGAACCCGGGTCGCCTGAATGCGAAGCAGCCGTATTTAACTTTACACCACGCAAACGTCTTAGGGTATTTTGAAATTTCTCAATCATAATGTTATGAATATCTATTGACTGCCAGTGAAAAAAATTAATTTTTTCACTCAAGTGAAATATCACAAATTATTTCACTCGGGTAATCCAGTAATTCACAGCCTAGCATCAAATACAAGCAAATATCCTCTATGTATTAGTACTGAGTCAGTAACTTGATCTGATACAGATATTATTTACTCGCATTACAGACAATGACCTATTTTAAAATAAAAAAATCAATGGTGCGGTGGCGTAATATAAGATGTATTTACGACAGTGTCGATAGGACCAAATTCCACACGTCAGATTTGAGATCACTCCTTAATTAAAGTTGTCGATACCTTATAGAAATGATTAATTCAAGTAATAAAAGATTAATTAATAAAGCATAGAATTACGTCATATGAGTTTGAAATATATCGCGAGTTGCGCACGGTATAGTATTAGTTCGATATATAATATTGGTGAGTCTAACACCCAATAATTTATTATATATAATATTAGTGAGTCTAACACCCAGTAATTTATTATATATAATATTAGTGAGTCTAACACCCAATAATTTATTATATATAATATTAGTGAGTCTAACACCCAATAATTTATTATATATAATATTAGTGAGTCTAACACCCAGTAATTTATTATATATAATATTAGTGAGTCTAACACCCAATAATTTATTATATATAATATTGGTGAGTCTAACACCCAATAATTTATTATATATAATATTAGTGAGTCTAACACCCAGTAATTTATTATATATAATATTAGTGAGTCTAACACCCAGTAATGCATCATATATAATATTAGTGAGTCTAACACACAGTAATGCATCATATATAATATTAGTGAGTCTAACACCCAATAATTTATTATATATAATATTAGTGAGTCTAACACCCAGTAATGCATCATATATAATATTAGTGAGTCTAACACACAGTAATGCATCATATATAATATTAGTGAGTCTAACACCCAGTAATGCATCATATATAATATTAGTGAGTCTAACACACAGTAATGCATCATATATAATATTAGTGAGTCTAACACCCAGTAATGCATCATATATAATATTAGTGAGTCTAACACACAGTAATGCATCATATATAATATTAGTGAGTCTAACACACAGTAATGCATCATATATAATATTAGTGAGTCTAACACCCAGCAATGCATCATATATAATATTAGTGAGTCTAACACTCGATAATGTAACGTATATAAAATGTGTAGGTCTACGACCCAATCATACAGGTTTATGGCTCTAATATTTTTTTTTTTTTTTTTTAATATGAAAGATAAGTATGAACACATATATACATTTGCTTGGGTGAATACCATAGGATAAGTTTTTAATAAAATTATAAGCATAAAGGAGACGTCCCAGTTATCCACACTATGTAACACAAACCCGACAATCGATATACTACAATCCTAATATATGTGTTTATATAAAATTATCGGGTTGTAGAATACAGGTTTAAGGTTCAAATAAATTGTGTTGAAATATTAAAGAATTAAATATTAAATATAGAATATGGACCCATATATACCTTTGCACGGGTGAATACCATAGGATAAGACATTTTTTAATAAAATTCAAAGCATAAAGGAGACGTCCCACTAATTCAGGTTATATAACACAGACCCGACAATCCATATAATTGACCTATATATATATATATATATACAAAATTGTCGGGTCTACGACCCGATAATACAGGTTTAAGGCTCAAATAGATTTTGTTGAAATATGAAATAATTAAATACAATATATAAAATATGGACCCATATATACATTTACATTTGTGAATACCATAGGATAAGACAGCATTTTTAATAAAATTCGTAGTATAAAGGAGACGTCCCACTAATTCAGGTTATATAACACAGACCCGACAATCCATATAATTTGACCTATATATATATATATATATATATATATATATATATATATATATATATATATATATATATATATACAAAATTTTCGGGTCTACGACCCGACAATACAGGTTTAAGGCTGAAATAGATTTTGTTGAAATATGAAATAATTAAATACTATATATAAAATATTGACCCATATATACATTTCCATTTGTGAATAAAATAGGATAAGACAGCATTTTTAATAAAATTATAAGTATAAAGGAGACGTCCCACTAATTCTGGTTATATAACACAGACCCGACAATCCACATAATTTGACCTATATATATATATATATATATATATATATATATATATACAAAATTGTCGGGTCTACGACCCGATAATACAGGTTTAAGGTTCAAATAGATTGTGTTGAAATATGAAATAATTAAATACTATATATAAAATATTGACCCATATAAGATAAGACAATGTTTTTAATAAAATTCTAAGTATAAAGGAGACGTTCCACTAATTCAGGTTATATAACACAGACCCGACAATTGATATACTTTGAGTATATATATATATATATATATATATATATATATATATATATATATATATATATATATATATATATATCATCAGTTGGTTGTTGTTATATATATTAGAGCTTTGTACCATTAGATATTTTGAACCTCGGTATACCGCGGTATTTCTGAACATACCACGATAAGTACACGTTACAATGGAATTATATTATGGATAAGCAATTTAATATTCTGGAGCATGGGCCTGGAATTTTATTTGGTAAATTTACGGCTTTCAAAGAGCTGTAAAAAAGTTTCTTTCTCTGATTTATAGCAAAATAACACCATGTTATATCCATGATATTACTTAAGCTTGCACTATAGTTGACACCCTGTAAAAGACACCATGCTGAAAATAAATAGAAAGTGTTGGTTCTGAAGCCTACAATTTACTAGCTACACTATTTATAAAATAGGCATGGAAACATTGAGTGGGATGCCAACACCCGGGCAAGATATTTATCAGATAGGGCCAGTAAACATAAAACACACTGACTCAACAAACGAGAAAATATTTAGTGAATTAGATAAATTACTTAAATTTCAAACAGAAAAACAAGTGCTCTCCTGAAAATATGTGGATGATTCTCGGTCGAATACATGTACTTAACATATTAACATACGCTAGTAAATAACTTTAAAAAATGACATTTGTTGCTGCTTCCTTTTTATTCCGAAATGTTTCCAAAAGTTCGATTTGTCCAAAATATCTTTCAAAACAGCGCACTCAGCCGCCATGGTGGCATACGTGACATGTGTCAAACATGTGATTAAAGGTTCATAAATATAATTATATTTTTAATATTCAAAACTAATTTGTGACAAATACAGCTGTTTTGTAAAAAAATGCAATTATGAAAACATGCTTTAATATGATTCAATTCGTAACAAGATTACTTGGTAATTTCCATACACTCCTTACCGACGGAAACTACCGAAGTGCCGATACACTGAAAATGTACCGTAGTACGTACCACCGGTATACATATATATACGAAACAGGTACAAACTCCGATACAGCATTTGAATGAAATGATTTCAATTTTTAGTGCAAGTGACCTTGCCAGATACAGCCTAATCATACCTGCTTTGCTTTGTCCTCCTACGTAAATTTCAAGCGCCTGAACTCAATAAATATTTTTTTAATATTTAGACTTTAATACAGCTTTCTATTGATTGAAAGTAACATTCCTCGCTCATTAACAAATCTGCAGGAAAATTCGTAGAAAAAAATGTGAAAATCTTCGTAGGGACGACAGTAGAATGCAGTAACACCTGATTTACCCAATCAGGGTACTGATGCCGTGAAAATATAGAAATTGACCCTATTTAATCTGTTTTTCTGTATCGGTAGTAACACTGAAGTATGATTGCAACGTTTGGTTACGTTTGGAGTAGTCTGATGTTCTCCAGAGTACAAGGTATTTTACGAAACAGCGGCCAAAGTAAAGTGTCGTGTCACGGGCAGATTGGATTGTATAAGGATAAAAACAAGCAAAATATTTCTGGTATTTACGAAATATGAATTTTGTTAGTAAGAATATGAATCCTCCCATTGGTAACGATCAAATGAAGTACACTAATCCCACGTGTTCTGGGAGCTTTTTATAGATATATTAATTTCAGACCTGGACATGGTGAAAGAGGATTATGAACTTAAGAAACGTGACTTGATGCATTCCTGGCCAATTTGGGTTGTACACAAATATGTTTGAAAAAAAATGGATAACTTTAACTTTTATCCATTTTGAAAAGGACTAACGTTTATAACTTCTAGTGTACAGCCAAGATGCAAAGAGAGTGTGCGAGTTCTGCGCTAATGAGGCCCATAAGAATTTGTTCTTAGATGTGGCTAGGAGGTAAGAATACTATTGTCTACCGGCTGCTTATAGCTCTTGCGCAGGTCTTCTTGTGCACTACAGGGCTGAGCAAACCCTATAGCCCGACGTCCCGGACTATTCATTTTCGAGGTCGGGCAAGTAAAATATTCCAAGTCGCTAGTCTGGGAGAAGTGCTTTTTTCCTATGTTTGTGATTTAGTCACTATATCTACCTTTATTTGGCCATTCATGCCCTCCGTGCGTACTGAATACTTGATTCTACCACTCTCCATATATACATTTACATCCTGTATAACACCTTGATTCTATCGCATATGTGCATGTTCTGTTACCGTTTGACTGCATATTGGGCTAAGCGACCAAATTATTGGCAAATCAAAACACGTCAAACAAAACAAAGCCGGTATGATTAATTAGCAGTGTTTTAAACGGCTTTGTTGCAATGTGTTTACTCAAACCAGATCCGCACGAGCGGCTCACTCTGATTTTAATCCAGTGAGTCAGCGGAATTAAATTAATGAAAGGACTATTCGAAGAAGGAAAATTCTTGTGAAAGTGGAGGGATCAAACGTACGACTGCTACTGAGTGTGAGAACAGGTGGCCGACGCAAGCTTAATGTTAAATAAAGCAATTGCCTGAAGGAAAAAAGACATGCTGAGTGACAAAGTTCCTCAGATTACTCCCATCATTACTTCTAACACCGAACCCTGTCTATCATACTATATATCTATTTCTTAATCTTTTAAGAAATAATTATGTTGTATATTATTTCATTTGTTCTTTCTATGGATTAAGTACATACATCTCATCAAATCTCAGCAAGTGATTACCATTTTGGGAAAAGTGAAAAGTAAGGTGGGACAAGAGAAATGTAAGGTGGAACAAGAGAAAAGTAAGGTGGGAGAAGTGAATTTTCTGAAGCCACTTGCCCTGGACAAGTGGATGAAACAAAATTGCTCAGCCCTGCACTATATAATATCATCATTTATTGCGCACTATAGAATATGATCATATATTATATGCACGAGATACATATATTGTAATAATTATAGAATGATTATTACAGTAAATAATATTATATCCTTGTCGGTCTCTCCCATGCTGCCTGGCGTCAACGTCGCCCAAGATGTGAACTACCGCAAGGATGTGGTGGACTACCTTGGGGTAACATTCCCACCCCAATACAATCCCAACACATGAATATGTAAGATAAATATCAAATACACACAATAGCTTACAATCATACGATGTTATATTACCACAATCATTAATCAATCTACAGTGATAAATCAGCTTGGACCCTAAACAAGTCTCCGTCTTCGACAGTTAGTGCCCTAGACTCCGTCTCCGTGAACATCGTGTAGTTTATAAAGTCCTTTTCTCGACATTCTTTTCTGTGTGCAATTTACAATGCATGTAATGTCCTGTTACCGCAATCATTGAGCTACTGTCTCCGTCTCCGTCTTCGACAGTTAGGGCACTAGTCTCCGTCTCCGAGAACATGTAATATAGCTAGTATGATAAAAAGTCTTGAAGAGTCCCTCTGATATATTGTGCATCTTATACCGTTTGATATATGTTTGGATAATATGCTCTTGGGCCCTACAAGCTTTAATTCATAGGTCGTTTAAGTATCCTAAATATTATATTTCTCCAACTTTATTTGCATTCAAAAATTTACATCTCTTATAAACACACACACATGCACATTATTATAGAACAATATTTATGCAAACATAAAATATTTTACAGACAATCTTCCGGGGGGGGGGGGTCCTCCTCCACATACAGCCAGCCTCATTGTGATGGGTGGACATTGGCTGCTTTGCAACATATGCTTCAATGAAAACTGTTGAGCCTTTGACTTCGAAATTTGTCATTTACTTCAATGATAACTGGTGTAATTGTCAAGAATGATACTTGAATGAATTAACAAAGTCCAGTTTCACAAATCAAAGAATGTTTCTTGATTCAGAATGATTAGAACAAATGATATGGAACAAAATTACTCAAATACTAGAGTCCAGCTTCTTAAAACAATTATTCTCAATAACGATCCTTGAATGATTTATCAAAGTCCAGCTGCACAAAACCACGAATGCTCCTTGCATAACGATCACTAGAAAACATGGTACAGAACTAAAACTGAAGTGCCTTTTACTTTGTTTCTGATCACTACCAATGGTAAGCGAGTGCGTTACACGGATTAGTGGTTTCGCCATATTGCCCATACCATATGCCATAGTAATGACACCCCATTGTTCGACATCGGGCATGAGTACATTTTCCTGGCAGACACAAAATTGGCAAATTAACATTATATGAAATTACAAACTAGTAAGTGAAATAAAGTGTATATCATGTCTTTTAAAGCTATTACTACTACTGCTACTATTAGCTTGATAATAATCATAATCATAATCATAAGATGATGATGAAGAAGAAGAAGCAGAACAAGAACAAGACGAAGAATGGATGAATGAATGAATTAATTAATTAATGAATAAGAATGTACTTGTCGAAGCCATATGTGATAGAGTGCATTATACTTGGAACGTTTGTAGAAGCGATGCATAAATGATATTTATATGAAGATATGGTCTTGGTTGTCTAATTTAATGAATAAAAGCCAAAATGTTAGTTTTATTGACCCAAAGTTTTCATATATATATAAGTTCTATCTTTTTATATATTCAATAAATACCAACAAGTGATAATATTTACATGATGGTATGACCTTAATTTTTTAATTCATCGAATGAATACCCCAATATTGCTTTTATTGACTTAATTGTCCCTCCGATGTATCTCTGTATGTATGCCGGTCTGTATGTATGTAGTTTATCACATACAGCAATAATTCTCAGAAATCAATTTGTATAGTTTTCATATTTGTAAAGAGGACTACGTCGTTAATTGTCATGAAAAATGGAAAATAAAAAAGGCAGTATTTTTCACTAGGTCTGGTATTAAGGGATTTTATCATATCGCGGATGTACTACCTATAATTAAAACGTTGTTCACCCATTCAGTACTGCTATAATAATATGGCTTGACCATATGACACATACCCTTAGGCTAACGTGAAGTAAAACTCGCCTTAATACAGGAAATGTGTGTGACATATACTATGGACCCAAAATTTGATTTTATATAAGTTCTATCTTTTATATTGAATCTATGAAATAAAATTGCAGTAACTTCTACTATAAATATACATTGAACGATGTATGGTCTTTAAAACGTATCGTATATACCTGAGGGTTAAATTCCAATAAAATAATATACGAAATCAAATTATATTAATTTGCAAGAAAAATATACGTATATCAATGTATGTTTTTAAAACGTGCGACGTACCAGTTTACACGGGTGCAGAACAAAATCCCTTCCGGGCAAAATCCCAACCGGACATAATTCCCCGCTGACCCCCCCCCCCCCCGACATAATCCCTCCAGGCAAAATGAAAGGTGGGGCATAATTCTCCGACCTCTATTTAGTACTGTTAACTTGGTTTCATTATCTTATCATTATAGAATCTGGTTAATAGATCTGGTACTGGCCTAGGGATAAGTACGTGTATAAATCCCTCATAATTAAATTGGGTTTATTTCGCCCCCTCACCCTCCCGAGAAAGAACAAAAATATTTTGAAACGGGATATGAAAAAAAGAAATGTGACCTCATATTTAGTTTACTAGTAATTGTGGAATTTCATGCTTATCCAATATAATTATTACTTAGCTTTTAAGCACTTCACAAAATATTGTAATCATGGTCAAATACAGTAAACTGGTGGGTGGGTGGGTGGGTGGTATCACCAGGGGGCATTTTGTCAGTGGGGGATATGACCGGGAGATGAGCGATTTTATTCTGGAGGATTTTGTCTGTACCCCGTTTAAGCATCCAGGCAAGGGAAAAAAATCTAACTCCATCCCTGCAAAGGTTTAGATTCGCGAGACAAAATGCATAGTCCACGATTACCTGTAACAATACATACTCTTTGATGTTTCTTGAACTTTGCATAATGTCCAAATTGCATGCTATAATAAAATAGAAGCTGTCCCCGATTACAACATTGTAATCACAACAACGATCGGCCATCTTTTGATGCAAGAACTCACAGTGCCATCGGGAAAATGTATTGTGTGCTGCTCCAGGTATTTTCTACCATAGATGTCATTGTTTGTGAAAAAAATGGTCAAAGCAATATCCCATATTGTCCCGCTTGAATGGTAGTTTGAAAAGGACACAACAGTAGCAGGTTTAATGTATGTTTTCTGTATCACTTATTACAGCAGTATTGGTATATTAAATTGCTTTATATCAATACTTTAAAGCCATGTCAAGGGACCTTGCAGTCTTTCTTTGTGTGATTGATAAAGATAATCGCCAATCCAAATCATTTACAGAACTACGTGAGTGTTTAGCAAAATTGCCAGCCTTACTAGCATTAGGACACTGTCTGTACCTTTTAGTATATACACTGTCACTGGGAAATTCGCTAACATCATGTATGCCATGTAGTGCTGGGCCAGAGGAAACCCTTTTACCAGGTATATTATTATGAATAACTTTGTAAGACAACACAGTTGTACCACGTGAGTCTCCTCTGTGGTACTGATTCTGATAATGAAAGAATGAAACAGGAGTATTGCCAGGTTGAATAATCATCGGCTGTTGTTTAACATACACAGGATGAGTCATCCTGCACCATCATGTAACTGATATTCCTTGACTGAAATTTAGATAGATTAGTGACTATCTTCATCCAATATTGCTGAATCAAAATGTCCTGATCTGACTGTCGTCGAGGCCCTGTTGATCCCTGCAATCTACTACAAAATATATCATAACTGAATAATCCATGTGTAATTTAACTCCCAAACATGTTGATGAAAAACTTCCAACCAATGGCACTCCTGATCTTCCTGTTGGACTTCCTGAGAATAACCGATGACAGCTTGAATATTGGATACCCGCTCAGACACAGCGTAGTAGTATTTTGGAACATGATGATACATGTCAGCTCAAGGTTAAAGAGAAATATTCAAAGAAAATATTTATATAGTGATTTCAAAACAATGCAAAATTTTCATTTTTCTAGCTTTGAATCATCATCCTTATCATCATCAGAACCAACGGCAATACTTTGATTATTACGGTTAAAAGCAGAACGTATTGGGATACATTTTCTTTTTTGTCGTTGCTATTTCGGAAGTCATTAACTATCTTATCTATTATTTTGTTTAAATCAGAAGAATCGACTTCTCATCAACTTATATCATCGAAATAGGTCGGTATGCTTGTGCATACTATATGCTTAAGTGCGTGTAATAAAAATGTACATATTGAGTTCAATGTACGTCCATTTCTACTTTACATGGCAGATAAAAGCTTATCATCTGAACTTGTTTACAAGAGGGTCTTTAGGTAAATACAGTTTACGATTCAGCTCAAAAGCTCTACAATGACATACAAAATGGTATTCCGTTTCAACATCCCCTTTACAAAAGAGACATATTCTTTTTTGGTATGGAATATGATCGCATCTACCCATACTGATCCTAACAATGAGATCATTGCCTCTATGCTTGCAAAATATGTTAAGGTGCAGTGTTTTTTTAATAATATATAGATATGGTTTTCGACTAAAGACTAACTTAAATAATTTGTAGATTAATCAGCTATTCAATTCATTAATTTTTGCATTCCAGGTTTGTATGTCAATATCAATACATCTTTCCTTGAAAAATTTCATAAATTAGTTTATCTCCTACACCTGTGTAGTACCAATCCTCTCCAGATCCATAAGAAATTAGTAGATGTTTCATTTGAAAATCATATACCTTACAACTTGATGAGTACGACCATTTTAGTTGCATATTTAAACATATTCTAGGAAGTCTACTGTTGGATAGGTAAATCATCAATACATGCTGCTTTTGCCTACTTTAAGCAATTAATAGCTGTTCTTACTTCATCCTTCTGGATGTTACTATCTAGCGTTTAATCTCCAATATTTTGAGAAGTATCATATTTATGTGTGAATGGTTGTACTACCGGATTAAAAACATCTGAAAAATGATGGAACCAGTCCTCCTGTGAAATTGGGCTGCAGCCACAATTTCGTCTGTCACGCAGTAAATTCCAAAGTATTTTTGTATCATTTGGTTCAGGTGGATCTGCAAGTTGCAATTGTAATTAATATGCATAGTCATATATTCCGATGTGAAGTAACCTTTTAATAAATACACCTTTACTAGAGGTATTCTTCAAGGTAATCTCGAGATCAAACAATTTTATCAGTGCACTTGCTGCCATTTGTTTTGTATTTTGACATGATGTATCAAACAATGTTTGCCCTGTAGTGGATATAATATGATGTGTTTTCTAAACTTAACCTGAATATGTCGATATACAGTGCGTGTAAGTTAAATTTTATGCATAATGTATTATTATTATTATTATAATTTTTTTTTTCCTGGGAGCTTTTTGAGAAAACTGTTGATTACATGCAAATTAAATATTCGTCAATTTACCTTTATATGTAATACAAGGATATATAGGTCAGCGTTTATTTTTTAGATGTAGTTCCTAATACACGTATATGTTGCTCATGAGGAATTATTTTAAAAAATGTTATGTGGTGTCATTGGTATGAAAACACACTCCTTTGTCAGTGCTTTTGTTTCTTCACAAATATGTACTGTTCATAAACTTCTTATTTGATGCCACTTTAGGTTGATTTCAACTAAGAAAAAAACGGCAACTAAAATTGTCTCAAAATAACAAAAACATAAGCCATAACGCACTCTTCCACTCCTTTGTTCTTCTCAATAACAATGAGGCAAACATTATTTAAGAAGATTATTTATTCATTTCATTACGAATAAATCTCGCTATTCTTTGTCATGAAAAATGTTTTGATATACACGACTGCTAAAACAAACAGATTGAATTCAAATGTACTAGTATTAAAACATTTAGACCTATATCGCAATATAAGAGAAGTAGATGGCTCAACAGCCGGATTATTTAGACTAGACCATATGTATGCAGTTATAATGGGAGAGCGGAGCGTGGTTTTTACACTGAAGTTTGATGTGCACGGCCATTTGGTGGAGGTGTCTTCTCCTCCAAAAGTATCACATTGATTATCTAAAAGTTCATACCTCAAAACTCAAGCAGAGATAGCACAGTTGGTTGAGTGTCGGACCCGTAACACAAGGATTGGATGATCGATACTCGCCCCGGCCTTCCTCGGCCGGCAGCCTCGGCGTGTCATTAGCGCTCATTTCATTAGTGTAATAATTTTTAAAACGTGCCGTTGAAAACCAACTTATCAACAAACTGCATACCTTGCAGAAATAATAGCAATTTATGGCAAGCCGTTTTAAAAAAGCATTCCTATTCCTCAATGATTATTTCACATATGTGACATACTGTTTTACATAGGTATAATTATATTTCACTTATGTGAAATAAAGTCAACCTCCTTCACATAAATAAAATTCTTGTTGTTACATATGGGAAAAAGCATTTAATGTAATAAACTATAAAACCGCTTGCCATAGTAATCATCCCCTTTTCAATTCCACCTGTTCATTTTGCCAATTTAACACGTTTTATCGGAGGAACAGAACTCTGCTTCATTGATGAACCTATCCCCCACCGCCTACCCTCAGAAAGACCTCCATTATTAGCAAAGAAAAGACAAAAGCTAAACTTTACAAGTAGTCCCTCAGTAAATTCTAATCGCTAAGAACTGGTATATACAAACTTGGAACGACTGATTGGCAAAAATGATCCCACCTCAAAATCCTCTATGAAACCGCACATGCCTGCCAAGTCTACATTTATACAGAGAACCTTATAAACGGACCAAGTGGGTAAACGATAGAGAAAACTTACTGACTTAATAAATCTTCGCAATGATACCGCATCATGCATCTTACATTAATACCAAAATCGACATGTACATCAAAATTAGTTATCAGCTTTGTTGTACATATGCAAGTAAAACTAAAAACGGAGTAGAATTTCGTCTTCCTATTATAATTTAGTTTTACATGGGCTCCAACCACTGTAAAATCCGAGCTGCATAACGGATGTAAAGCATTCCCTGAAGAATATGGCGTAGAATATGGCGTAGCAAGAGCATTGTTCCCAATGATGGATAGGGAGATTTTACAGGACAATGATGTTACACTTTTCCTGTATACCAGAGATCGTGATTACAATAAGCCTTTTTCTCTTTTTCTCTCTAAGCTCCCAATACTTTTCAATCCTTGAATGCATACACGCATTAGTCTGTGCATATATCTATATAATGTTTGTATTCCTGCAAATGTTTTCCTATCATAATCCATTGATCTATAAAAACACATGTATCAACCTTATTTTGGCCTTTCAATGGATATTTATCACATATGCCAAAAGACGAAGAAAGATTGA
Source organism: Margaritifera margaritifera (assembly GCA_029931535.1). NCBI lineage: Eukaryota > Metazoa > Mollusca > Bivalvia > Unionida > Margaritiferidae > Margaritifera > Margaritifera margaritifera. The sequence continues at coordinate 1,856,957 of JAQPZY010001521.1, read as the reverse complement.
TGAGAAGTTTCGTTCAGAAATATGTGGTCAGCAAAAGATACTAGTAGGTTGTGTGCTGTGCATACTTCCCTTCAATGTACGCCCCCACCTCTTTCTAGCCGATGTCTAAAATTATGTTATATCTGCAAAAGTGTTACACTTTGAACAATATTTAGTGAATTATATTGAATGATGTACCAAAAATACTTAGAAAGGTATGAAAATCATATTACATTTTGCAGATTAGAGAGTAAGAGACAGAGAAAGAAAGCTTGAAGTACTTATTTGATGACTACCGCGATAGATACTAAAGTGAGTTGAATGGCGGAAACAAACACAGCTATAATTCTATGTTGAGTCGAAGACAGTAATCGTCTAACATTGATTATTATTTCCTTCTTGATTTAATTTTGCTTCTCTCTCATTGCATACTCAATATCCAACAATAACTTGTAATAGTTATCTCTCCCTTACAAAAGTAAGTTATATAAATTATTTAGAAAAGACATATTGCTGGACTAATTGATAATCTGTAATGGAAAATAAATTACCTCTTACTAATAAAACCTTTCTGCACATTAAGCACGCTTGAAAATACAAAATCTGGATTACCAGTTGACCGAATTCACAGTATCTTTGTGTACATTTGATGAAACGAAGAAGGGTGTGATTACGGCGTGTTTTAGTTAACGATTCCAAAAGAAAAACAAAAAGTAAGTATGTTATATACTGTGAGGAACTTTTCAAATTCCTTGGAGTTGATAGTGACTACCAACTGCAATTCGACATTCAAATAAGAAATATTCTTTGTAGAAAGTCTGTGAGACAAGTGCAAGTAGGTGAAACACATTGGTCATAATTTAAAAAGATTCAACAAACTGATATGTCTACATACTTTTTTTCAACGTGACACTTCTTCAAATAAATAACAGAACCAAACTTGACAAAATACAACATCGTGCTTAAAGCTTTGTATATGAAGGTTATACCGGCAGTTACCTGGAATTGTTACTTAAGACAAACATGTCAAATCTGAAAGTACGTAGACTTAGATCAATTGATTTAAGGACTTCTAAAATTCTGAATATGCTATCTTTCAAACAGAAAAGCATTCAGATGTAGAAAGTCAAATATTTTTAATATGTCCGAGAAAAGTAAAACTCCAAGATATGGCCAATATATAAATTCGCTTCACACTCCTGTCGAAGGCTTTCCTTCCTCTTCTACACCCCAGCAAGGACAAGACAGAAAGAGATGCCAAAAGCTTTTCAAACAATACAAACACGCCCAGAATAAGAACAGAAGAACAACAGGTAGAGAGTTGGACATTTTCGATTACTAAAAATATTGATGCACCGAGATTCTTCCGAATGTACAAAGTCAGAACTCGATCTGTTTGCCATGCCACCGACGATGATGACGATGCAAGAATCCTAATGGGTAGAATTTCATCCCGAGTCGTCTTGGACTATACCCGCACCTATCGAATTTGAAATCAAAGATAAAACCGAAGATTACATCAATCTGAATAACAGTTACTTGTACCTGAAAGTCAAAGTTCTCAAAACAGACAGCAGCAATACAGGAGCCGATGGTAGAGTAGCTTCCATCAACAATTTAATGCATTCGTTATTAAGTGGATTTGTACTTAAACAACAAACTAGTCAGCAGTAGCATGGACAATTACTACCACCGAACTTCCTTGGAAAATATGTTGTATGGAAAAGAAGTAAAGAGCACACATCTGGATCCCTCGATGGTGTGGAAATCTGATACTGTGGATGCCTTCAACGACACAAAGATGAAAAAAGAAAATGATCCTCACAATCTTGGATTTAATGACCGTCAAAAGAAAATAAAATAAGGACGTAGTTTTGAAATTACGGATCGTTTGCACTTGGATATGTGGTTGCAAGACAAGTATTAATTAAATGGTGTAGATGTACGTCTGAGACTAATTCGAAGTAGTACCGTGTTCCATTTGATAGTTAATGCTAACGTGTACAAAACAAATATCGGAGAAGCCAGACTTTACGTGCGAAGTGTGGAAATCTTACCTAAAGTGGGAAACGACATCAGTCAAAGTCTGACCAGAACGACAGCCAAGTATCCTCTACGAAGAGTGGGAGTCAAAACCTGTACCATTGCCTTTGGACTCCAGCAATGCAGACCTCAACGGAGCTATCGATCAAACGCGCTTTCGAGTTTTAACATTTCAACGTGTCCAAGATGGAAGTCACCCGAGATGGCCAGACGTTGTGTACACGATCTTTTGAACCTAACGTTGCCGAGGAAAATTACTTGAGATCTTACTTGAGCCTCTTTGAAGCCCCGGCATTTCGTACGACGATTATGCGGAAGGATATGCTTTGTGTGGATTTTATTTCACTCCAGACCAAGGCAGTGACGAGGGACATTTACACTCCATAAAATCAGGACAACACCGTGTGGAACTTCAGTTTGCACCGGCTCTGCTGAACACAGTAAACGTCATATTGTATGCAGAATTTGACAACACTCTGGAAATCAACAGTTTGAGAGAAGTGATCATAAACTAATAAAAAAAGGAAGCAACAAGAACCCGTCAATATAGGTGACGAAGATGTTTTCTGTCCAGAATAGCACCCAGCAAAGACACTCAGTGGTGAAGACGAAGAGGAAGAAAAGAAAGTTATGGAACAAGAATTCAGGAATGTAAAGAAATGGCTGATGTTTTGTATCCAGAATATCCGTTACAGACTACAAGTACACAAGAAGAGAAAGATACAGTCATGATAATGTCACGATGGCCTGAACAAGAACAACACTTTGTCTCCTGTTTTGTTCGTCACTTAGCTGAAAGAATCACATAACTGTCCAAATAACATCGCTATGGTTGTCAAATCGATCATACTAGTCAACGGCAACACGACAACTATTTAATGACGAATCAAGAAGAAAAGTTGCACTAGTATCTGAATGACGCATGGACTCTCATCTCGGAAGAGAATATCTTGAAAGAGTGATATAAAGACATAAATGACCACTCCCTACTTGTATTGCCTTCTTTGGAGACGAAACACATCGAAGCTCTCTTGCAACAGTGTACCAAGCCTTTTTTTTATCGATTATCATGACCTATCTTTTTAACGAAAAACTAAAGTGTGAACTAGTGACTTATCATTACCTGTGAAAATTAATACTGGAACTTCATTACCTTCTGACTCATAGTTTGTACACAGCTTCTTGGAATCGCATGGTGTTTGCTAAAGATGAACTTCCACATCGAAAACCTGAAGAAGTTCGAGCTTATGTCATCACCACAGACGACAGTCATCGTTCAAAAACCCCTTGGTTCCGAACGACCGCAGCGTGGAATATTTTGATTCCTATGGATTACCTCCTCTGGAAGACGACATCACCGATTTTATGAGAAGAAATGCAGTATACACTCTCTCTATTCAATAATGTGGGATTACAATGATCTGATTATATTGTGTGTGGTCAATATTGTGTATATTTTCTTCATCAACGTAGTCTTCGATTCCCTTTAAAACTCCCTTTAAAACATAAGCTTTTTGGTACATCATTCGATATAATTCACTAAATATTCTTTTAGACATCGGCTAGAAAGAGGTGGGGGCGTACATTGAAAGGAAGTATGCACAGCACACAACCTACTAGTATCTTTTGCTGACCACATATTTCTGAACGAAACTTCTCATCACTTTTTCTTCGTTTTTTGACATATGTGATAAATATCCAATGAAAGGCCAAAATAAGGTTGATACATGTGTTTTTATAGATCAATTGATTATGATAGGAAAACATTTGCAGGGATAAAAATATTAGATAGATATATGCACAGACTAATGCGCGTATGCATTCAAGGATTGAAAAGTATTGGGAGCTTAGAGAGAAAAAGAGAAAAAGGCTCACGCATGCTAGATTATTGTAATCACGATCTCTGGTATACAGGAAAAGTGTAACATCATTGTCCTGTAAAATCTCCCTATCCATCATTGGGAACAATGCTCTTGCTACGCCATATTCTTCAGGGGATGCTTTACATCCGTTATGCAGCTCGGATTTTACAGTGGTTGGAGCCCATGTAAAAGTAAATTATAATAGGAAGACGAAATTCTACTCCGTTTTTAGTTTTACTTGCATATGTACAACAAAGCTGATAACTAATTTTGATCCACATGTCGATTTTGGTATTAATGTAAGATGCATGATGCGGTATCATTGCGAAGATTTATTAAGTCAGTAAGTTTTCTCTATCGTTTATCCACTTGGTCCGTTTATAAGGTTCTCTGTATAAATGTAGACTTGGCAGGCATGTGCGGTTTCATAGAGGATTTTGAAGTGGGATCATTTTTGCCAATCAGTCGTTCCAAGTTTGTATATACCAGTTCTTAGCGATTAGAATTACTAATGGACTACTTGTAAAGTTTAGCTTTTGTCTTTTCTTTGCTAATAATGGAGGTCTTTCTGGGGGTAGGCGGTGGGGGATAGGTTCATCAATGAAGCAGAGTTCTGTTCCTCCGATAAAACGTGTTAAATTGGCAAAATGAACAGGTGGAATTGAAAAGGGGATGATTACTATGGCAAGCGGTTTTATAGTTTATTCCATTAAATGCATTTTCCCATATGTAACAACAAGAATTTTATTTATGTGAAGGAGGTTGACTTTATTTCACATAAGTGAAATATAATTATACCTATGTAAAACAGTATGTCACATATGTGAAATAATCATTGAGGAATAGGAATGCTTTTTAAAACGGCTTGCCATAAATTGCTATTATTTCTGCAAGGTATGCAGTTTGTTGATAAGTTGGTTTTCAACGGCACGTTTTAAAAATTATTACACTAATGAAATGGGAGCTAAGGACACGCCGAGGCTGCCGGCCGAGGAAGGCCGGGGCGAGTATCGATCATCCAATCCTTGGGTTACGGGTCCGACACTCAACCAACTGAGCTATCTCTGCTTGAGTTTTGAGGTATGAACTTTTAGATAATCAATGTGATACTTTTGGAGGAGAAGACACCTCCACCAAATGGCCGTGCACATCAAACTTCAGTATAAAAACCACGCTCCGCTCTCCCATTATAACTGCATACATATGGTCTAGTCGAAATAATCCGGCTGTTGAGCCATCTACTTCTCTTATACTGCGATATAGGTCTAAATGTTTTAATACTAGTACATTTGAATTCAATCTGTTTGTTTTAGCAGTCGTGTATATCAAAACATTTTTCATGACAAAGAATAGCGAGATTTATTCGTAATGAAATGAATAAATAATCTTCTTAAATAATCTTTGCGTCATTGTTATTGAGAAGAACAAAGGAGTGGAAGAGTGCGTTATGGCTTATGTTTTTGTTATTTTGAGACAATTTTAGCTGCCGTTTTTTTCTTAGTTGAAATCAACCTAAAGTGGCATCAAATAAGAAGTTTATGAACAGTACATATTTGTGAAGAAACAAAAGCACTGACAAAGGAGTGTGTTTTCATACCAATGACACCACATAACATTTTTAAAAATAATTCCTCATGAGCAACATATACGTGTATTAGGAACTACATCTAAAAAATAAACGCTGACCTATATATCCTTGTATTACATATAAAGGTAAATTGGCGAATATTTAATTTGCATATAATCAACAGTTTTCTAGAAAAGCTCCCAGGTAAAAATAATAATAATAATAATAATAATACATTATGCATAAAATGTAACTTTCACGCACTGTATATCGACATATTTCAGGTTAAGTTTAGAAAACACATCATATTATATCCACTACAGGGCAAGCATTGTTTGATACATCATGTCAAAATACAAAACGAATGGCAGCAAGTGCACTGATAAAATTGTTTGATCTCGAGATTACCTTGAAGAATACCTCTAGTAAAGGTGTATTTATTAAAAGGTTACTTCACATCGGAATATATGACTATGCATATTAATTACAATTGCAACTTGTAGATCCACCTGAACCAAATGACACAAAAATATTTTGGAATTTACTGCGTGACAGACGAAATTGTGGCTGCAGCCCAATTTCACAGGAGGACTGGTTCCATAATTTTTCAGATGTTTTTAATCCGGTATTACAACCATTCACACATAAATATGATACTTCTCAAAATATTGGAGATTGAACGCTAGATAGTAACATCCAGAAGGATGAAGTAAGAACAGCTATTAATTGCTTAAAGTAGGCAAAAGCAGCATGTATTGATGATTTACCAATCCAACAGTAGACTTCCTAGAATCTGTTTAAATATGCAACTAAAATGGTCGTACTCATCAAGTTGTAAGGTATATGATTTTCAAATGAAACATCTACTAATTTCTTATGGATCTGGAGAGGATTGGTACTACACAGGTGTAGGAGATAAACTAATTTATGAAATTGTTCAAGCAAAAATGTATTGATATTGACATACAAACCTGGAATGCAAAAATTAATGAATTGAATAGCTTATTAGTCTACAAATTATTTATGTTAGTCTTTAGTCGAAAACCATATCTATATATTATTAAAAAAACACTGCACCTTAACATATTTTGCAAGCATAGAGGCAATGATCTCATTGTTAGGATCAGTATGGGTAGATGCGATCATATTCCATACCAAAAAAGAATATGTCTCTTTTGTAAAGGGGATGTTGAAACGGAATACCATTTTGTATGTCATTGTAGAACTTTTGAACTTAATCGTAAACTGTATTTACCTAAAGACCCTCTTGTAAACATTTCCGATGATAAGCTTTTATCTGCCATGTAAAGTAGAAATGGACGTTCATTGAACTCAATATGTACATTTTTATTACACGCACTTAAGCATATAGTATGCTCAAACATACCGACCTATTTCGATGATATAAGTTGATGAAAAGTCGATTCTTCTGATTTAAACAAAATAAGAGATAAGATAGTTAATGACTTCCGAAATAACAACGACAAAAAGAAAATGTATCCCAATACGTTCTGCTTTTAACCGTAATGATCAAAGTATTGCCGTTGGTTCTGATGATGATAAGGATGATGATTCAAAGCTAGAAAAATGAAAATTTTGCATTGTTTTGAAATCACTATATAAATATTTTCTTTGAATATTTCTCTTTAACCTTGAGCTGACATGTATCATCATGTTCCAAAATACTACTACGCTGTGTCTGAACGGGTATCCAATATTCAAGCTGTCATCGGTTATTCTCAGGAAGTCCAACAGGAAGATCAGGAGTGCCATTGGTTGGAAGTTTTTCATCAACATGTTTGGGAGTTGTATTACACATGGATTATTCAGTTATGATATATTTTGTAGTAGATTGGAGGGATCAACAGGGCCTCGACGACAGTCAGATCAGGACATTTGATTCAGCAATATTGGATGAAGACAGTCACTAATCAATCTAAATTTCAGTCAAGGAATATCAGTTACATGATGGTGCAGGACGACTCATCCTGTGCATGTTAAACAACAGCCGATGATTATTCAACCTGGCAATACTCCTGTTTCATTCTTTCATTATCAGAATCAGTACCACAGAGGAGACTCACGTGGTACAACTGTGTTGTCTTACAAAGTTATTCATAATAATATACCTGGTAAAAGGGTTTCCTCTGGCCCAGCACTACATGGCATACATGATGTTAGCGAATTTCCCAGTGACAGTGTATATACTAAAAGGTGCACACAGTGTCCTAAATCAAGTAAAGCTGGCAATTTCGCTACACACTCACGTAGTTCTGTAAATGATTTGGATTGGCGATTATCTTTATCAATCACAGAAGGAAAGCTTGCAAGGTCCTTTGACATGGCTTTTAAAGTATTGATATAAAGCAATTTAATATACCAATACTGCTGTAACAAGTGATACAGAAAACATACATTAAACCTGTTACTGGTGTCTCCTTTTCAAACTATCATTCAAGCGGGACAATATGGGATATTGCTTTGACCATTTTTTTCACAAACAATGACATCTATGGTAGAAAATACCTGGAGCAGCACACAATACATTTTCCCGATGGCACTGTGAGTTCTTCATCAAAAGATGGCCGATCGTTATTGTGCTTACAATGCTGTAATCGGGGACAGCTTCTATTTTATTATAGCATGCAATTTGGACATTATACAAAGTTCAAGAAACATCAAAGAGTATGTATTGTTACAGGTAATCGTGGACTATGCATTTTGTCTCGCGAATCTAAACCTTTGCAAGGATGGAGTTAGATTTTTTTCCCTTGCCTGGATGCTTAAACGGGGTACAGACAAAATCCTCCAGAATAAAATTGCTCATCTCCCGGTCATATCCCCCACTGACAAAATGCCCCCTGCTGATACCACCCACCCACCCACCAGTTTACTGTATTTGACCATGATTATTATATTTTGTGAAGTGCTTAAAAGCTAAGCAATAATTTTATTGGATAAGCATGAAATTCCACAATTACTAGTAAACTAAATATGAGGTCACATTTATTTTTTTCATATCCCGTTTCAAAATATTTTTGTTCTTTTTCGGGAGGGCGAGGGGGCGTAATAAACCCATTTTAAATTATGAGGGATTTATACACGTACTTATCCCTAGGCCAGTACCAGATCTATTAACCAGATTCTATAATGATAAGATAATGAAACCAAGTTAACAGTATTAAAAAGATGTTGTAGAATTATGCCCCACCTTTCATTTTGCCTGGAGGGATTATGTCCGGGGGGGGAGGGGTTATGTCCGGAGGGGGGGGAGGGGTGTCAGCGGGGAATTATGTCCGGTTGGGATTTTGCCCGGAAGGGATTTTGTTCTGCACCCGTGTAAACTGGTACGTCGTACGTTTTAAAAACAATCATTGATATACGTATATTTTTCTTGCAAATTACTATAATTTGATTTCGTATATTATTTTATTGGAATTTAACCCTCAGGTATATACGATACGTTTTAAAGACCATACATTGATAAATGTATATTTATAGTAGAAGTTACTACAATTTTATTTCATAGATTCAATATAAAAGATAGAACTTATATAAAATCAAATTTTGGGTCCATAGTATATGTCACACACATTTCCTGTATTAAGGCGAGTTTTACTTCACGTTAGCCTAAGGGTATGTGTCATATGGTCAAGCCATATTATTATAGCAGTACTGAATGGGTGAACAACGTTTTAATTATAGGTAGAACATCCGCGATAGGATATAATCCCTTAATACCAGACCTAGTGAAAAATACTGCCTTTTTTATTTTCCATTTTTCATAACAATTAATGACGTAGACCTCTTTACAAATATGAAAACTATACAAATTTATACTTTATTTGCTGAAATCGGTTAAGGTTTAAGATTTCTGAGAATTATTGTTGTATGTGATAAACTACATACATACAGACCGGCATACATACAGAGATACATCGGAGGGACAATTAAGTCAATACAAGCAATATTGGGGTATTCATTCGATGAATTAGAAAATTAAGGTCATACCATCATGTAAATATTATCACTTGTTGGTATTTATTGAATATATAAAAGATAGAACTTATATATATATAAAAACTTTGGGTCAATAAAACTAACATTTTGGCTTTTATTCATTAAATTAGACAACCAAGACCATATCTTCATATAAATATCATTTATGCATCGCTTCTACAAACGTTCCAACTATAATGTACTCTATCACATATGGCTTCGACAAGTACATTCTTATTCATTCATTAATTCATTCATTCATTAATTAATTAATTAATTCATTCATTCATTCTTCGTCTTGTTCTTCTTCTGCTTCTTCATCATCATCTTATGATTATGATTATGATTATGATTATGATTATGATTATTATCAAGCTAATAGTAGCAGTAGTAGTAGTAATAGCTTTAAAAGACATGATATACACTTTATTTCACTTACTAGTTTGTAATTTCATATAATGTTAATTTGCCAATTTTGTGTCTGCCACGCGAACTTGCGTCCCAACCAAGTTTCATTCCTTTGGAATTCAGATGCAAACTTCAAAAAGTCAAACCGTAGTTCAAGGCCGCTCTTCACATATGCCCGTAAGCGCGATCTGGAAACATTATCTCGTGTACTCTTCCAGTTTGGTGGAGTCAGAGAAAGAGATTTATGCAGATAAAACTGACAGACAAAGGAACAGATAGAGTGCAAGTACATTCATAAAATATGACATGGCAGACACGGGTTGAACACATTTCGGAGAGAGTATAGGTAAGATACCTGAAAACAGAACAAGAAAGACACTGTCGTACAGATCAGAGGTTTTTATTCCAACCTACAGCCGTCACTTATGAAAATATGCCTACATCCAATATACATTTATAAACATACATCGAGAATATATAACATATTATAATTAATATATACACGTATGAATATCCAGGTTTTACTTCTATTATCAACACATCAGATATAACATGGAATAAATAAGAAATATATCTCTTTCTATACATAACAGTTAAAAAAAATTACCACACACGCACGCACACACACACACACACACACATATATATATATATATATATATATATATATATATATATATATATATATATATATATATATATATACACACACACACACAATCGGATGGCAAGTAAACAAATCACATTCATCAATTTATGTTAAGAAGAAGTGCAAAATGTTATTATTCTCGTTGAAAGAATCTATTGACGAAACTTGATTCTGGCACCAACTTATTTTTTTATAGATTTTTTTTCTTACCGATTCAACATTTATGACGATGTAAATATATCTTATATAATTTACCAGAAATATCTAGGTATCTTTAGCATGTTTAGAAAAATATTACAACTGTTTCCAAACACTCATAAAAGAGAAATCTTTCACAATTTTGACAACTTATTTACTTACATATAAAGAATGATAGAAAGGCTAAGAGGAGAAATACTAGATAGGAGAAAGCGGAACATTAACTAGCACCAATTACCATATACATTTTTTCGAGCACTTGCCAGTAATATTATGCATAACTCATAGCTCATACTGGGTTCAATGAAGCGAATAATATGCGTACATCTTGAAAAAGCAATTCTACTTCACAGTACATCATTGAAAGCGTAAAATCAGCATACAAAGCATAACATGATTGAATGAGTGAATACAATACAAAATATCGTTAAATTTCACTCATTTGCCGCGAATCATTCTACCAAGAAATTGAATGTCTCTATATTTCACACAGTCACGGAACTGTTTAAAAACGACGACAGAAACATCAGAGCAATTCTCAGATATTGGTGATACATTTATTGACGTGACATCCTTAGTTTGTCTTTGACATGTGGGAACCAGTCCGACATTTATTCTTAACGCCATTCTTATTCCGGATAGTGAAGCAGTCAATACAGCTGATATCTCATAGACATTTTAACTATCCTAGTATCGTGATAGGCTGGGGGGGGGGGGGGGGCCCTGGAATTGGGCAGCCTACCCAATGGAGTAATGGGACACTCTACGGCAGATTCTTTTCCTAAGACCACAAGCCTTGCAACACAGATCGCTCTCGTGCCCTGCAATTCTCAATGGCAACGTTACAAAGACTAGAGTTGCCTTGTGAAGCCAACCAAACTCTCCTGAAAACTGCAAATTAAGTACCTTCGAAGACAAGCATTCTACTCTAAGTTCCTAACAACGCGTGTTGCTCGCGTCGCCGACATTATTCGAATACCGTACACACGGGTTGCAACGGATCATCACAAACCAGTTTTACTTTTATCAACTATTGCCATCCCTTTCAATACATGTCAACTCCGTTTAGCTACAGGCAAAGAGAAAATATGTCCATTATTTCAGAAGTCCAGTTTGTGGCAAAGACGGCTCTGTCTTTTATCCCCGGCGGCCCAGGATTTAGACTTGGTCTTGAATAGACGTAATTGAGCTGCATGGTTATTGTGCAACATCGGTTTGTAGTCCATCGGATCACAGTAACGCTAGAACAAAAATAAAAATTAAATAAATAAATAAAATATAATAAAAACACTTAGAATCAGTTTCATTTAACTGTTTTTTGTTGTTGTTTTTTTCCTTATTGTCGGTATAACGCTTTTTAGATGTATATTGTGTACTTAGTTAAATGGAAAGTTATATATGGTACTATTGCATTTCCACTGCACATGTCGCATATTTGTTTATTTGCTTTCTTGTTTACCGTGCTTGTTTGTTTGTTTTTGCTTTAAATGAGTTTTTAAACAGAAAATGCCGGTAAGTTTCAATTGAAAAGCCTCATTTACAAATGAAGGTTGCTATTGTTAATTTCACTTTAACGTCATGCAATATGAACTCAAAGTACCAAATGCATGAATAAGGAATATCTCTAAGCGCCATATCTTTTATACCGAAGTCTGATACTTCTCAAACAAACTTGAGTGTTAAAATGTTTTCAGATTTTTTCTCTTCTCAAACCTTACAGATTTTATTAAATAAAATACAAAAATACTTTACAAGCTGAAACATTATTCTGTGTCAAGTTTACGTTTCCTTCATTATCATTCTTTAATTGGTTGGTCATTCCTGGGTTATATCAGAACATCAATCTCTGTGTGATATTTTAAGAATCGTTTTATGTAGACTAAAATATTCCACTTTCGAATGTTCAGATTTTGTCAGATTCTTACCTTGTGACTTTCATAAAAGGCCTTGTAGCCTCCCTCTAACAGGTAAACTTCTGGGTAGCACAGGTGAGGATATTTGTCCTTATTCAGAATTCTGTCCTGCTCTCTCAAGAAGCGATACCTGCAACCAAAAGTAAATAAATAAAATGTAATAGCAAATTCCCAGTATCAGGATTCTGTCTCTAAAAGAAATATTTCATGTAAAAAAAAATTGACTTTCTGAACACATTTTAAATTTAATAACAAAAATTATCAAGCGAGTTATACAAAGTTGTAATATGACGTCAGAGGCTTTATAATTTCTTCCTTTGAATTCACGTCTATTATCTTTGCTGCCATCTTCCAATAGCCAATAAATGAGAAAATTCGTTCAGTGAGAATTTATATGACTTCAGTAAACGCTTTTTCTTGGAAAAACAGAAATACCATGACAAGTGTCTACCAAATTATGTATTAAAACGACAGTCCCATTTCTTTGCTTCCATATGTAACAACTTGTAGAATCATGTAATATGGGACAAATTACGACTCGTGTGAGTAATTGTGTTACAGAAGGTTGACTTTAAAAAGATCCATGCGAACAGTGAAAATTATGAAAATCGAAATATAATGATGAAAGCGAATCTGCAAAGTTTTCATCCCATAATTTGCACTATATGTGTGGATCAAGACTTTGCTTTGAACATTGCTCATTTTCGCGAGAATCAGTAAGTGAATGGAAATACCATCAAAAACCCTTTAAGAGACGTTTCCCTACGGTAGAAATGCGACATTTATACTTACATTGTTGGCCCTCTCTCTGAGGAAAATTCACAATGAAAGATAAGTATACGCCTTTGTGTGTTGTAACTCTCATTGAAAGTTTGATGCAAGAAGCGTTGCATCATTTCTTTTGTATATAAATTCACAGCACCCTGCAATGGTACAGTGTAAATTTAGCGAAAAGGAATGACAAGAAAAAAACACAGCAACAAGAAAATAAGGCAAATACTATACGGTCATACGTGTTCTATAAAATGCACTCCAAAATAATAATACAAAAAACTGCAAAAAATAAATAAGAAAAATGATTCACTCGATTTGAAAAGAAAAGTTATGAATACCAGTTTTTGTCAGGCAAAACAAATTACATTGTATTTGTGTAAGCAAATGCTATGTTCAAGAATGTCTACAAAGGCATAATAAATTCACATAAGCGATGCATATATATTAAAATACGAATTTCATTTGTTCATTATCATTGCTGTAGTTGTTTTTGCTGCTGCTGTTACTGTTTAGTTACATGTAAAAAAAATAAACAAAATGACATCAAATTTAAAAATAATCAACTAGCTGGAACAGTTTTCATTGAAAATTCTTACATTATAGTACAAGGTGTTCCTTTGAAGAAAAAAAGAGAAAAAAAAAACAAACAAAAAAAACAAAAAAAACAACAGCATACCTCGATGTGTCCGCCTTCAAACTCGTAAGGGTATCTACAGTCAATTATAGTACAACATCTATAAATTCCAGCGTACGCGCCGCTAAGAACTGCAGCCATCTGTAAATATATAAATACATCCATACTACTAAACCGCCAAAATTCAAGCATGTATAATTGCATACATAAAGTAGTTTCATACAAAGAAGTATCACAATTTAAATAAAAGTGCGTCTAATTAAACTTTTGAAGAAAAACTTCTGATTGATATGTTATTTCCGATAAGTTTTCTTGTTTTTTATCACTCAGGTGTAAACAAATAAATAAATGCAGGTATGTGTATTAGATTGATATCATTTCACTTGAAAGGTGATCCAACAGACGGGATTTCTATCCCACATATTACATTTATAAAGAAAAACACAACTCATATCATACGCGAAGTCAAGTAGTACAGCGAAACCTGTCCTGAGAGACCACGCCTTTCTGTATAAAGTATGTTTTTACTGTTACCATTCTGACAATTTCCAATCGATTTCACTTCTTTTGACAAAATCCTAGACCTGAAAGTTTGAAAGAAAAAAGCAACAAAACAAAACGCATTAGCAAAGATGCACATACTTCTAAATATAAGCCACGCAACATTGAACCGTATTGAAATGTATATTTTGCAACATCACAAGCATATAGCAAATAATTTTTGTATTGCAATCTTTATTCTGAATAAATACGATGATCTTTATGCAAAATGCAGCTATCGTCCCTCATCCAAGAGACAAAAAACGAAAACTTTGTACGCGAATTTAGATATACTCTATATGATCCAGAAATGCTAACTTTCTTGACAATATACAAATCATGTTTGATCTTACCGTATCGGTAGTTATACATCTCAGGTCCTTATGTTTACCGAGCGTTGTGGTAAGACTATACGTCTTTGACCCGTCAGCAATAAGGTCAGATTCAAAGGTCATGCGATCTACTGCGTCTATGATAGCACTAGTAGGGTCCGAACTTGGAGGTAACTGTAATGGACAGAAAATGATATATTCCTATTTATCATTCTAAATACATTAAAGTTTTGTTGTCAAAACCTGATTTTGATAGAGTTTTCAATGCTTTTCATTTTTCACAGGATCGAACCTGTGCGCCTGGATTTCCTTCTTTCTGGTAGATATGTACGAATGACTATTTAAACGAAAAAAAACCCTACTAAATGTGGCAACAACAACAACAACAAAAAGAAAGGTAGGCACACAGATCTCAGAAAAATATGACACAGGTGTACAGGCTCCAATATTGAGGTTTTGACTAGATGTTCGTTAGTTGGGTTCTAAGTTTGATGGCTTTGTTGTTTTTTTTTTTTTGTTGTTTTTTTTTTGTTATTTTTTTTTGTTCTTGTTTTACAAGTGTTATACACAGGCAAATTCAACTGTTTCAAAGCTGGACTTGTCTGTGCCATCTTCGAGACAATATTAGGAAAACTATTGGGTCTCAGCCTTCTCCAGGGCCACCATGTTGGAAGTAAAAAGGACAGTACTTTTTGCAACGTACTCCTTTTTAGCATCTAGTATTTTCTTTTTTCTTCAAATTTCTCTAAATCGTTTATAATTTGCATACAGTTTATTGAATTAATTTAGTATCAATCTACGTATTAAAATCAACATTAACATTATTTGAATGTTTATGACTTAGCCATAGCAGTTTTAATATAGCTTTAAAAAAAAATTTACAATGGGTGCCAAGGGAAATAACTCTTAGTAAAATCGAAAAGTACACCAAACATTGGAGAGAGCATATGAATACAAGCATTTTCATTGCTCATAGAATCAGAATGTTTGAGTTCAATTAAAGAGTTTAATAGTGAAGTATTCACAAATATTTTACCATTTTGAAAATAAAAGAAAAACACTCCTAACGGAAGTGTTTTCAGATCTTTAAATAAATTGTGTGACACGAAACATCGTAATGTATCACTTACGTTGGCTGAAATTGTCAAAGATGAAGGCATTTGCGAGAAACCCTCAGTCCTTAATTTTTTTGATGCAGATGAAACATTTTCATCATGGTGCAGTGAACGCTTGTTGTTAAAAAGGTATCTTTGTGTGCAAAAAGATTGAAAGTAATTCTTTGAGGCACGACCAATCTGAAATTGGAAAGAAGCAATACTGTAAGAACAATTTCGATCCAGTGTATGTACTTCATTATTGGAACTGGCGTCCAATTTAAATCAGAGTCCCAATAACAACTGGAACAGCCAAGGTACAGTTAACAAATCATTAGTATACTACGTTAAATAATTAGTATATACCAAATCATTAGTATACTACGTTATCTATGTCAAAATAAATGTTGCCAACGATTGCTTTAAGGGGTTCTACGTTTCAAGGCTTAACTTGGTCACCTGTCCTATACTTTGTTAATCAGTATTTACAAAAAAATGTATTCACATTTTAGTTAAATGTCCCTAATTATATACAGAAAAGAACGTGTAAAATGTAATATAGTTTAATCTGTCAACATGCCTAAAATAGTTCGTCCTAATCAATTCAAATTTTCAACTACATGCAAATTTTAAACGATAATGTATATTGAGCACTAGCTCGAAACGTTGGGAAACCGTTTTGAATTTGCGCCGTTATCAATTTGTGTGTCAATATATATATATATATATATATATATATATATATATATATATATATATATAGATATATATATATATATATATATATATATGTAGAGATAGATAGATAAATAGTGAAACCCCTAAAAACCGAACACCGATGGGACCAGATTTAATTGTCGTTTTAGGAAGGTTTTCACCTTACTGAGGGTATCACAGCAGATGTGAAAAAAATATGTCGTTTTATATGTAAGTAAATGTAAAAGCACATCATCATCGACACCAGAGTTTAATTTTTAAAATCCCTAAACGGTAGTGGTATCCTCGTGATTTGAGGGAGTCAGAGATAAAAATTTTCTTGTGTGCGTTCGTGTGAGAATAGAGAACGCGCTAATGTGAAGTGTGTGTGTGTGTGTGTGTGTGTGTGTTTAATCCTACGTCTCTTAACTGGTCGTTCTGACATCATGACATGCGAGAGAAGTATATAATTACTTTTGCCTTTCAAAAATCACTCGAAAAAATCTGACTTTTAGGATATTGTTTTATCGGTCTCCGTCGGAAAAGAATCCGAACGAAGCCGTAGACCTGGTTATTAAAGCCAGGGTACTTAATTTAAAAACAACAACAAAACAGTTCTGCTGATCATTTGTACAAACGGCTAGCATCAATCAACATAATCTTTCTTAACTGGCTTATCAACAAGCATTTAGTTATTAAAAATTAATGTTAAGAGCTGGCCCTGCAATTAGCGGCAGCGGCTTCGGATTAGCCTGTTGTCGGCCATAATTTGTGTCCGCGCGCGTGTCGGTATTGTTTTCATTTCGCGTGCCCTTGGGGACATTTACCGGCCCATTGACTCACCGATAAGCCTATTTGAGTATTTGTTAACAACACCTAATCTGGTCCAGAGTGTGTCTGGTTTGTGTTTTCCTTAACGCGTGACCACAGTCTATTTCCGGACTATCAATATCAACGTTTTATGGAATTTAGCAGATAAAATACATTTCCAAACTGTTTTCTAATTTTTTTTATTTTTATTTATTTATTTTTTTTGGGGGGGGGGATACAGGAGGGGTTGTAGTGTAAACTTTAAATCTGTGACCCAAAATTTCTTTCGGATTTCAGAGTGGAGGGGGTTTAAAAAAGTTAAATCACAATGTAGAGACAAACAGTCATACATACAATCATATATTTTTTTATAACAATTGTGCATAGAGAGATGAACAGACCGATTAAAGAAAGTTACTGGATTAATCGGTTAGATACTTTGTATCCCAATGGCCTTAATACTAAGGGATTATATAAAATTTTACAAAATTTTAATAAAAGAATTGATATGTTGTATACATACATATATATATATATATATATATATATATATATATATATATATATATATATATATATATAGTTGTAAAAATAGATGATTGTATGTATGACTGTGTGTCTCTACATTGTGATTCTATTTTCAGTAGAGACTCATGTATCTGAACCTGTTATACATATGATATTTTTATGATAATGCATATCAATTATGACGTTATGTCAATGACGTAATTATTTATAAATATATAGACGTAATCCCTTTCTTTCAAAATATTTTGTGCCTGAAGAAGCATATAGTAAATGCAAAACTAGTCGCACAAATTTATCGGCGTTTGTGGGGTTTTTTTTCTCCATATATATATATATATATATATATATATATATATATATATATATATATAAATATAAATAAAAATATATATATACATATATATATATATATATATATATATGTGTGTGTGTGTGTGTGTGTGTGTGTGTGTGAAAAAGTGAATCTGCCGATTCACATATAGAAAAATTCGTTCATTCAACAGAAAATCATGAATATATCCATACTACCGATTTCCTGTTGAATCAAGAAATATATACGTCAAATCAAGTTCATGAAAGAATTTCCCTTCAAAGTCAGGTTTTAAAAAATAGTGTCCAAGTAATGTGTCTCATATTTGTATTCTGCTCTCTGTAATCGAGTTTGTATTTTAGTTTTTTTTTTGCTGTCCAACTATTCCAGCTGTTTACCTGATCTATATCCATTCCAAGACCTGAATGCTCGTCCAGAGTAGATGTGTTGATGGAATATATGCCCTTGTTTTGCCAAGAACCTATAGACTCCGTTGATGCCCACTTCCCGGGCGTGATGCTAGGAAATGGTATCTGAATAATAATAATAATAATAATAATAATAATAATAATAATAATAATAATAATAATAATAATAATAATAATAATAATAATAAAAATGATGATAAAAATGATGAAATAGCCATATATTGTTTGCGCCACTTTTTCATTAGGTAAACTATATCTGACGTGGTTCACAATTATTAACAAGAGCTTCCTACTTTGTCGCAATTGATCTTGTAGTAGTAGCAGTAGTAGTAGCTGCAGCAGTATCAACAATACTAATACTAATAGTAGCAGTAGTGCCAACGATGGTGTACTTACAGAATCAACCATCTCTGAACCAAGGCGAAGCCTGCAAAAGGAAACACAAATGACATTAGGATATGTTTGACATGCATTTATTTTCTAAATGAATTCAATAATCGTCATTTCATATGGAAATAAAACAGTAGTTTTAAATACTAAAACGTGTAAATGATGATGATTATGATGACGAAGCTGACGAGGATTAGGAGTACAATAATAATAATACCCCCCCCCCCCCCAAATCATCGACAATAATAATAATAATAATAATAAGAAGAAGAATAATAATAAGAAGAAGAATAATAATGCAAAATATCATCACCATCGTCATAGTATAATAAATAAATAAATAAATAAAATAGTAGAGAATTATAAATCAGATTGTATTACTTCCTTTTTTTCTCCTCAACTTAATCGCACATTAAATAGTATTAAACTCACAAGTTACTACTCACCTTGGAGTTTTCATCTTGAAAGATTCCAATATTAACGTTTAACTGATGGTCAATTCGGTGCGCAATTTAATTTAAAGCAAGCTTTGTGACGTTTAGTTTCAATTTAATAGTTTGGTAAAATCTGTTCACAATTTTAATATAGTACAAATAAGTCCATAGCTTGAGGCATTTTATCGAGACAAAACCGTTAAATTGCCAGTGGCGGATTTCCCATGAGGCAGACAAGGCAGCCACCTAGGGCGGACAAATTCAAGGGGCGGCAGAGTTTAAAGCATGCAAATCTGGCTTTGTTAAAATTTTTATTTATTTTGTAAAAAAAACAATAAAAGTGGCTCTAGTTAAATTTTACCGTTATTTAAAGGCGTAAAGGTCTTTAATGGCTCTAGTTTTACGGCTTGTTTTGGGCGGGGTGTGTGAAGCCGGCAACTCTGACAGTGCTTAGGGGAAGCAAAATCATGAATTCATAACGACAAATTGCACACACAGACATCCTTCCGGTAACAAATTCGCAGAAGATCTCTAGTGCGATTATAGGCTAAGGTCTGATTCTTGTTTAAACTTTGTTTACTGATATCAAAACAAGGTTGACAGAAGAATAATCCATTCATGCGATCAGTACTTTCCTAACAGATCAGAGATGAAAATGATCTACTGGAAACAGCACAAGACAAGTTAAATAAGTGGTCACCCAGTCATCTCGCACCGTAGATTTTAGATTTGCTCGTTGGCTGGCCTTTCCTGGGTTCTTTACAATCTTAGGTATCAAACGTAAACGTTTTCTTATACGATGGGCTTGTGAGAAATTTGCTAGCTTTTGCAGACATATATCTCCCAAATCTTTTACAAATCAAACCAACCGATTATTTGTATGAAGAGGTACCCGAACTACCTTAATTTCCGGAATAATGATTGGCTGGTTGATTTCCTGACATACAATTTGGCCATAGTCAAGAAAAATCTACAGTTTTCTCGAAGGCTATGTCTAAGATACATCCGAGTATCCAAGCTATTAAATATTTCAATACATTGAATAATGCAATTTGGCTTATTTATAACATGTTAACATAGTCCATAATATTTAGCACCTGCGCATTGTATGCTGCAAATTAGGCATTTTTATTGTATGACTATGCTCAAATTGATACTAATTCTTGATCTGTCTCATTAGTCATCCTTACCTAAACACGGTTATCTCCTGTAGGCTTTTACAATAATAACTCTGAAAGAAGTTTTCTCTTGAAAACACTATGTATTACACGCGATGGTACATGCGTAATGTTTGCAAATTCCCACCTATATTGCAGATTGATAACTTTACATCATGCTTCATATTCTAAAAATCTAAAACTAAAAAAAAAAAAACTTTATTCATATACATTCCTTTTTTACAAAATAAACTCCATGTATAAACTATTTGTTTTTAACTACTATGACTAAATGCTCAAATACTGTTTAGAATGGAATATTTCATTCAATCCATACAGTTCTTGGAAAACTGCACCTTTATTGCATGTGCTAATCTGCGATGTTGGAAGCTTACATTGTATGAAGATGACTTATATTGTGTGTGTGTGTGTGTGTGTGTGTGTGTGGTGGTGGGGGGGGGGGGCGGTGTGTATAAGATAAAGAATATGTGATAGCAATCTCCCAAAATAATGGCTGAGCCTTATCCGAGGCATGCTATGGCGAGAATGCCCTCATACGGTGATTATCTTTAGCATTACCTTATGTAAATGTTATCCTGCAACAATGAATGTTTTAAAATCATCCCTTTATTTTTCAGAATGCCACGGTATGTGAAGCATATGTCGGCATGGGTTCTGCAATGTAAATACTATGGTATGTGAATTTCGTTCAGAAACTGGTTCTGCGATTTAGAAAGTATTCGATAAGGTCTCAGTTATTTATTAGTCGTAAGTCTCCTGCTGTCTTGTGTATTCGTTAGTAACTATGGATAAGCAAGGTTTGACTGATTTATATCAATTGGATAATACTAGTGATGACGTGCTTGTCCCTGCAGAGAATGACATTTTCTCACGAAAGTTTATAGAAATACGGATACCGATAAACAAATGGTACGCTCTTCACTCTTACGTAAAAATATTCTCCTGAGGGAAGAGCTAAGTAAATGTCCCTATATTAGTGTCATGTTGAATGTCTGTCTGTCTGTCTTTGCGTTTCATCTTCTCTCTCTCTCTCTCTCTCTCTCTCTCTCTCTCTCTCTCTCTCTCTCTCTCTCTCTCTCTCTCTCTCTCTCTTAAACAGTGTAGATTAGCGATTTTATATATTTTCTTTCAATTAAAATTGGTTTGTCGTTAGCGTTTTAGTGGATGGGTGATTGGTTGAGAGGTAAATTAGGAGACAATTATTGGTTTCTTCCAGCTCGTCCAACAGGACTCCCGATACGGCTTCTTTGAGACCTAGATTCATCGCAATGCAAAATATCGCAAATTATCAGGTATGTTATACAAATATGCCCGGTTGGAGAATACCTTACAAAATGTCCGGCATTTGTGTTTTAAAAAAATCTTAAAGCCAGCTGCTAAAATTGTTTTTATACGATCCCCCTTTAAGTGGGTTGGTCACAAGACATTCTCCCAAGCAATGCACTGCTGCAAACAATACAGGTATATTTTATATATGTATATTGCGCATATGACGCCTCTGAGAACAAATTTGAATTCTATTTGCTTTTACAAATACAAAATATTTTAAATTATGATCACCACAATATCTTAAAGAATTTGTTGTATATTTATTTTGTTCTCCGGTGCATAAAAACCTTCAATAGGTCTAAAATTCATCCGGTAATTGCATGCATGAGAGAAATACAATATAGTTAAATTTACCATGCTGAATATCTGTCATACCTTTCATCCTATGTCTCTGATTTTTGTGCTACGCCTTGCACGCAAAATCTAATGACAGATATTTCCTTATGGACATCACATGTCTACATCTAATATTTGGATTGTAAACTTTATAGGTTAGCACGTGTTGTCTGTACGTAAACGATATGACGTATGTGTGTGTGTGCTTTTACTACACCAATCATACGAGTTTTATTTGTCAGCTGACATAAAGACAACAAAAAGCAGCTTTCCATTATAAGAAAAATAAAATTTTCTTCTCTAAAAATTTTTAAAAAATTGGTCATGATCTCCTCTGTGTGTGTTTGTGTGTGTGTGTGTGTGTGTGTGTGTGTGTGTGTGTGTGTGTGTTTACTCCAACAATCATACGAGTTTCTTTTGTCGGATGACATTAAGACAAATAAAAGAAGCTTTTCTTTTAAACAAAAATAGTTTTTTCCATAAAAATTTTAAGAATTTAGACATAGATTACTGGAATAAATACATAAATAGATGAACAAATAATTATACATACAAAACAGATAGATGGAAAAAGAAATAAAGAAAAGAAAACAATAAGAATTTCCTGTGTCCATTCCGTACGCGCATATTTTGATGATGATGATGATGATGATGATGATAATAATAATAATAATTATAATAATACAAATAACCATCATCACTGTGCAAGTAATTAAGTTGATAATTAGCAAGATGACGACAAAAACGAAAATCGGAAAAATTTCCCACACATTATACATAGGTTGTCGATCATAAAACGATGTTTTGATACAAGATAAACTATGGCGGATCGGAATGGGGTGTGTCCCGTCTAGCACGGGACCATATACTGCAAATGTTATCGGGATCGATATTGTCATCATTTTTTTTTTTGTTTCTTTTTTTTTTTTTTTGTTGCTTTATGATGGACAGGGATGTGGTATGATCGGACGGACATTCTATCTAGCACTGGTCACTCCCCTAGGATCATACACTGCATATGTTTGTCGGGATCGATATTTTCATCTTTTTGTTCACTTACTAGGGATACGACTAGTGTCCACTCCATTGTTCTGTCTATTAGTCTCGCTCCTGTATTATTATATTTCGTGTAACCAAATGAAGTTTATATCCATGGAAAAAAAGCCGATTTTGTCTTATCCTGATTTAATAATCTCAGTGATTTAGCTGACAGTTTTAGTTTAGAACAAATGAGTTAAAATCTGAAAACAAAGTTATTGTACAACTATGATAACCAGTATCATCTGTCTCTGTCTCTGTCTGTCTGTCTGTCTCTGTCTCTCACACACACACACGCACAATAATAATATAATTTTAAAGGGACGATAAATAAAACTACTTCTCATGGTATATGTTGTTTCCTCGGTGTCTGAGTCTGGACAGGGGCAAGAACCCGAAGGGTCTGATTGACAGAAAAAACTAACAACTAAGTTTTTCTCAGATGATATATAACTATTCACATCATAATTTTATTTACAAGTAGGTACAGATATAGTATTAATTTGAAGGGAACACAAATACGATATTTTACCTCACTATAATTTTTTCGTATTCTTTTCAAAGAAAAATTAAATGGAAAGATATCGTATAACTAAGTGATTTGATTCATAAAGACCAATACATTTTTTTTTTTGTAGAATCCTCGCGTTTACTTAAAATTTTCTGAAGGGATTACGAGACAATATAGTATGCCAAACATGGGACAAAAACCGAGAAAGAAACGGAAAGAAAAAAAAGAAATTGAGGATTAAATATAGTATCTCCTATAGGGGAAATCAAACTTAATGGGCTTCTATATAGATACTCTAAACACAGGAACTACCAGGGCGTGATATTGTTGAGTCATTTTGTGAATATTGTAGTTTGTGATCTGCTTGATTTGTGAGAAATGCGGAACGGTGCTGTCCGTTAAGAATTGACATGTGTTGAAATTAACCCCTTTTAATGCAAGTTGCGATATTCTGTCCCAAATGAAATGAAGAGTTATTTGTCAAAAATACATCGTATCCTTTGTGTCCATTATCCACAGAAATACAGTAAGCAGTGTAAAAGCTCAATCACAAAAGTAGTACTGATACATAAATGTCTAACTCCATTGCTCGCCAAGACATGCACAATTACTACTACGCAAGTGCACGAGCAATTCAGTTTTAAAACCTGCTGAAGAAAACTCCTAACTTCTGAAAAATAAAAATGTAAAAAGCTGCTTAATCTAATTCGTTTATTTTCAACATCATTTTCATAACATGATCTTTTCCCAGTTGATGACAGTTCAGAAAGTATCGGGTCAATATCAGAAAATTAAAAAGACGAAGTATACCATTCTAATAACGACAGTATAAAGTATTAAATTAAATAGACAAGGTATACCATTCTAATAATGACAGTATAAAGTATTAAATTAAATAGACGAAGTATACCATTCTAATAATGACAGTATAAAGAATTAAATTAAATAGATGAAGTATACCATTTTAATAATGACAGTATAAAGTATTAAATTCGATTAAAATGAATTAGCTTTCCACCATTAGTTACATTTTTTAACTTTAACTTGACAAATATTGATTTAAACAATATTTATTTACAGAAGACATCGTGGAAAGTACATATAATTGAACAAGAGATATAAAGGATTGAGCAACAAACATAAGCTGATTTCGAGCTCTCTCTTCATTAACAATAATATTTACATTTATAAATCTGGCTAATGAAGGCATACGATTATAAACATTGAAATATGCTAATGAGATATTGAAAGAAAATTGTGCATACAATATTATAATAATGTCAAACGGTAACTGATAAGCATTTATAGCAGAAACATGTTACAGTTTACATGAAAGACAACAAAAAAGGAGATAATAATGAAATAAAATATCAAGGTGTTGGCGTTGATGGAGGAGGGGGGAGCGTTAAGTAAAGGATATTTTAACTTTTCTTCAGGTGGTATATATGTAGCAACTAAATATATATCAGAGATATAACAGATTCGTGTGAAGACGTAAGTAGTGATCAAATAAATCTCTCAGTTGCAATTATGAACTTTTGGACCGCCTTAAAAATCATTGCAACATATTGACACAGTTGGTATATGACTAAGTTTTGTGGAAGATATTTTCTGTGACGAAGACTGTTGCAAGACTGAAAAATCCCTCTATTTATCCCCAAATATTTGTGTGGAAATATCGTGATACCGCTGGGTGAAAATTCCTCTAAGTTAATACATAGTTTTACACATGCATTACCCATCTGAGAGAGGGTATAGTTTTTGGACATCTCACCGGTGGCCCATATGACGGGATGGGGATTGGTGGGTGGTGACGGTACGGTTGAAGGCGGTAAATGTCAAATGCTACAGAAATGCAATTACAGTGATATTTTTCGAAAAAAGATTCATCAAACCTTATGCAGGCTGGTATATCAGGAGAACAAATCATGTTTATAACGGATTTAGGTTGCGACTCTTGGTTCAGAGACCTGGAAAAGAGCTGGGGGGGGGGGTGCAAACGGTGTGTGTGTGGGGGGGGGGCAAACGGTGTGTGTGTGGGGGGGGGGGAAGATTTGCTATGCCGAACCGTATCAGTAGCTATGATATACCATCACAAAATGTAGTGACTTCTCAATCCCAACCCCACTCATGTACTTTCACTAAAATAAAACCCGATTGTGTGACAGATTAGATGCTATCGAGATTGATCCGATTCTTCGAGCTCAATTAATTAGTTTATAAATTCAATAGCTGTCCCCTGAGGGTTTAGCATGTAGGAACTTTTGGATACAAGTGTTTTGCACCGTGGGCTTCCGCCAAATTATTCCTCAATTAAATTGTGTTTTCCCCGTGGCATATCCAATGTATGCATCAGGGACTTTCATGAAAGCCATCAAATATATGGAATATTCAAATGAAACTAAGAAATTGATGAGTAGAAAAACAAAAACGCACGCACGAATAAAACAGATTGTACCAACACATCAGTTCAAATCATGCAAGTACAACATTGCTATATATTTCAAATTATATTTATGACTTCCCTGCCGCTAATCAACTATACTATTTCCGCTAGGAATCCTGCATATAGTGTTAATGAGAAAGTTTGTTGATGACCACCGCCAACAACATTGTAAAAGCTGCTCATATCCTTTGAAGGTACAATAATATTACTCCTTAGCATATACAATTCCTTATTTCTTGGAGTACGAATACATTATCAACAAACTATTGGGAGAAAGGTGGGGGTAGGAATTACATAGTCAGCGCTTCACACTCAGAAAGAAAGAAAAATGTTATCAAGACCTTCCCCCCGCAGTTTTATAATTTTGAGAACTGGAAACACCTGCATCTTTTGCTTACAAATGTTTCAAAGAAAACACAGCCAGACAGTTTTTTTTTTATCATTGCAAGGAAATATTTAGCAAATTGGTTTAACCTTATCTCACCCTTTTTACTCGTATACCATTTTGAATTTTAAACTAATAATTTTTTAATATACAATGTACTTGAACAATTTTGTCAGTAGATAATACTTGTATATTTGTTTTGTAATTTACCTGATACTGTGAAAGGCCGGTAAAGACAGCATGGTGGTTTCTTCTTTGCAAATTTCCAGATTATGGCTGCTTTTGGTGAAGGAGTGGAACTGTTGTATAAACTGGATTTGTATCCAGTCTCTTTATAAAGATTTGGAGCTTCAAAATTTATTCATTAACTGATATGCAGCTATATACCACCCCTCCCCCGATTATTGTCAACTTCAAAAATTAAAAAATAACTAATTGATAGTAAACCTTCACTATCTAAGTATTGTCAATTTTAGTATTGTCAATACGTCAGTTTAAAAAGTACTGATAACTAATTGATGTTAAATGTTTCTTATCTACGTGACGTTTTCATTGATTCGTTACTCCTCTGAGGCTTTTCACAATCGGTAACGATCCTTCCTAACAATAGGTTATGCCTTCCGCACTGAGTATCAATAGCAAAGAAAGAACATATAAACTCCCTACGGATTTATATGATAGTCAATGACAATTTTGGACCAACAGGTTTTATGGCCCATCTAGGGACAACATGGTAAATAGTGTCTATAGATTGAAATGAGCACTCGTTAGTATTTAAGATTTAAGGTTAAAGTCAGGCATTCTGTCCCACAATTTACAACGTTGGACCACCTAAAATATGCGTAACGGTTGGCATGCAATATGTAAGTATGCGTAACGGTTGGCATGCGATATGTAAGTATGCGTAACGGTTGGCATGCAATATGTAAGTATGCGTAACGGTTGGCATGCGATATGTAAGTATGCGTAACGGTTGGCATGCGATATGTAAGTATGCGTAACGGTTGGCATGCAATATGTAAGTATGCGTAACGGTTGGCATGCAATATGTAAGTATGCGTAACGGTTGGCATGCGATATGTTCGATAACACAAAATTTATAAGCTTTAAAAAAAGATGCATCAAAATTTATTTAACTTAAATAATTACCAACGATCTGTCATGATTACACTGAAAATACTTGTTCATCTCCGCACTATTGCGCATACATTGTGATTAGTCATGTCGTCCGTTACTCGGTTTCCTTAAAACCTAAATACCATCTACACCGATTGAGGAAGGAGAACTATATTTAGTATGATGTATCACGAGGGCGAGTAGATGACAACGCGATATTTTTTGGTCCTGGGTGGAGCCCCCGGAGGAGGAAGGAGCGGGAGTCAAAGGTCACATTTTTATAAGTACTATCAATGTAACCTGAACTCAGTCTACACCAACTGAGAGGGGATGATCGTATTTGTATGATGCTTCACGAGGATGAGGGGATGACAACGAAGGTTTGTGGTCCTGGATGCAGAGGAGGTGGAGGGAATCGGTGGTCCAAGGTCACATATTCATAAGTACTTTCCATGTAACCTGAACTCAGTCTATAACGTTTGAGGCAGGTTGATTGTATTTGGTATGATGTTTTAAAGGGATGACCATATGAAAACCAAATCGTAAAATGCTGTATATATCCTCCGTGATGGGGGGAGGGGGGGTTTGCTGGGGGGGGGGGACTGATGGTGGGTTCGTGGGAGGTGGCGAGAAAAGAGAGCGGATATTTCTGGTGACTTTCATCTTCTGTTTATTTCTGTTTATCTTTCGTTTAACATTTAGATATAAATCTTATCTTCTTTATTTGGCTTAATAATAATAATAATAGACTTCATTTATTCTCAATGGCTCATCCCCACAGGATCGAGAGACATTAAAGTGTCCAATATTCACATTATGTACAACAAAATATATGAATTGTCCAAGGCAAATATTATCACAGACTGGATGCAATAAAATATTACATATTGGTGAAGAAAAAAAGCAAATTTGGATTTCATATCTGGGGTAAAAAACATCTGTGTGAAAAGCTGCAATGGTTGTACATAATTTAACCGAATATTGTAACAATAATCAAAATGGGCTGACAGGAAACAAATGTAAAAAGTAATTCTTGTTTTTGGTGTTTCAAAACTGCTTAATTGTTTTCAAATGAAAATAGTTTGAAAAATATTTGTTAGATACAGCGTTGATTTGTTTATTCCATAATGTCGTCAAATGCGACTCGTATAAGTTTGTTCGTATGTGACAATTAGCAAAGCATTGGGGAGAGGGGGGGCTTTTTTTTTTGTTGTTGTTATTTTGTTGTTGTTGTATAGATTTTGTCAGAATTTTCTTACTCTCAATTTCACCAATATTTGTACTTGCAGCTAGAGCAGCTCCATTTTCTGTAAAGAGTTTATGCTGATTGCCATATTACGATATGATGTAACGAGTTGCTGTTGATTGCCATATTACGATATGATGTAAAGAGTTGCTGTTGATTGTCATATAACGATATGATGTAAAGAGTTGATGTTGATTGTCATGTAACGATATGATGTAAAGAGTTGATGTTGATTGTCATGTAACGATATGATTTAAAGAGTTGCTGTTGATTGTCATGTAACGATATGATGTAAAGAGTTGCTGTTGATTGGCATATAACGATATGATGTAAAGAGTTGATGTTGATTGACATATAACGAGATGGTGTAAAGAGATGATTATGATTGGCATATAACGATATGATGTAAAGAATTCATGTTCATTGCCATATAACGATATGATGAGATGGTGGGGGAGGGAGGGTGAAACTGCGTTTTTTTGTCTGCAATATCTATCACTTGTCAGACTTGAGTGTGAAATCATAATCGATCAGGAAAATGTTTGTAAGTTTGATATTCATGCAAGGCAAATTTAACAACACTTTTCTTTGCTAAATTTATCCTTAAATAACTTGGTAACAGTTTTATATTTGATATACTTTCCTAAAACGGTTGCTTCCAGTAACAAATAGTAATATCGTAACTATTCCATATGCCCCTATACTTATATTAGTCTTGTTTGTATTTCTCCGTAGCAAACACTTGTACTAGCAGTCAGATTTATACTGTTGATTTTTACTCTTCGTGAGAAAGGGCTCTAATAAGCCAATGCTTTCTTCATATTCCACGAAATTCTACGTTTCTAATTACATTTGACAAAGTTTTTGAAATAAATATGGTTTGAACCAAGCTAAGAGAGTTCCAAGCATATTGCTTGCATACGATGTATTTGTGTGATTTGTCTGTTACGAATAATCCTTGATGTTATTTAAATTATCGTTTGAAATAGTTGGTACTAAAAGATCAACAGAGCCTGTGTTTTATATGTTATAAGAATAGGCACAGACATTAAATAATAATAATCAGAACTTGAACATGTGAAAAGTGAACTCTTACCTGCATTGTTCAGAAAAATCCATATCTCCTTGATGCTCGAAACTGGCAGACTGAATTTGTTATCCAACGTGTCTGATATAAATTACCGATAGTAGCTATAACTTTAGGCGGGTGTTCATTCGCAAATCAACTCTCACGTAGAAATACGGTTAGCATTGATCATCGTCTCAAGTATCTAAAGCTTATTCATTAACGTAATTGACAAGCCTTTACAAATCTCAGATCACTAAACCCACTCCCAATTTTTAGTTTAAACTCTCGTAGAGTAGTTCTCGACGTCGTCTATTCTCTTTTATTTTATTATCATTAAATTATATCATATTATACACGTTGTATCCATTGACTGAATAAACTTGTCCATAAAATATTCAAATGTTGCCTCGAGCGTTCTCGAGCTTTCCAGACAATGGAGATTTATATCTCATGCTGGCCAACAACACATGACACGTTCAGTAAAACGCTTAAGAATTCATTTAGGCGTATCGAAGCTTTCCGCTTTTCATTTAATTTCATATTCTAATTATCTTTAATATATGCTGCTAATTCACTTAATTGGTTAAAACACCAAACAACAAATGGTACATTATTGACAAATTAGTTGTCAGATTTAACTTGTAAAATGTTTAGGAGAATGAATTGGGAAATTTATCTCTGGATACATAATAATTCAGCTACACCATCATTGCAGAACATTCCTCACAAAAAAGCGACAAGAGCGCAATCATGGGAGATGATGTGTGAGTAAGTATTTCGGCAGATAACAAGAAGAAAGAATAGAATGGCAAATCTTTCTTGTTCATTCGTGTGAAGGTTACAAAAACAAGTAATGAGTTCATACATGATTTCATAGATAGATAGACAGAGATACGAACGGACAGACTGATTGAGGACAAATTGATGCATTGACTAATTAATTGTTTGTTACTCCATGTGACATATCATGATCAAAACCCAGCTGGAAGAGAATCTATTCTTTTGAAATTAATTAATTAAAGCTGATGTGACAATCACTTTGACCTCTGTTATGGTAAATAGTTTATAGGGTGTGACATTTTTGTTTATGATTCAAGTGTTAAATGCAGTGCACCAAAGATACAAGTTTGAAAATTAATAGCAAATAAACTCTTCTTTTTATTTACTTTAAATACAAAATTAAAGTTGATTCTTAACTTTTCTAAATAACACTTTGTTTATTGATTTACATTTGTGAATTTTGCCATTTACTGCCTTTATTATGATATTTGTATTTTTGTCGGCAGCAAAATAAAATATAGACACGGACCTAGCTGATTTGAAAGAAATCTTCAAATCATGTTTTATTGACAAATATGAAAAACTATGAATATTATAATATTCAATATGACTTTTTATCAATTGTGAAGATTTTCTCGTGCGCACCTAAATATTCTCATTATTCAACATCGTATTGTAAAATATCCATTACTTTATACTTTGCTCTGCGATCTTTCTTAAAAAATGTTCCACATTTCCTTTCAGGCTATGATGCATGTGCACATGCTTCAGTGTAAGTCGTTAAATTTCCTTCCTCCTTTCTTTTTATCTATCAATCCTGACCACTCTTTCGAATACTTCGCGGACGGTAAAGTTCAATCCGCAAATGTGACTTCTACTAACAATGGTAAATATCTCCACGTCGATTGACTTATGTTTATATCCATGCTTATGTATGGGTGAATGGATAGATGGACGAACGGACAAACATATGTACATACAAACGTAGGTATATATGTATGTATGCATGCATGGATTGAATGGATAGATGGATGTTTACGCATGCTTTATGTGAAAAGTACATTGCAAAGGGTAAGTGTGTGTATGTAATAAAGTATGTATTTATTTATTTTTGTCAAAATTCGTGCAAGAATAGATAGATAGATCTACATAGCAGAAGTGTGTGTATTTCGTGAAGTAAAAAAATACGTTCCATGGTGAATTTGTGTATCCGAGTGTGTTTGAAAAAACTGAGATATTTGAAGACATTTTATGAATGAGACTACCATTCGTGCGTGCAATACATTTCGAGCGTCTTTGCAAGAAGGAAGCAAGAAACGAGATATATCAGCAAAACATACTATATTGTATGACTTGCTTTTAAATCATGAGAATTAAAGCGCTTTAATTGGTCTTTCGTGTGACTGGCAGTTGAGTGGAGTATTTTTCCATTTGTTGTATCAGCATGGAAGCTAACTCGAAACAAAGAAGAAAATGATTATACATTAATATGATCAGCCTATTCAAAACTTGTAAAAACGGTCTTTCAAAACTTTAAAATAAACGGTTATGCACACGTATTCATTAAAATGTTACTGCAGTAATCGAACAATTTGTTAAGAGACCTTTATAGCTTTAAGCCGTAGCTTGTAGAAGACAGTGATGATGCATGATGACAATCGAGAGTTTCTTTTCATGGAGCAAAAACATCAAAGAGCTTAACAATTAACAATGCTAATCACATGAAATGTTTATTTAATGCAGACTGGAAATACATCCAGTACGTGCCTCTCAAAGAAAGAATCAGAAGCAATTTGTCTTTGGTTCCCAACAAATAATCAAGGGTAAAAGATGTTATCTTGGCGGTGTTGTTATAGACGAGTTTCAATTTATTATTATTAGAGAATTCACTCGCTATGCCTATTAGGACAGGTTACGAATTAGGCGGATGTGACACAACGCGTAATGACCTCAAGCCTAAAAATAGCTCACGTGGAAAAAAAACCCTTCGGACAAACTTTGAAACATGGCGGCCAAGTTTCAATATGTAGAGCAGCGGTTTCCAACTTTTTTGAGTATGAGGCCCCCTTTTTAACCTAAAAAAATTGCACGGACCCCCACATGCTAATAGTTGTACTTTTAGGCTGTGGCGGGGATAAACAGTGAGCAGTTTGGCGCGCTAAATTCGAACATGCCTTGCTCGCATCGGCGGGGATAACAGAGGAAAGCAAGAGCTGACTGGAAGAGCAAAACTTACTGCAAAAAGCGATGTAAATTCGCGGACCCCTGGGAATAATTCCGCCGCCCCCCAGGGGTCCGCGGCCCACAAGTTGGAACCACTGATGTAGAGTTAACCGAATACGATTACCTTACAGCCTAATAGAAAGTTACTTTGTTATACAACTGAAAAGGTGGTTACAATGTCATCTCCATTCAAGTGGAAATCGAATTAAATTTATATTCTTTATTTCAGTTATTTAGGCTACCGTCCTATAATACATATAAAAAGGTTACAAAATTGGAGCGTAATACACTTCGTATAGTATTATTGTCATACATTAAGTACAGATTTTGTATAGCTTATACATTGCATATAGACTGTGGACTTTGAAATGTATCAAGCTATAGAATGTTTCCAAAGATGAACTGGCACACCAACGTTTATCTTAATATTTTTTTCTGATATCTTGGTAAATTGAAACAAAATGTATAGTGTTCGTCTTCAATTTATAGTAAATTATGTATGGAAAAGAAGTTACGAAAAAAATAAAAACGCTCTGAAGTAATCTCACCTTCAAATCACCTGCCTCTGTATTAAGTTTATGGCTAGAACATGTAAATGTAGAAAAGTCCAGAGGAATGTATAAAGGTAATTTTCAGCATAGATATTTCTCAACATTCCGTAATGACTTATATTCTTTATAATACATAGATTTTGTTGATTGATTTGCCTTTTCATTCCAATTTTGATAATACAATCTTTTTAATGTCTGAAAAAATTAATCCATGAAAAATTTTAAATCGAGCATATTGTTTTTCGATCGATAAAAATTCAAGTAATCTTCAGGAATTCCTCCACCACGGCTGTATCAATTTTATTATAACTATGTACCTTACAATTTTTCTGACCACCTTTTCTTCTAAATAATTATTATTGAGACTGCTATTAATAATCTCGTTTATTTAATTTTCGATTTCACCAGTCAGTCTTATAATTAAAAGGAATACACACTGAAAAGGACGAACAAACAGAGGTAGGTGCATATAAGTTGGTAAGTAAAAGAGTAGACGTAAGAATAAAATGAGTGAAAGAATGATCAAATAAACGAACGACGATTAAGTGAATGTAAGCAAAGATCGACAAAGAAATATATGAATTTACACACGAATGAGAATAAACAAGAGGATAATTAATGACTATAACATTTCGCCAATGGACATTATAATTATGACAATGAACCGAGGTTACTATAGAATGGGGGTTTTATTTACTGTTTTTTTTTTTAGACCGAACAATAACACAATTATCTTCTCAGCCGATAAATCACTAATCTCACCAAATTAGGGAACTTAAAGACTATAAAACAAATATATATTTTATTTTATATATTAAATCTGGTTTATATTTTATCTTTGAGTGTTAGTTTGTACACATTGATATGAGCAAAGCAACATAGTTCACAGAGTATAAGGCATGGTATCAGCGTAAGCATCACATGGTGTACATTCCAATATTGTTCTGTTCGTCAGATAGCAATATGGCAGTGCACGCAAGGTCTTGTGGGTAATGACATCAAACTATATTTATAGCAACAAGATGAATTCGTACCGAGCCATAAGCACAAACTCACTGAATTTCTGTTTTGAAAAATGCAACGTATATACATGAAATTATAATTATAAATTTACACCTATATTCCAAACAGAGATGAAGCACCTATCCATGGATCCACATGGTATGATTGAATACATGATTACATTAAAGAAATGTCTATAAAATTACACATATATAATAAAACAGAATAGAGAGTTATAATTCGTTTCAAGAATAAACTGAGCCGTGCCGCGAGTAACGGCCCTATCACCTAGCTTTCAGGCACCATCGCCTTTACCCACACAGCCATGAGCTCATCCCTAAAAATGACGGAACAGGGTCGAAGGTAAGGACTCGAGGTGCACAAGAACTCGATAGTTAGGCAAGCAGAATTTAACACTCTCTGACATTTTCTTACGATTCCCCCTTTCTACGACGTGTAACTTCCATCAAAGTATTTCCGACGTGGGTTTTGCTAGAAACGATAGATGTTCCGATTGGTTGATTGTTAAAACGTAATCCTATACCCCATTCAAGTTACGTTGAATTTCAATTTTTCAAGATATTTAATTAACATTAATTTTTTTTCTTTCTATCTTATTGGGATAGTATGATTATAATCTTATGTGGAAAAGCTTTGTGTATTATGCAGATTACACAGACAGACAAGTACATGCATACAATATGACATGGTAGACACACGTTTAAAATGTTTGGAAGTGAGCATAAAATAAAGTGCTTGAAAAAAGACAGCGAAATACACTGTCCTCCAGATCAAAGGTTTGTATTTCAATATATGAAAGTATGTCTACATCCAATACACATTTATAAACATACATTGAGAATATAAAACATATTATACTTAATATATACACGTATAAATATGAATATAAAACATATTACACTTAATATATACACTTATAAATATGCAGATTTTACTTTTATTACTAATGCATCAGATAACACATGGAATAAATAATGAAAATATTTCGGTTTATACATAACAGTTTACAAAATTCAATCAGAATATATATATATATATATATATATATATATATATATATTATATATATATATATATATATATATATATATATATATATATATATACTCGGATGGCAAGTAAACAAACGATATTAATAAAATTTTTGTTTTAGAAAAAATGCAAAATATTATCCTTCTTTCTGTAAGAATTTTTATGATGTTGTAAATATATCAAATTTACTTTTCCAAAATTATCAGCGTCTCTTTAAAAAGTTGAATCAGACTATATGCGGTTTCTAATAAATTTCAATTTTATCTCCATATTTATGTAATTTTCAAGTCTTTCTTAACATAAATAGAAATTTTCTGTTATCATTTAATATTCCTACAATATTCATTACGATTTGTTTACTTGCATAGAACACATTACATAAAGAAACAAAGGCTAAATAGAGAAGACCAGAAAGGAGAAAGAGGGAATTTACTTGCACCAATTACTGTATACATTTTTGCGAGCACATGACAGTAATATTATGCATAGCCCATTTACAGTTTTATGGAACGAGTAATATGCGTACGTCTTCAACAAGCAATTATAATTTTCAGTACATCACTGAAAACGTTGATGCCAGCATTAAAAGAATAACATATTTGCTTGATTAAAGACAAAATATTGTGAAATTTCACTAATTTACAGATCACCATTCTGCCAAGAAATTAAATGTGTGTATATTTCGAACAACTTGCTGGAACAGCTATTTTTGTTTTTACATCAAGAACCATTAAAGAGTTAGAAAACGATGGCAGAAACATCACAGATCACAGCAGTTCTCAGTCATAGGTGATACATTCACTAACATGACATCACTAGTTTGTCTGTGACACATGGAAACCAGTTTCTTCGAGCTTTAGTTTTACCACATTCTTCTTCCGGATAGTAAACACTGGATTTAGCAGACATCTCATAAATATCTTGACTATCTTGGGAAGAGGGTGGGGGGAGGTGGTGGTGGTGATGGGGGGGGGGGGGTTACGGGCATGGCATTCATAGGCAATCTACCCTTGGAAGTAACAGGACTTTTGACGGCCAAGCCTTTTCCTAGCACCACAAGTCTTACAATGCAGATGGCTTTCGCATCCTGGGAAGGTCATCCGTAAGGATTAGTCTTGCCTTGTGAAGCCAAACCAAGCAATTTTGTAAAACCAGTACCGTCAAAGATCTGTATTCTACTCTACATTTCCAAACAATATTGCCCCATTACTGCAGACACGGATGGTAACGGATTATCAGAAACCAGAATTTACTTTTTTCAAGTATTAACATCCCATTGATTATAGCGAATCCATTTAGGTATATGGTGGCGCTCTACATTTTCGTATTTTGCATAGGGTTAGATTTTTAAAGAAAATTAATTACCCAGGTTTTCATCACTTGTTATCCTGGCTATTTAAAAAAGACCTTGTATATCTTAGGTATTATTAAAAGAACTTTTAATTCTCTTTATTTTGATGTATTATTGATGGGTGCAATTTGGTTATAGAATATACAGCTTGGCCTTACTTCAGATGTGCAACTATAAAAAAAAACTCCTTGCTCCGCTTGGTCATTTTCACTTCCTGGACTTCAAAGGTAAATTGTAAAAAAAGAGCCGATAACTTTTTTACTTTTTATATATTTTGTAATTCATTCATTGCACTTTCAGAAGTTGGTATTGCCTACTCTGGCAAAATTCATTTCCCTATTTCAATAACTGCTAAAAATAGTGTACTTTGGACCAATTCAGGCTGATTTTTCGAGCACATGGGACCGGCCATTTTTGTCAGTTGTGTTCTTAGATCATGTACAATTTCCACAAGTACAATATGTAAAGGCATTTCAGCCACAGTACATGAAAATAGTATTGAGGTATGCCAATATTCTCTTCATTGTGCATGTTGCAAATTCAAACAATTTCACCTTACACCTGTCACTCTCTCAGTAGTACATACTATCTGTAGAGCGCCTCCATATGCAAATAGATGACCGGTCCATTATTTCAGAAGACCAGTTTATGCTAAGATGGCGTTGTCTTTTATCCAAGGCGGTCCATGATTTAGGTTTGGCCTTGAAGTGCCGTAGTTCAGCAGCATGGTATTTGTGCAACATCGGTTTCTTCACAGTAATGCTAGAACAAAACACATAAAATAAAATAGAATACAAGCGCTTTGATTCATTTTCATTTATCTTTTGTTATTTATTCTTCCTTATTATCTGATGAATTTGCGTTCTTCTCTTTGCACATAATCGTGTATGTGTCTGTGTGTGCTTTTCAAATAGAAAATGCACGAAAGTTCTAAAAGATTGTGTGCCAATAGCTAAATTGAAATCATCATTTCCAAATACATTTGCTATTTTTAATTGCACCATATTGACAAGTGATATTATTTCAAAAGACCAACAGCATATTTTTTAATAATACTGATCTCTGATACTTCTCAAAGAAAGTTGAGTGTACATGCTATCTGAGTTTGTCTTTTCCATAGCCTTACAATTTTTGTAAAATTAATACTGGACACAAATGCTTTAAAATTGCGACATTAACCTCTGTACATTTTGCAATCCCACGACTATCATTCATGAACTAGTTTAGTCACCCAGGGTTAAAAACGCAAATCAATCTATGTGGTATATTTAGAGAAACTTTTTATGTTGACTAAAATATTCACACTTTTGGAATTATAGTTTACCGAATGGTCTTACCTTGTGGTTTTCATAAAAGGCCTTGCAACCGCCCTCTAAAAGATAAATCTCTGGATAACAGAGATGGATATATAGATTCTTATTCAGTATCCTGTCCTGCTCTCTCAGAAAGGGGTACCTGCAAGCAATAGATACATAAATACAATGTAAAAGTAATTACCTAGTATAAGGATTCTGCTTGAAAACAAAACTTTTAAAACATGTTTTAACTGCTTCTAAAAAAAAGACAATTCCACAAAAATGTATTGGGCTGGTTATACAAGTTTTCTTATGGTGTCAAAAGCTTTATAATTCCTTCCCTTGAATTCATGCCTACTGTCTTTGGGGCCACCTTCCAGCAGCAAATGTGTGAGAGTTCATTCCGTGATAATTTGGATGATCGTAGAATCATGCAATTAGAAACAAATTACGACTCATGTGAATAATAATGTTATGGAAGGTTGACCTTAACAAAATATGGCCGACACCCATTTTGAGAGAAGGTAAATTGGACTAAAACTGAAACCCAGCTATTCCGAGTTCAACTTTGGTATCCCATATTGTACCACACGCAAATATAAATTATCAGGGGAAACAATACATAAGTTAATTCGTGTTTTCACCTTTCATGGCATTTCTGCATTGAGCTCTCGGAAGGGTTTGCAGACGATATTCGACTTAGAGTCCAGGTACTGGTGTTCCTCAAGTTTTTAACTTTTTTTTCCTCATATCTAAATTGTTAATATCGTTCTTAAGCCTTTATTTATGATAAAGAAATTCGTGCTTAACATCAAGTAATCACCAAGAAGAATTAAAATGGAGTCGGCATATTCTGAATACTTCTTAGGGGTCTTTTTATTGTTATCATTATTACTTTTATTCCCTCAGATTTCAGACATTCTTCAGCACTCTGCCGCAAAATATGATAACTCTGGGGGATGAAAGAAACAAGACAAAATTTACCCTTTATCTACATGCAACTCTGACGAAATTCGCAACATTATCTGCAGTACAGTATGCCAGATAATGCCTAATTGTGATTTAAAACTAACACTTGTAAATTTACCCCCGACCCAACCCCCTACGGTAGAAAGGAGACATTTAAACTTACATGTTTGGCGCTCTCTCTGAGGAAAATTCACGATGAAAGATAAGTTTACGCCAATGGGTGTCGTTAAGTCTCGTCGAAGGTTTGATGCAGGAGCTGTTGCATCATTTCTTTTGTGTAGAAGTTGACATCACCCTGCAATAATACAGTGGTCAATTTTCGATAAAGAAAGAAAAAGAATGAAATAACAGCCGAACAAGACGGAACGCTGATATTTTCTTTGAAGTTTATTTGATTATTGTACAACATTGTTTTTTTTTTAATCAATCACATACTCAATATGTCCGCCTTGAAACTTGTGAGGGTATCTGCAATCAATTATAGTACAGCTTCTACCAATTCCTGCATACTCTCCTCTAAGAATAGAAGCAATATGTAAATAAATAAATCCATACTACTAAACCGCCAAAAATTCAAGCCGGAGCCAGTAAAGAAGAAGAATATCAGGAAGAAGAACTTCTAATTAAAATCTTGAAGACAAAATTCTGATTCATATGCATTTTCGCATAAGTTTTCTTGTTGTTTATCACTCAAGTTTAAATATATAAATAAATAAAATAAAATAAAATAAAATAAAATAAAATAAATAAATAAATGTAGGTATGTTTATTAGATTAATATCATTTCACTTCAACCATGATACAATTGGCGTGATTTCTATCCCAAATATGACATTTATAAAGGAAAACAATACTCATATCATCATCAAAGACAAGTAGTACAGCAAAACCTGTCCTGAGAGACCTCGTCTTTCTGTATAAAGTATGTGTTGCTGATACCATTCTGATAATTTCGAATCGATTTTAGTTATTTTGATCAAATCATAGACCTGAACGTTTTTATAAAAAAAAAAAAGAACACGCATTGGCAAAGAAGTACAAGTTTTTAAAAAAAATATAAACCCAGCAATATCCAGTCGTATTGAATTTGAATTGTCGCAAAACCGCAAGCATATAGCAAATAAAAGTTTTTATAATCAGTATTCTGAATAAGCACTATATCCAAAATGCAGTCATCAGCCCTTATCCAAGAGACCAAAAACGTAAACACTATATTCAAAATGCAGTCATCAGCCCTTATCCAAGAGACCAAAAACGTAAACACTATATCCAAAATGCAGTCATCAGCCCTTATCCAAGAGACCAAAAACGTAAACACTATATTCAAAATGCAGTCATCAGCCCTTATCCAAGAGACCAAAAACGTAAACACTATATTCAAAATGCAGTCATCAGTCCTTATCCAAGAGACCAAAAACGTAAACACTATATCCAAAATGCAGTCATCAGCCCTTATCCAAGAGACCAAAAACGTAAACACTATATTAAAAATGCAGTCATCAGCCCTTATCAAGAGACAAAAACGTAAACACTATATCCAAAATGCAGTCATCAGCCCTTATCCAAGAGACCAAAAACGTAAACACTATGCGCGAATCTCGATATACTCTGTATGAACCAGAAAATGTTCTTTTTCTAGAAATTGCGCAAATCAGGTTTGATCTTACAGTATCGGTGGATGTCCTTATGTCAACCGGACATTTTGGGAAGACAATACGCACTTGACCCATCATCAATAAGGTCAGAGTCAAAGGTCTTGCGATCCACTGCGTCTATGATAGCATTTGTAGGGTCCGAACATGGAGGTAACTGCAATTGAGAAAAAATTAAATATTCATATTTATCATTCAAAAGACACGATTTTTTGTGGTCAAAATACGATTTTGATACAACTTCCAGTGCTTTTCATTTTCAACTGGATCGGAACCTATACGCCTGGATTTTCCTATTTCCGGTAGATCTGAACGACTTTTTCCAGGATTAATAACTACCTGAATGAAAAACAACTGCTAAAAGTCACACAAAAATGAAAATCGTAGGCACACGGATTACCATAATAATGAAACAGGCGTACAGGTTCTGATACAAAGGTTTTAACTAAATGTTCGTCGTTTGGATCCTAAGTTTGCTGACCTTGTATTCATTGTTCTTTTTCAACACGTGTTATAAACAAGCAAATTCAACAGCTTCAGTGCTGAACTTTTTGTTTGCCATCTTCGAGACAATATTCAGACAATTATTGGATCTCAGCTTTCTGCATGGCCACCATGTTGGAAATTAAAAGGACGGTATTTTTCAACATAATTTTTGTACTGTTTTTATTTTTTTATTTTTTTATTATTTTTAGATTTCTTTCATTCGTCTATAATTCCCTTACAGTTTATTTGATATCAATGTTAGTATTTAAACCAAAATTACCTCATCAACATACTGACATCTGCTGACCTTGATGGCTTGTTCTTTTAATACACGTGTAAATTTGCTTGTTTATAACACGTGTAGAAAAAGAATGTTGCCAACTTCCCTTTGGAGGAATCTCAGCGATTGGTTCAAGGGGTTCTCCGTTTCAAGCCTCGACGTGGTGTCCTATCCTATACTTTGCATATGCTACCTTATTAAGAATGCATTCACGTTTTAGTTAAATATCCTGATTACAATTAAAGTTTTCGACTTCATCCAAATTTGAAAGATAATTTGTAATGAGTGCTGTAACGTTTCTCATATTTGTTATTATTCCCTTTCTGTTGTGAACTTGTCTTATATACTTTACATAAACTGCGGTATATTCTCTAGGGTAAAAAAAAGATCATTTCTGATTCAGTCACACGTAGAAATATATTATGAGAACACAATAACGATTTCAGGTACAAAGAAAACGTAACACTTTGTGTTTGTACATACTGTATATTTAACGTGCATTATTAAAGTGTTGACACTATGGACACTCTCCCTCTGAAAAAGAACCAATCCTTATGACAAAATGAGTCTACACACATATAGTTAATATACAAAACTAATGTCATACTAACCGACCAATACATATATATATATATATATATATATATATATATATATATATATATATATATATAGAGAGAGAGAGAGAGAGAGAGAGAGAGAGAGAGAGAGAGAGAG
The DNA here is from genome assembly GCA_029931535.1 of Margaritifera margaritifera. Classification (NCBI taxonomy): domain Eukaryota; kingdom Metazoa; phylum Mollusca; class Bivalvia; order Unionida; family Margaritiferidae; genus Margaritifera; species Margaritifera margaritifera. The sequence continues at coordinate 1,814,356 of JAQPZY010001521.1, read as the reverse complement.
AGAGAGAGAGAGAGAAAGAGAGAGAGCCAGTGATGAGCAGAACATCCATATTCTCTTCATCACGCACAGACATGCCCAACTGGGACGTGGCTCGAGTAAATTCCTGAAAGGAATAGGCGATTCTGACTCGCAAACAAGACCCATAAATTGGACACTCTTACATTATTTCAGTAGTTTTATAACGTGTGAATATTGATTAATTTAAACGAAATAAATGTTCTAATTCATCGCAAACACACACACACACACACACACACACACACACACACACACACACACACACACACACATATATATATATATATATATATATATATATATATATATATATATATATATATATATATATATATAATCTCTCAAAATCTTGATTAAAATTAATTCTGGACAACTTCTCCATTTTCGCCCGAGGAAAATATTGAGCAGGAATTTGTACTGATAAGTACTGGATCATTAAAATTTCTTACCTAAATGTTGAAATGAATGACAAATTTATTTGATAAAGGCAATCCAACAAGGACGTACTTTTTACTTCAGGAAATAAGTCCAAAAATACATGTATATAATAATAATAATAATAATAATAGAGGATATCACGAAATATTATTTGTGGCACATTTCCATTACGTAACTATATCTGATGTGGTTCACAATTATTAACAACAGCTTCTCACTTTGTGACACTTGGTCTTGTGGTAATAGTAACTCGTTTAGTAGTAGTACCAATAGTAGTAGTAGTAGCAGCAGTATTAACAATAATAATAGTATTATTAGTACAAGTAGTAGTAGTGGCAGCGATAGTGTACTTACAGAATCATCCATCTTTGAACCAAAGCGAACCCTGAAAAAGAAAGACAAATAAAATTAGGATATGTTTTAAATGGATTTATTTTCTAAATGAATTCAATAATCGTCATTTCATATGGAAATTAAACAGTAGTTTTAAATACTAATATGGGGATGATGATGACGATAAATAGGACAATAATTATAATACAATCATCACCATCATCATAGTATAATAAATAAGTAAATAAATGAATAAATAAACTAGCAGCTAATTATAAACTAGATTATCGTACCTCAGTTTTACTTTTTAACCCAATCACATATTAAACAGTACATTACGTTCACAATTTACACTCGCCTTAGAGTTTCCATCTTGAAGGTTTGCAATATTAGCGCTTATCTGATGTACACTTCTGTGTGTGATCAATTTAAAGCACGTTTTGTGACGCTTATTTTTAATTTGATCGTTTAGTAAAATCTGTTCACAGTTTCAATATAGCACAAATAAATCCATAACTTGAGACATTTGACTGAGACAAAACAATCAAATTGCACAAACAGAAATCCTCTCGGCAACAAATTTGGCAAAGGTCTTTAGAGCGGTTTTAGGCTCAGGTTTGATTGTTGTTTAAACTTGTTTACTGATGTCAAAACAATGTTGATAGAAGAATGACTAATTAAGGGGACCAATAGTCCATACGTTCCTAACTAAACAGGGGTGAAAAACAGGTACTGACTACACCACGCGGACGACTTTAAATATAGGGCCACCCAATTATCTTGCACCATTGACTTGCGCGTTGCCATGCCTTCCCAGAGATCTTTTCAATGGTAGTTGTCAAACACAATACATTTTTAATGAGCTTTTGAAAAAAAAAATGTGTTAAGTTTGTTTTTGTGGGGTTTAACGCCATTTTTAAGCACATGATTAGCTATACATGTCGGCCAGTATATTTGGTGGAGAAAGAATCCGGGAAGAAACACCAACCCACGGGAAGCTACTGGTAAGCTTTCTCACATACCCGCTTTGGTAGAGCCGAGACTAGAACCCACGCGGACAGAGGTGAGACGTGAGTGATCTGTAAAGGCGAGCGTCTTAGACCACTCGGCCACCCGGGGGTTCAAAGGAGCATTTTGTCTCGAAAATACTACATATCACGAGCGATGGTACATGCGTAATGTTTGCAAATTCCATACTATATTGCAGACTGAAAACTTTACATAATGCTTCCAAGTTTACAAATCTAAAATTGCAATCAAACTTTGTACGTACACTATTTCTTTCGAACTACTCAAATGATTCCATACGACTAAATGCTCAGATACTGTTTAGAATGGCTTACTTCCCTGTTCCATCATTCAATCCATACATTTCTTGTAAAACTGCACGTTTATCGCACGACGTGATAATCTGCGATATTGGAAGCTTGGAAGGTGCCTTAAATTGTGTGTGTGTGTGTGTGTGGGGGGGGGTATAAGATAAAGAATTGGTTGAGAGGTAAATCGGGAGAAAAAATTATTTGTTTCTTCCAGCTGGTCCAACAGGACCGCCGATACGGTTTCCTTGAGATCCAGATTCATCGCTATGCAAAATCCCGCAAATTATCAGGTATGGTATACAAATATGCCTGGTTGGAGAATACCCTTGCAAAATGTCCGGTATTTGTGTTTTAATTAAATCTTAAAGTCAGCTGTGCAAATTGTTTTGATACGATCCCCCTTCAAGTGGGTTGGTTGCAAGACATTCTCCCAAATACTGCACTGCTGCAAACAATAGAGGTACATTTTATCTATGTATACTGCGTGTATGACTCCTCTGAGGACAAATTTGAATTTTCTTTGCTTTTTATAAAAACAACATATTTTGAATTATGATCACCACAACAGCTGTTGCATATTTTGTTGAATGTGTTGCATATTTAATTTCTCTTTTTATTGTTCTCCGATACTTAAAAACGTCTAACATGTCTAAAACTCATTCGGTTTTTGCAGACATGAAAGTACTACAATATATTCAAATTCACCATGTTGTCTATCTGTCATACCTTTTATCTTCAGTAGCTTATTTTATGCTTCCCCTTGCATCCGAAATCTATATATATAGATATCTCATTATGGATATCACATGTCTACATCTAATAGTTGGATAATACTTTTTATCGGCTAGTACTTGTTATTTGTTGCTAAACGATCTGATGTGTGTGGATGCTTTTACTACAACAATTATACGAGCTTTATTTGTTAGCTGAGATAAAGACGACACAAAGCAACTTTTCATTTTTGAAAAAGTCTATAAATAATTTCCTATAAAAATGATGAAACTTTGGGCATAATCTCTTGGAATATATACATAAGGTGATAAACAAATAAATAGATAGATAGACAAATAAATAAAGCATAAAGAAATGTATATATGCATGTATGTATGTATGTATGTATGTATGTATGTATGTATGTATGTATGTATGTATGTATGTATGTATGTATGTATGTATGTATGTATGTATGTATGTATGTATGTATGTATGCATGTATGTTACGGCACCTCAGCAAAAAGTGGCTATATAGTGCCAAAAAAGGTGGGAGCTACGGTGGCTCAGTGGTTAGTGTGCCGAGCTCACGACCGAAAAGGTGCGGGTTCGAATCCTACCGTCGGACCAGCCAGCCTGCATCAGCTACTGTGGTGTGTCCTTGGGCAATGGACTTTACTCCAAAATGCCTCGGCACTAACTAACCTACTTGTGTTGCTGTGCTGTAAAGCACCAAACCAAAAGCAACAAAAGGTTAAGTTATGAATTGCACAAAAATTAAGTTGAACCCGTCCCAAAATTGTAAAATTCAGTACAATTTAAAATATACAACGTAAAGATGTTAACATTCTGTACAATATAATAACAGATAAAGAAACCAAATAAATAAATATGTATCCATTCTGTCCGCGTATATTTTCATAATTACATGTCGATATAAGATAAACAACGGGATGTATTGTGTCCCGTCTAGCACTGGTCACTGCCCTAGGACCATATGCTGCATATGTTTGCAGGGGGATCTCTTTTGTTCGCTCCATTTTTCTGTCTATTATTGAACCCGTTGTACTATTATATTAATCATGTAGCCAAATGAAGCTTATATCCGTAAAAAAAGTCAGGAAAACAAATTTAAAGGCCGATTGGCACAAATTAAGCAATTCACATTATTTCATCAGCAATTAATAGTTTCAATGATTTTGCTGACCATTTTCTTTTAGTACCACTGAGGTAAAATCTGAAAACAAAGTTATCATAGAACTGTGATAACCATTTTGATGGCACACACACACACACACTAAAAACAAAGTTATCATAGAACTGTGATAACCATTTTGATGACAAACCTACACACACACAAACACACTAAAACAGGCAATTTCTTCGTTGAACTTTAAGACTGGACCTGACGTATGTGTTTAGTATATATATATATATATATATATATATATATATATATATATATATATATATATATATATATATATATATAAGAGCCGATAAATAAAGCTAGTGCAATATGGCCGATTCTTATACTCTGCATTTCTTTTCTTTTTTTTAAACAAGGCATTTTTTGTTAAAACTCTAAAAACTGTTTGAATTACTTGTTTTGATAAAGTATGTTCTTTCGTCGGGGACTGGATCTGGACAAGAGTAATGTGCCTGCAGGTACATCTGTGCATCTGATTGACAACAAGGGTTAGGATTTTGTCTTAGATGATATATAACGATACCCATCTGGATTCTATTTAGAAGCAGATGAAGAGGTCGTTTTAATTTAAACGGGACAAAAATATGATCTTCACTCACTATAAATCTGTCCTATCCTTAGCCTAAAAAAATCCAACGAAAAGATTTTGGAGAAGTAAACAGTTTGATTTATAAAAACCAATACAATTTTTGTTTGCCTTATCACCATGTTGACTGAAATGTTTCTGACGGGATTACGAGATAAAGTAAGGATCAAAGATAACATCTACCATAGTGGAAACCAAACTTAATGGACTTCTGTTTAGATACACTAAACACAGGACCTATCAGGGCATGGTATTGCTGAGTAATTATGTGAATGTAGTAATTTATGCTCTGCTTTATTTTTTGCAAAATGCGGAACAGTGCTGTTCGTTATAAATTCACACTGTGTTCATTAACTCCTTTTAATGCAAGTTGTGATATCCTGTCCGAATTAAAATCCTGTCCGAATTAAAATAAAGGATATTACTCACAAAAACACATTAACATTTGTATATATTGTCCGCGGAAAGACCAGACCTTATAGACGCAGGTATACCAGAAGAACAAATAATATGTATAACGGATTTCGGTTTCGACCCTTGGGGCCTGAAAGGTTGGCCGGGGGTGGGGGGGATACGTAATCTAAAACGTTTTGATTTGACATGGCGAACCGTAGAAGAAGCTATTTTATACCATATCAAAACGTATTTACTTCTAGATCCCAATAGTATATATGTACTTCATTCAAATAAAACCCGATTGTGTCATAGATTAGACTGTATCGAGATTGATCTGATTGTGTCATAGGTTAGACGATATCGAGATTGATCTGATTGTGTCATAGATTAGACTGTATCGAGATTGATCTGATTATTAGAACTCAATTTTAGTCGCTCTATAAACCCAATAACTGTCAAATTAGGGATTTAACATGTGGGAAATTTTGGATACAAGTGTTTTGTCTCGTTCATCAATTAAATTTTGTTTTCCGCGTGAGAATATCCAACTTAATACATCTGCAAAGCCATCAAATATACTCAACATTCAAATAAAATTGAGAAATTGGGGATTGAAAAAACAAACACACACACAAGTATAAAAAAGACTGTACCAATATACCAATTCAAATCCCACAAGAACAAAACTACTATGTATTTCAAATTAAATGTATGACTTTATCATCGCTAATCAATTATACTCTTTCCGCTGGGAATCCTGCATAGTGTGTTAATGAGAAAGTTTGTTGATGACCACCGCTACCAACATCGCAAAGGGTGATTATGCTCCTAATAATGTAAAACACCCTTTTTCTTGGAACTCTCTTTTTTTTGGAGTACGAAGACATTATCAACAAACTGTTGGGAGGAAGGTGAGAGTAGGAAGAGCCTCACACTCAAAAAGTAACAAAAACGTTATGAAGACCTTCCGTCTGTGAGTTTATAATTCTGGAAACTGGAAACACCTGCATTTTTTGCTTATCAATTTTTTTAAAAAGAAAACACAGCCTGACAGGTTTTTTTTCATTATCACTACATGGAAATATTTTGCTAATTTGTTTAACCTTCTATCACCCTCTTTGCTCATATAATATTTTACATTATTAATTTAGAGTATTTGAATTATTAAGTAATAATTTCGAATATACAATGGGCCTGGAAATTGTTTTTAGTAGATAATGCTAGCGTATTTTTGTCTTGTAATTTACCTGATATAATGGAAGGCCTGTAAAGACACCATGGTGGTTTCTATTTTACAAATTTCCAAATTATGTCTTCTTTTGGTGAAAGAATGGAGCTGTTGTATAAACTGGACCTTTAAACTTATGTCATTTACTGATATGGAACTATATATCACTCCTACCGGTAAGGTATTGCCACTTTCAAAAATTAAAAATAACTAATTGATTGTAAACATTTACAACCTAAGTATTGTCAATTTTAGTACAGTCAGTATGTCAATTTCAAAAGTAATTAGAACTAATTTATATCAAATGTTTATTATCTACGTGACGTTTTCGTTGATTCGTTACTCCGCCAAGGTTATTGACTATCGGTATTGACCCTTATTAACAATAGGTTATGCCTTCCGCACTGAGTATCAATCGCAAAGAAAAAAATTTACAAACTGCATAGTAAATGACAATTTTAGATAAACAGGTTTATGGCGCATCTATGGACAATATGGTAAATAGTGTCCATAGATTGAAATGAGTACTCATTAGTATTTAAGATACGTTGGACCACCTAAAGTTTGCGTAACGGTTGGCATAACACGAAATTGATTGGCCTTTATAAAAAAAGATGCACCAATTTATTTAACCTAATAAGTACAGACGATCAGTCATAACAACACTGAAAATACTTGTTTATATCCGCCCGTTTGAGCATAAAATTGTGTTTAGTCATGTCGTCGGTCATTCAGTTTCCTTGAGACCTGAATCCATTTACGCTGAGGGAGGATAATTATATTTGGTATGATGTATCACGATAACGAGTAGATGACAAGAAGACAACGCGAAGTTTTCTGGTCCTGGGTGGAACCCGCAGAAGAAGAAGGGGTGGGAGTCAAAAGGTCACATTTTTAAAAGTACTATCAATGTAACCTGAACTCAGTCTACACCGACTGAGAGGGTATGATCATATTTGTATGACGTTTCACGAGGATGAGGGTATGATCATATTTGTATGACGTTTACGAGGATTATGGTATGATCATATTTGTATGACGTTCACGAGGATGAGGGTATGATCATATTTGTATGACGTTCACGAGGATGAGGGTATGATCATATTTGTATGACGTTTCGCGAGGATGAGGGTATGATCATATTTGTATGACGTTTCACGAGGATGAGGGTATGATCATATTTGTATGACGTTTCACGAGGATGAGGGTATGATCATATTTGTATGACGTTTCACGAGGATGAGGGTATGATCATATTTGTATGACGTTTCACGAGGATGAGGGTATGATCATATTTGTATGACGTTTCACGAGGATGAGAGTATGATCAGATTTGTATGACGTTTCACGAGGATGAGAGTATGATCAGATTTGTATGAGGTTTCACGAGGATGAGGGTATGATCATATTTGTATGACGTTCACGAGGATGAGAGTATGATCATATTTGTATTACGTTTCACGAGGATGAGAGTATGATCATATTTGTATGACGTTCACGAGGATGAGGGTATGATCATATTTGTATGACGTTTCACGAGGATGAGGGTATGATCATATTTGTATGACGTTTCACGAGGATGAGGGTATGATCATATTTGTATGACGTTTCACGAGAATGAGGGTATGATCATATTTGTATGACGTTTCACGAGGATGAGGGTATGACAAATAAGGTTTCTCGTCCTTGATGCAGCGGAGAAGGAGAGGGGAGGGGTGATCCAATGTCTCATTTTCCTAAGAACTGTCCGTGTAACTTGTACTCAATCAAGACCGACTGAGGGAGAATAATCGTATTGGTTATATGTTTGACGAGGATGAGCAGATGACAACGAACGTTCTGATCCTGGATGCAGCCCCCGGAGGAGGAGAGGGTGTTGGTCCAAGGTCACGTGTTTATAAGTACTATCCATTTAACATCAGTATACACCGATTGATGGAGTATGCTTATATTTGATATGATGTTTTATGAGGACGATCATATGACGACGAAGTCGTAAAATACTGAATATATCCCCGTTGATGGGAATGGATTGGGCTGTTGAATGTCGAGCAAATATAGAGTGTGAATATTTCTGATGGCTTCTATTTATTGTTATCTTTCGTTTTACATTTGGATAAGGATTCAGTTCTGTCTTTCTAATTTGGCCTCCTAATCTTAATAATAATAATAATAATAATAATAATAATAATAATAATAATAATAATAATAATAATCGTAATAATAATAATAATAATAATAATAATAATAATAATAGACATCGTTTATTTTCAGTGGACTGTTGAGTCGAAGGCTCATCTCACACAGGGCTGAGAGGCAATACAATATACAGTATTAACACTATGCTCAATTAAATACATGAGGCAAGTATTATCATAGACTGGTGCAAATCAAATACATTTAGTTAGTAAAAAAGACTATGAAATTATATTTTGGGTAAAGAATCATGTTTTACATTTGTGTTAAAAAGCTGCAAGGGTTGTACATGATTTAATATCAATAGGTAAGATATAATTGATTAATAAACCACTAAATGTAAAACTCACTTTTCGGTCTTGTCTGTTGGCATACTTAGTTGATTTTTTAGTAGAAGAGCGCGTAAGTTGACTATGAACATCCGAGACTGGAGAAAAAGTATTGAGATTATCTGGTGCCATGTTGTTTTGATGTTGATTAGTTGGTTGGTTGGTTGGTTGGTTGGTTGGTTGGTTGATTAGTTGGTTGGTTGGTTGGTTGGTTGGTTGGTTTTATATTGGCACTTTTAACATATTAATTTGTTTTGAACTTTGTACATTAGGACTGATTCATTGTATTGTATTGTGTCTTTAAAAGGTAACCATTTGAGATTTTGCAAATAAGGTTTCATTGTGTGTTGAATAATTTTGAAATTGGTGCCAATATATCAGAAATATTTCCAAAACTAATTTGTAGTATTTATATATTGGTCGAGGATATTGTTGTAGTACAGTAATAGTTACACTATTCCTTCATATTTTGTAGATAGTTGAGTTTTACATTTATGTTCCTTTCTGATATTGTATCCGATATGATGAGATGTGAAAGTGGAAGGGATGGGACTGCGGTTTTTGTGTGTAATATCTACAGTAATATCGATCAAGAAAATGTTTGTAAGTTTTATATTTAGGCAAGACAAATTTAGCGAAAACACTTTTCTTTCCAAAATCTATCCTTAAGTAACTTGACTACAATCTTATCCTTTAGATGCTCGCCTAAAACAGTCGTTTTTGGCAACAAATGATGTTATCAAAACTATAATGTATACACGTATACATATATTTTTCTTGTTTGTACTTTAGGTTAGTAAACATTTGTACCAGCGCTCAGATTTATTCTGTTTTTTCTGTTATAGAGACAGTGCTCAAATAAGCTAATGCTTTCTACAGATTCCCCGAAATCCTACGCGTGTACTTACATTTGACAAAGTTTCTGAAATATGTATGACCTTAACCAAACTAAGACAGCTTCAGGGTTAGATCCGAAAACGTAATTCACTTCTATTATAATGTGTATTGATTGCACATAATGTATTTTTTGCAATTTCTCTTGTCTAAATGATCCCGATCGTTTATTAAATTATTGTTTTAAACAGTTGGCTGTAAAAGTTCAAAAGAGCTTGCGTTTTATGTGTTATAAGCATATGGTCCGCCATTAAATAAAGATTCACTGAACTTGTGAAAGTGAACTCTTACCTGCATTGTTCAGAAAAATCCATATCTCCTTGATGCTTGAAACTGACAGGGAGAATTAGTTATCTAACGTGTCTGATATAAATTACAAATCGTATCTGTGACTTTAGGTGGGTGAACATTTGAAAATAACCTCAAACGTAGAAATGTGGTTACGATTGATCATGGTCCACAAGTTTCAAATCACTAAACCTACTGCCAATTTTTATTCCAAACTCTCGTAGAGTAGTTCAACGTCGTCTATTCTCTTTTCCTTTATTATCATTAAATTATATCATATTATATACATTGTATCCATTGTCTGGATAAACCTGTTCATAAAATTTTCAAATATTCCCTAGAGCGTTCTCGCGCTTAGCAAATAAAGGGCCATTTATATCGCCTCCTAACCAATGACCCATGACACGTTCAGTAAAAAGTTTCAAATTTCGTTTAGGCGTATCCAAGCTTTCGATTTCATGTCTTTGTTCTTATTATCTTTACTGCATACTGTTTATACCCGTAATTTGTTAAAATAACAAACAACTAATGTTACAGTATTGACAGACTGGTTGTCAGACTTTGCTTATAAAATGTTTCAGAGTAGAAATTGGAAACAATATCTTAGGATACATAATGATTCAGCTCCACCATCATTGCAAAACAATTGTCACATAAAAGCGACAAAAGGGCAGTCATGGGAGATGATGTGTGAATAAATATTTCCGAACATAACAAGAGTAAAGAATATATGACAGCAAATCTTTCATGTTTATTCTTGTGCTGATTTCGAAAACAAGTCACGAGTAAATACATGTGTTATAGATAGTAGATAGAGGGACGGGCGGACAGACGAATTGATGGATTGACTAATTGATTGATTGCTACTCTATGTGACAAATGATGTTCAAAAGCCAACCGGAAGATTTGCTTGAAATTAATTAAGTTAATATTATAATTCCTTGACCTCTGTCATGATAAAGAGTGTATAAGGTGCGCATATCTTTCATTGTTTACGATTCAAGTGTTAAATGCAATGCTCTAAAGATACAAGTTTGAAATTTAATAGAAGATACATTCTTCTTTTCATTTACTTTACATACAAGTTTAAAGTTGATTGCTCGTTTTTCTAACTAACTCTTTGTTGGTTGTTTGTTGATTTACATCTGCCAAAGTTGCCATTTACCCACTATAAGATGAAATTGTAGTTTTTTTCACCTTATATTGTTGTCGAGAGCAAAATAAAAAAATCAAAATGGGCCTAACTGATTCGATATTAATCTTAGAATCATGATTTACTGGAAGTAGTATAGGTTTGTATGTATGTATATATGAATCAACTGAATCAATGAATGGATGGACGTACGTGCGTATGTATGTGTGTAGCTTGGTATTTATGTATGTACGTATGCATGTATGCACACATGGATGTATACCCATGATTTATGCGAAAAGTACATTGCAAGGTGTAAATGTCTGTCTGTCTGTATGTCTGTATGTATGTATGTATGTATGTATGTATGTATGTATGTATGTATGTATGTGTGTGTGTATGTATGTATGTATGTATGTATGAATGTATGGATGGACAGATGGATATATTTATGAATGATGGATGGATCGACAGACAGACGGACGGACGAATGTATGTATGTATCCATGTATGTATGGATGGATGGATGGATGGATGGATGGATGGATGGATGGATGGATGGACGGATATATGTATATATGTATGCATAGATGGACGACAGGATGGATACACATACTTTATATGAAAAGCACATTGCAGGGGGTAAATGTGAGTACGTAATTAAGTATGTATGTAATAATTATATATGCAATAATTCGTGCATGAATAGATAGATAGATAGACAGACAGACAGATAGATAATGAAAGAGTGAATAGATGGAAAGTACAGAGACAGATGACCAGGTAATATATAGATAAATCAAACGAAATAGATAAATGATAGACAGGGGAACAGATAGCAAAAAGGAATGTAAATAGTATGGAGACAGATAATCGCCGTAGAAATGCATGTGAAACTAACAATATCAACACATGTATAACTACGCTAATAAAGTTCCGTATATATTTCATTTATTTGCTTATTTTTATTTATACTTTAATTTAGCGTAGTTGTTAGAAGTTCAGCTACTTCAAGACTGGCATACTTATATTAAGCACTAAATTGGCACAAAATATAAAAAAATTAAGATTTTCTTCAGGAGGCCGAATCACACATGTTCACTTTGTCATCCTGTGCAAAACTGCCAAGAGGACGAATAACAAAAAATATTTTCTGTTTAGGATTTACAGCTGCTTTCCATTCATTGCAAGTAACATACTTCATCGGTCAGCCGATTTCCAGGGGAAAAAAAGGATACCTATTAATGATTTTGTATGGGACTAAAACAGCTGATTGGCTCATTTAGTGCAGTGATACTTTGTAAACTGGATACGCAAGACTCGGTTAACTCCAGTTTTTTTCTACGGTTAACAGCCAAAGGAAACTGACAACTTTTAATTTGTAGCTATGTACAATCTGTGCAACTGTAAATATTAAATCATACTATTTAGAAACCATGTAAATATTTAGAAACAATTAGTTTCAATTAGTGCAGTAATACCTTGTAAACTGGATACGCAAGACTTGGTTAACTCCAGTTTGGTACGGTTTTCTACGGTTAACAGTCAAAGGCAACTGCCAACTATTAATTTGTAGCTATATATAATATGTGCGACTGTAAATATTAAATCATACTATTTAGAAACCATGTAAATGTTTAGAAACATGTCTTGACAAGGATCTGAAGCCCAGTTGTTTACTAACTATGTATTGAATTTTATCAGTTAAAAATAAAAAGGAACCCAATGTCCAGTGATATTATATATAATTAGTATTACGAGCATAAACCACTGAAATGTCTTATTGTCAGGTATATTCGTAGTTTTGTTGATATAGTATAGGTACAGTTTACATTGGCTTAGGACACGTTTTACTTCTCAATATTTCTGTTTTGCACAACTGGTAATACCTTTACTGTAATTCTTTCGCTTTCCATTTTAAATAAAGACGTTTTAAAAAAGAAAAAAAAATGTATCACTTCTTCCAGTTCGAAATTGAGGATAAGGTGGTCTTTTCTTTTAAAAAAATAGGAAGACAACATACCTTAATTAGTTTTTCGACTAAACCGTAGACGACTGTACAAACCAGAGTTGACATGATTTCGCGTATCTAGATTACAAGGGGTGAATATATAGTTTACAGATTCATTCTCAGAAAAAATCCCGATTTTAAAGTCGGATCCTTATTTCGTGGACACATGGAATATAGAGTCTCACAAAAGTAACAGACCTTATAAAGAATCAAAACGTGCAGCACTGGGAATGCCGGGGTAATTATACAAAACGTGCAGCACTGGGAATGCCGGGGTAATTATACAAAACTATACAACTGTTTACTTTTTTCCTGGAGATTATCTCTGCACAAAACACATCTCGTACTTTCCTTTTGTTTTGGTTTCATTTTTATTGTGTTCTTTTTATTTCTCTATTTCATTTTCACTTAATTTATCTTTATTTCTTTTCTTTCTTTATGTCTTCTTATATAGAATCAAACATCAAATACTATTTTGTTTGCTTTCCTCTCTATCTCAATACCTAAGGCCCATCCCAAACACATTTCACAAATAAGTAAAAAGTATAATATTATGAAAATATCTGTTTTACAGAGCCAATAAATTTGACTTAAGTTGAAAACTTGCATGCTAATAACATTAGGGCGAGCATTTAATTTTATGTTCATAAAGCCATTTGCCATGCATACAAAGAATTTGATAAAATGTTTTGGATGTTTATCTAAAACCTGAGACACATAATTTATTTATTCTCTCTCTGTCTCTGTCTCTCTTTGTCTCTCTCTCTCTCTCTCTCTTGCTCTAATGGCCAATATACTATACCCCAATACTAGACAACGCTACAGAACAACAGTTTTAAAGGGAGATAGCTTAAATTGATTTAGCACATCACATTAACGGATTCGCAATTGGTATGCTTCTATATTATATACATTCCTGAATTAATGTCACGGTAAATATTTGGTCGCTTGTTTGGTGTTTACACTTTGCTGTTCTTCATCAATTTTTCCAGCATATACCAAACAACAATGGCGAAGGGCCTTGGTCGAAAACGTCGGTCTGTGTCAATAGTGACCGCAGAAACAAATGCAATGGCCGTTATCATGTATAACATCCCTGAGTCGATGAAAAACGTGTTCTCTACTAACATAAATCCACGTAGTTAGCCAATCGAAACTCATGGATTTATCACGTGATGCACAACATATACCCCACCAGCCGAAACTTCAGGAAAACACAACCTCGCCACCCTACGTCACGAGCATGCGAAATAGTACTGCGGTCTGTTGGGCAGTGGTCTAATATCTCAGCTAATCGCAACAATCAGTTTAAGTTGTTTGAGGAAATAAGAGCCGCTAAAACAAGAAAACCAAACAAAATAAACAGTAACTACTTCTGTGTCTTTGAAATAGTAGTACATGGCCGCACACGGCTTTAATTCAGAAATCAGCATCATCGTCTTTTGTGCGCTGCATATTATTTACTAACCAATACATGGAGTGAAATTACGGTCAAAACTTTGCTTCGAATTGGACGCCGCCAGCTTGAAAACACATTCGATTCGATTTAAGTGTAGGCCTCTAAAAAATCTTAATGAACTTTCCCTCGGTATGATCACTGTTTTCATCCCCATGATCCTATATATAATGATTCTATATACCTTCAACCTCTGTGGGCTAGGGGGTGTCGAATATGCCCAATACTCCATCCCGTATGTCGTGAGAGGTGACTAATGGAAACAGGAGCTGCGGTGGAGCAGTGGTTAGCATTCCGATCTTTCGACGGGAAGGGTGCCGGTTTGAATCCTACTATCGGATCAACCCAGATCTGCCATCGTATTGTGTCTTGGGCAAGGCACTTTACTCCAATTGCTTCGGCACTAAATAACCTACATGCATTGCTGTGCCGTAAACCACCAAACTAAACTAAAACCAGTCTGTATACCTTCCATACTAATCATACATACAGTGCAACATCGATTAAGAAAGATAAATTGCGTCTTATTCTTTCCTTGACAGGTACATACTAGAAATATTTCTAGTCTGCATTAAATGTTCATTTCAGGTGATTAGCATCGTGAATTTGTTAACCTCTTTGACGTTTGGTTCCACGAAAAGAAAATCTCGATTGTCATCATTCACCATCGCTGTCTTGTATACGTCACAGCTGAAAACACAAAAGTTCTTAAACCACTTTTTCGATTACTGCTGCAACATTTTAATGTATACGTGTCCATATCCTTTAATTTTAAAGTTTTAAATCACTAGTTGTAAAAGTTTTGAATAAGCTCATCATATTAATGTGTACTTATTTTCTTCTATATTTCAAATTAACTTCGAACTCTTGCTGATACAAAAAAAAAAAAAAAAAAAAAGAAATATACACAAAATCTGAAAATCTTAAATATGATTATAATTAATATATGACTTTCAGCGGAGACATTTTGCCATGTTGATTTTGGGTTTGGGAAAATTTACCAAAAAAAATCGCAAGATAACAACAATCTGCATTGCATGTACCCCAAGCACAACGGCGAATCATTTTTCTGATAAATTTTCAGTGATTTTCTGCGTAATCTTTCAAAATTCTTCGCATTGTAATAAGACAGTTCACAAGCGTGCTCTTTTGTTTGTGAGCAAATGTGCTGGATATCAACGCGTAACTACGCACTGAATTCGATGCCTATTTTTGATTGGTCAAACATAATTAATGTGCCCGGTTTGATTGACAGGTCAGAACTATCCATTGAACCTTGCTGCGAGTAACAGCACCTATCACCTAGCTTTTAAGCACTTAACCCACACGACCATGAGTTCATCCCCCCCAAAAAGGACTCGAGGTGCACAAGAACTAGCAAGGCAAGCGGAAGATAACTCTCATATATATGCACAAACCCACTTAATATCTATTGAGAAATGCAAGGTATATACCTGAAATGTATGTATGTATGTATGTATGTATGTATGTATGTATGTATGTATGTATGTATGTATGTATGTATGTATGTATGTATGTATGTATGTATGAATTTATTTTGAAAGCGTGTATTGAAACGATGTATATTACTGTTAGATAAATTTAAAGAGACAAATCCACCTGTAAATATTTCCTTTAATTGATTTCATTTTTTAACTTTAGAATATGATTGGGTTGCAGATAACTCGTCAGAAATAGAAGTCGTTTGAAATTGCTATAAGTTTTGTATTTTGTATATGGATGGCAAGTTACCAGTGGTAAGCTACAACCCAAACAGTTTTTACATTTTTCTCTTTTTGAAGATTTGCAGTCTTGTATAAAAAATCTCAATACGTGATGTGAATCGATTAGTAGGATTCGTATGAGGGAGTGTGTGACATGTTTCCATTTATTGTACCAATATGTTGTGTGTGACATGTTTCCATTTAGAGTACCAATATGTTGTGAGTGACATGTTTCCATTTAGAGTACCAATATGTTGTGAGTGACATGTTTACATTTAGTGTACCAATATGTTGTGTGTGACATGTTTACATTTAGTGTACCAATATGTTTTACTGAACCCCTTCACATTTAACATTTAACATGTTAACAGCTCTACTATTGCGTTTCTTGCTCATTTGGCGATTTTTGGAGGTAAAGATTCATATAATTTTTATGGATAGCTTCTCTTCTCCCCTTCCCTCAGTTTCTCTTTAGTACTGAAAACTAGTGTTAATTAGTCTAGAGAAAACAAAATTACGGTTCCAGTCCTTTCTATTCAGCATTAATGTTTCTAACATCTGTTATTGTTTTGTTGCAGGACATAAATATACCAAGAATATCTCTGGCACTAACATGGGCTTATTCAAGAGAAGATAAATCAACTGTCGAGGATCTTGTATTATGCAAACAATAAAGATCCGGGCTTGAAGCATAGCACAAATATATATATATATATATATAGATATACATACATACATACATACATACATACATACATACATACATACATACATACATACATACATACATACATACATACATCTACACTCATACATACATACACCCATACATACATACACTGACATATACATATATACACACATACATACATACATACATACATACATACATACATACATACATACATACATACATACATACATACATACATCTACACTCATACATACATACACTCATACATACATACATACATACACTGACATACATATATACACACATACATACATACATACATACATACATACATACATACATACATACATACATACATACATACATACATACATATATATATACACTCATACATACATACACTCATACATACATACACACATACATACATACATACATACATACATACATACATACATACATACATACATACATACATACATACATACATACATACATACATACATACATGCATGCATACATACATACATACATATCTACACTCATACATAAATAGACCCATACATACATACACTGACATATACATACATACATACATACATACATACATACATACATACATACATACATACATACATACATACATACATACATACATCTACACTCATACATACATACACTCATACATACATACATACACTGACATACATATATACACACATACATACATACATACATACATACATACATACATACATACATATATATATACACTCATACATACATACACTCATACATACATACACACATACATACATACATACATACATACATACATACATACATACATACATACATACATACATACATACATACATACATACATGCATGCATGCATGCATACATACATACATACATACATACATATCTACACTCATACATACATACACCCATACATACATACATACATACACTGACATATACATATGTACACACATACATATATACATACATACATACATACATACATACATACATACATACATACATACATCTACACTCATACATACATACACTCATACATACATACATACACTGACATACATATATACTCACATACATACATACATACATACATACATACATACATACATACATACATACATACATACATACATACATACATACATATATATATATATATATATACACTCATACATACATACACTCATACATACATACACATATACATACATACATACATACATACATACATACATACATACATACATACATACATACATACATACATACATACATACATACATACATCCATGCATGCATGCATGCATACATACATACATACATATATACACTCATACATACATACACTCATACATGCATACATACATACATAGACAAGTAGATACATGCATAAAAACATAAGGATACAAAAATAGATTAATAAAAGGAGATAGAAAGATAGATAGATTCATCATTGAATTGAGAGATCATTAAATAAAAAGAGATACTTGGTTAGACAGGCCATTAGATATATAAAACATAAAATCTGTATTTACCCAAGTGAACTTTGGAGATCCTTTAAATGTAGAAGATGATATCAGATGTTTTGCAACACATAAATACATATATAGAAAGATTGATAATGGTCAGGCAAAAACAAATAACGATAAAAATATAGATGACTAAAAGAAGATATATATATATATATATATATATATATATATATATATATATATATATATATACATATATATATATAGATAGATAGATAGATAGATAGATAGATAGATAGATAGATAGATAGATATCTTACAATTTATGAAACTAGTCTAATAATATCAATATTTTCTGCTAGTCTTGGCAAATCATTTAAATTCTTAGAAGTGTTTCATAGATGTCATTTGAAATGAACACAAATGTAAGATTCTCTCTATTATATGACGAAAATACTGATAATATTTTGCAGAATAGCATAGTGAACTGATTTTCAAAAACATTTGGATGCTTCGGTTGCTACGTCTCTCTTTTGTATCACCCCATGACGTTATTTGTAACGTCACGTGGCCTTATTGTATGTGCTACATATATGAAAATTACAATCAGGGAATATTAATCTAAATAACACAATAGTCATTAGTCCCATAAATCAGCCCTACAAATCTGTGTTGATACTGACTGTCTATTTGTGGGTCTGATATCACGTATTCGTAAAATCGAGGAATTGTTTGCTGACAGATATGTCCGCAACATATCGTTGTACATTTTAGGGGGCTCTCTACAGATAATACATGCTTCTGAGAGACTGACAGGTGTAAGATGAAGTATTTTGCATTTGCAACATGCACAATGGAGAGAATGTTGGCATACCTCTATGTTACTTTCATGTACTGTGGCTGAAATTTCTTTACATATTGTACTTGTGGAAATTGGACAAGATCTAAGCACACAGCAGACACAATGGCCGCTCCAAAATACTCGAAAAATCATCATGAATTAGTCAAAAGTGCACTATTTTCAGCAGTTATTAAAATAGGGAAACGACTTTTGCCAGAGCAGACAATACCAGCCTCTGAAAGTACTATGAATGAATTACAAAATATCTAAAAAGTTGAAAAAGTTATCGGCTCTTTTTTTTATTTTTATTTACCTTTGAAGACCAGGAAGTGAAAATGACCAAGCGGAGCTTGCAGTTTTTTGAGAGGTGCACATCTTAAGTAAGACCAAGCTGTATACTCTATAACCCAAATTGCGCCCATCAATCATATACCAAAATAAAGGGAATTCAAAGTTCTTTTAACAATACCTAAGATATACAAGGTCTTTTTTAAATGGCCATGACAGTCAGTGAGGAAAACCTGGGTAATTCTTTTTCTTTAAAAATCTAACCCTATGCAAAGTACGAAACTGGAGAGTGCCACCTTTAGACACTTACCGGTATTTGTCATGTCCCTTGAGCTACCGTCGGTTGAAGGGTCCTTTTGGTGATATGTGCAGACTATTTCCGGATCAAATCATTTGTTTGACGACTTGTAAATACACGTTGAAGAACACAACCCTATGTCATGTGGCCATTTTGAATTTCGTGGCTACATACGGTTGTTACCAAATACCGGTAAGTGTCTAAACTGAACGCTGGTGTGTTCAGGACAGATTTGTATGCAGCAAAATTGCACATTTTAGTGAACAGGTGACATAAGACCCACAAATAGTCTATCAGTATCAACACAGATTGGGTGCGGGGGGTGGGGGGTGGTGTTATCGGAGTAAGTAGTCTTGTGATAAAGATAAATATTTGCGATCGATATGACTTTTGTATTTCTAAAAGTCTACAGAAACTTGTTATATTCTTATATATTAGTGGAATAAATGCACAAATGCAAATCAAGTACTTTCATAGGAACACGTTTTAGTATCTTTCAACCCACAATGGTCAATAAGTTAAATAAAATACGTAGGTCAGGGCCTGCACGTCGACCCCACAATCAAAACATGCTGAAAATTTTAACTAAAATCTTTTTTTTTTAAACTATTGCAGCAGCCGTCGGCAAAGTGAGTTCTATGTCCCGCTTAAAACTAACCTGGACTCAACAAAAATCATGCATTCATCGTCCTACAATACACAAGCAAGACATTAAATAGTCATGCATTCATCGTCCTATTATACACAAGCAAGACAATAAAAAATCATGCATTCATCGTCCTACAATACACAAGCAAGACAATAAAAAATCACGCATTCATCGTCCTACAATACACAAGCAAGACAATAAAAAATCATGCATTCATCGTCCTACAATACACAAGCAAGACATTAAATAGTCATGCATTGATCGTCCTACAATACACAAGCAAGACATTAAAAAAATCATGCATTCAAACATCATTTTCTGTATTCAAGTTTTTGTCTTGATAGAGACGATGTTTTAGAAAAGAACTGAAATGATATGTTTAAAAATACTGAATCATAATCTAAATGCAGCCCAGGCAAATGTAGGAAAGTCAGTCTCTCTCTCTCTCTCTCTCTCTCTCTCTCTCTCTCTCTCTCTCTCTCTCTCTCTCTCTCTTTGAACCGAAAAGACGTCCCTTGGTCGATTTTACCCTACGATCTGAAGTGCACGAACTCAATCGAATGTACTCTACTTGTCGCTTTAAAAATGGTAATAACGGGGTGTATGTTAATGTTCCTACTTGTACCTGTGAGCGTGCGTACGTGCGTCTTATCCAAGTTTCATGCCATTCGGAATTCATATGCAAATTGATAAAAGACCAACCGTAGGTCTATGCCGCACTTTGCATATGAACGTACAAACGTACGCAAATCTAAAAACAGTATCTCATCATCTGCTTTTCCGGTTTTTTTTCGGGATTGGGTTGGATACGACGTGTAGCAGATAACACTGACATACAAAACGGACAGAAGCACAGACAGTGCAGGTATATGCATACAATATGATATGGCAGACACACGTTTAAATAATTTAGAGTGAGTATAAATAAAGTGCTTGAAAATAAACAAGGAAATACACTGTCCTCTAGATCAAAGGTTTTTATTCCAATATACAACCGCCACCTATGAAAATATGTCTACATCCAATATACATTTATAAACATACATAGATAATATACAAAATATTATAATGAATATATACACGTTATATATGTATACATATGCAGATTTTACTTTTATTATCAACACATCAGATAACACGTGGATAAATAAGCAAAATATCACTCTCTATACATAACAGTTACAAAACTTGATCACAGTATATATTATACTCAGATGGCAAGTAAACAAGTTATATTAATAAAATTTTGTTTTAGAAAAAATGCCAAAAAAATATCCTCCTTGATGCTAGTGTCAATTTCTTTCAATAGATTTTTTTTACCTATTCAGCAATTATGATTGGTAAATAAATCTAATACACTTTTCAAATTTTTTTAGGTCTCTTTAAAACGTTTTGAGAAATATTAAACTTGTCTCGAAATATTCATGTAAGAGAGACCCTTCAAAGATGTACGCCAAATAACTTTTGACAGCATGCGATAATAATCACAAAAATAAGTCCAGGAAGTATAAATATGATTATCCAGTTTCTAACAAGTTTCAATTTTATCTCCATTGATATATAATTTCTTGTCATAAATACTTGCATATAGCACAGTAGATAGAGAAAGAAAGAAAGGCTTAAAAGAGAAGACTAGAAAGGAGAAATTTACTTGCACCAATTACTGTATACATATTTTCGAGCCGAGCACTTGACAGTAATAGCATGCCTTGCCCATACTCAGTTAAATGCAACAAGTAATATGCGTACGTCTTTAAAAAGCAATTCTTTTCAGTACATCTCTGAAAACGTGCATTAAAAGGATAACATATTTGAATGAATGTCTCATTTTTTTTTTTAAATATCATGACATTTCACTCGTGTACGAATCACCATTCTGTCAAGAAATTTAATGTATGTATATTTCGCACAACTTACTCCAGCCTTGTGTAACTTTAGGCTGGATCAGATATTTTCTTTTTACATCAACAGCCATCGAACGGTTATAGACGATGGCAGAAACATCACAGATCACAACAGTTCTCAGGCATAGGTGACACATTTATTCTCATGACATTCCCAGTTTGTCTGTGTTACATGGAAACCAGTCTCTTCGAGACTTAGTATTATCACGTTTTTATTCAGGAAAGAAAACAGTGGATATAGAAGACATCTCATAAACATCTAGACTATCTTGGGAGAGGGGTAGGGGCGAACTGGGATGGCATTCATAGGCAGTCTACTCAAGGGAGTTACTGGGCCCTCGACGGTCCATCCTTTTCCTAGGACAACAATACAGATGCAGATCTCTCTCTCATTCTATAATTCTCGATGGGAAAGTTGCCCGTGAAGACTAGTCTTGCTTTGTCATATCAAACCAAACATTCTTGCAAACCCAGTACCGTTTAAGATCAGCATTTTACTCCAAGTTTCCTCGCAACGCACACCGTGTTGTCCGCGATGTCCAAACATTGCTCGAATACTGCAGACACGGGTGGTAATGGATGTCAGAACCTGACTTACTTTTCTCAATTTTTGCCATCCATTTAAACACAGCGAATACGATTAGGTATGGGTAAATAGATGACCGGTCGATTATTTCAGAAGACGTGTTTGTGGCGAAGATGGCGCTGTCTTTTATCTCCGGCGGTCCAAGATCTAGATTTGATCTTGAAGTGGCGTAGTTCAGCAGCATGGTCTTTGTGCAACATTGGTGTGTAGTCAATCGGTTCACAGTAATTCTAGAACAAAAGGCATTAAATAAAATATAAAACCCCTTGATTCATTATTATATATGTTGTTTTCCTTTTCCACTGCACACACACACACACACACACACACACACACACACACACACACACACATTTAGGTAAAAGAGTACTTAACCTTTCTACCATGGCATTTCCTTTGTACTTGTCGCATATTTTTTGTTTTTACATTTTTAATAGAAAAAATGCATGAAAAATCCAAAAACGTTTTTTGTGCCATAGCTAAAATGGAAGCCACACTTACAAAAGACGTTAGCTAGGTTAGTCATTCCGGTGTTAAAAATGAAAATCAATCTCTGTAATATTTAAAGAAACATTTTATGTTAACCAAACTATTCCAATTTTGGAAGAATGATTTTTGACATATTCTTACCTTGTGATTTTCAAAAAAGGCCTTGTAGCCTCCCTCTAACAGGTAAACTTCTGGGTAGCACAGGTGAGGATATTTGTCCTTATTCAGAATTCTGTCCTGTTCTCTCAGAAAGCGGTACCTGCAATAAAAAAATAACTAAATAAATAAATACAATGTAAAAGTAATTACGTAGTATTAGTATCTAAGAAAAATAATTTAAAGCGAGTTTTACCTGATTCTCAAAAAAAGAAGAAAATTCAACAAATTTTATTGAGTTTTCATATGACGTCAAAGGGTTTCTAATTACGTCCCTTTAATGTATGTCTGCTATCTTTGGAGCCTTCTTTCAATAGCAAAGGTATGAGAGAAGTTCATTCCGTGATAATTCAGATCATTGCAGAATCATGGAATACTGAACAAATTACAATTCATGTGGATAATAATGTTATGAAAGGTTGACCGAAAAGAAACTGGCGAACACCCATTTCCAGAGAAGGTAAATTGAACTAAAACTGAAAATCAGCTATTCCGAGATCTAGTTTGGTCTCCCATATTGTACCAGATGCGAAATATAAATTATCAGGGAAAACAATACCAAAATTCAATCGTGTTTTCACAATTTATGGTACTCGAAAGGAAAATAATTTGTATAGACCTCTCAATAGGGTTTTTGACAATGGACATATAGAGTGACAAAAATCTCTAAAATCGAGTCCACCATACAGATGATATAAGACCAAAGTGGGATGGCCGGGAGTCCAGGTACTGTTGTCCCTCACCTATTCTGATTCTTCCTCAGATCTAAAGTTTTAAACATCTTTCTTAATTCTTTATCTATGATAAAGAAATTCGCACTGAACATCAAGCAATCGCCAATAATTAAAATGGAGTCCACATATTTTGAATACCCCTTAAGAGTCTCTTTTTATTGTTATCCTTATTACTTTTTAGTGACACGTATTTCCTCAGTTTTTAAAACAGCCTTGGACACTCTTTTTTGAAAATATAATAACTCTGGGAGATGAAAAGAAGAAGAGCACTTTTTTCTCTTTTCCTATATACAACTCTGACGAAAATTTCAACATTTTCTACAGTACAGTATGCCAGATAGTGTCTAATTTCGATTTAACGAAACACTTGTACATTTACAACCTCACCCCACCCCCATCGCAAGAATTTTTTTTTTAGGATAAAACCTTTGACTCGAGCTTCTTGAAGAAGGTAGGACTCTAAATATTGATACAATCGCTAAAGCTTCAAATTTTGTGAAAGGGGTGGGGGATTACTTATTGATTGAGTAGGGGTGGGGGATTACTGATTGATTGAGTAGAAAACTATATGTGAACAATGAGAAAGGGGGAGGCTACTTATTGATTGAGTAGAAAAATCTATGTTAACAATGAAAAATGTGGGGGTACTGATTGATTGAGTAGAAAAATCTATGTGAACAATGAGAAGGGGGGTACTGATTGATTGAGTAGAAAAATCTATGTGAACAATGAGAAGATGGGTACTGATCGACTGAGTAGAAAAATCTATGTGAACAATGAGAAGGGGGTACTGATTGATTGAGTAGAAAAATATATGTGAACAATGAGAATTATGATACTGGACAAATGTTGAGGAAACCAACTCAGCAATGCTTCGCCAAAGTTTGCAATATTCGTGTGGAAACTGACTTTGGTGTGAACATTGCTCAATTTAGCACGAATCGTTAAGTAGATGGAAATACAATCAACCATTATCTTATGGACAGTTTCCAACTGTAGAATTGCGACATTTATACTTACATGTTAGGCCCTCTTTCTGAGGAAAATTCACAATGAAAGATAAGTATACGCCTTTGTGTGTTGTAACTCTCATCGAAGGTTTGATGCAGAAAGTGTTGCATCATTTCTTTTGTGTATAAATTCACAGCACCCTGCAATGATATGGTGTTAAATTATCGAAAAAGAAAGGACAAGAATTAAAAAAATAACATAACAACAAGAAAAAAAGGCAAAGTGTTTCGTTTATATGGTCTAGTGCTTACCATTGGTATGGCAATACGTATTCTACAAAATGTACTCCAACAGAATAATACAAAAGCTATAGAAAATAAATAAGAACAAGGATTCGGTGACAAGAGAACTTTTGAATGGTAATTTTTGTTAATAAAAATTTTTACTGTGCATTGGTGTCAACAAATGCTGATTTAAAATATCTACAAAGGAAGAATAAATTCACATAAACGTGGTATATATTAAAATACGAATTTAATTTGAATAATAATAATAATAATAAGAAGAAGAAGAAGAATAATAATTATTATTATTATTATTATTAGTATTAGTATTATTATTATTATTATTTCCGCTTCTGCTAATGTAGCTATGTTCATTTCAAGTTCGTCCATGTTAAAATATAATAAAATGTAATTTTTTTTTTTAAATACGCAGGAACACTGATATTTTCTTTGAAGTTCCGTACTTGTTTTTGCTTGTTTGTTTTTTTTAGGAATTACCTACCTCAATGTGTCCGCCTTCAAACTCGTAAGGGTATCTACAGTCAATTATAGTACAATTTCTATAAATTCCAGCATACTCGCCCCTAAGAACAGCAGCAATCTGTAAATAAATAATTAAATCCAACTACTAAATCGCCAAAATTCGAGCCGGAACCAACTATCTCTTTTTTTTTTCTATACAATTGCATATCTAAAATAGTTTCATGCAAAATAGTATCACAATTTAAATAAAAGTGCTTCTAATTAACAATTTGAAGAAACACTTTCGATTATTATGCATTTCACATAATTTTTGTTCTTGTTGTTTATCAATCAAGTGTAAATAAATAAATACAAGTATGTTTATTAGAGTCATATCATTTAATTTGAAAGATTAAGCAATTGGCTGGATTTCTGTCCCAAATATGATATTACATTTATAAAGGAAAAACCAGCTCATACCATACGCGAAGTGAAGTGGTACAGCAAAACTTGTTCTGAGAGACCACGCCTTTCCGTGTAAAGTATGTTTTTACTTATACCATTCTGACAAACTCCAATCGATTTTACACATTTTTACAAAATCATTGACCAGAAAGTATTTTTTTTTTACTTTAAAAAAGAATAAGAAATTATTAGCAAAGAAGTCTATATATATATATATATATATATATATATATATATATATATATATATATATATATATATATATATATTTATGTATATAAAGTATAAACCCAGCAATATTCAGTCATATTGAATTGATATTTTACAAAAACACAAGCATATAGCAACTTTTAAAAATCTGATGACAATCGTTATTTTGAATAAGCTCCATGATCTATATTCAAAATGTAGCCATTAGGCCTTATCCAAGAAACAAAAACGTAAACACTATACGCGAATCTATATATACTCTATATGAACCAGAAAATGACATTTTTCTAGACAATATGCAAATCAGGTTTGATCTTACCGTATCGGCGGAGATACATCTAAGGTCCTTGTGTGTACCGGACATTCCAGGAAGACTATACCCCCTTGACCCGTCAGCAATAAGGTCAGATTCAAAGGTCATGCGATCCACTGCGTCTATGATAGCACTAGTAGGGTCCGAACTTGAAGGTAACTGTAATGGACAAAAAAGTATATATTTCTATTTATGATTCTAAATAATGTTTAATGCTTTTAATTTTTTACTGGATTGGAACCTGTGCGCCTTGTTTTTCTTATTTCCGGCAGATTTGTACGACTTTTCTAGTGTTAATGACTATCTGGATCACAAAAAACTACTCAAAGTCGACAACAGATACAAACGGTAGACGCACAGATTACTTCAAAATTTACACTGGTGCACATGGTACAATAGAGAGGTTTTGACAAAATGTTCATAATTTGGATCCTACATTTTCTGACCGTTTTGTTATTTATTTTGCACGTGTTAACACAGGCGAATTCAACAAATTCAATGCTGGACTTTTGTTTGCCATCTTAGAAAAAATCTTAGGAAACCTATTGACTCTCAGCGTTTTCCACGGCTACCATGTTGGAAATAAAAAGCGACGATATTTTATTTCGATTTCTGTCATCCGTTTATAATTTGCATCGAGATTATTGAATTTATTTAGTATCAATCTTTATATTAAAATTAACATTACCATTAAAAATCAACATTACCATTAAAAATCAACATTACCATTATAGATCAACATTATCATTAAACTCAACATTACCATTAAAAATCAACATTACCATTAAAATTTAACATTACCGTTAAAAATCAACATTACCATTAAAAATCAACATTATCATTAAAAATCAACATTGCCATTAAAAATCAACATTACCTTTAAAATTTAACATTACCGTTAAAAACCGACATTATCATTAAAAATCAACATTACCATTACAAATCAACATTACCATTAAAAATCAACATTATTAAAAATCAACATTACCGTTAAAAATCAACATTATCATTAAAAATAACATTACCATTACAAATCAACATTATCATTAAAAATCAACATTACCGTTAAAAATCAACATGACCATTAAAATCAACATTACCGTTAAAAACCGACATTATCATTAAAAATCAACATTACCATTACAAATCAAAATGACCATTAAAATCAACATTACCATTACAAATCAACATTACCATTAAAAATCAACATTATCATTAAAAATCAACATTACCATTAAAAATCAACATTACCATTAAAAATCTAAAGCACGCAAAATATTAACAAAGGGGAGAACATATGAATACAAGTATTTTCTTTGCACATAAAATTAGAAACTCTCATTTCACATAAAGAGTTTAATAGTGAAATCTTTACAAATAATTTACTATTAAAAATAAAACGAAAAACACTTTTAAAAGAAGTGCGTTCAAATCTTTAATCAAAATTTTGTTTGATAAGAAACATTGTAATGTATAACTTACGTTGGCCGAAATTTTAAAAGATGAAGGCATCGGAGACAAACCCTCATCCCTAAATCTTTTTGATGCAGATGAAACATTTTCATCCTGGTTCAGTGAACGCTTATTGTTAAAAAGACATCTTCTTGTGCAGAAAGGCTGCAAGCACTTCTTTGCTGGACGTCTAACCTGAAACTGGAAACGATCAACAATGTAACAACTTTTAATCCAGTATATGTACATTTTTGACGTTAAGTTTAAATGAGAGTACCAATAACAACTAGAATAGTCAATGTAAAGTTAACAAAATCATTAGTAGACTACGTTATCTACCGTATATACTCGCGTATACTTAGATACCAACTGCAAACTGCATAGACACAGATCTGCCGTCGCATAATGCGCCAGGCAGATCTGGGTCTATGCAGTTTATAAATACTAATCGGTAGAACAAACAACATAGACCCTGATCTGCCGGCGCATTATGCAACGGCAGATCAGGGTCTATGTTGTTTGCAATTGGACCAGGGTTTGTACGCCAGTATATACGGTATGTTAAAATAAATGTTGCCAACTTCTATTTCCAAGCATTGCAGCAACTGGTTCAAGGGGTTGGCCGTTTTAAGCCTCAGAGTGGACACCTTTGCTATATTTTTTATTTGGTATTTTTACAAAAATATATTCATATTTTAGCTGATTTCATTAGGGAAAGAACCTGTAAGGTGTAGCATGGTGTAATATATTAACGTACCTACAAATATTTCGTCCGAATTCATTTAAGTTTTACATTATCCTATTTTGAAACGGTAATTTGTAATGAGCACTTGTAACATTACTAATATTTGTCAATATTCCCTTTCTGTTTTGAACCTGTCTTCTATACTTCCCATAGACTGCAAGATAGTCTGTAGAATAAATCACTCGTAGAGAAAAATTATGAATCCAAAATAAGGAATTCAGGTACACAGGAAAGGCAACACTATGTGCTTTTACATATATTTAACATGCTCTATATACATTTTGACATATGTGGATACTTTTCCTGTGTAAATGAATGAATCCTTTATAACAAAATAAGTCTACACACATATAATTAACATGCAAACTATAGTCAGATTGACCAACGAATATATATATATATATATATATATATATATATATATATATATAAAGAGAGAGAAAGATTCATATAGATACAAAGAGCCAATGATGCCATAATGACAAAATAATGGATACCTCGGTTAGCGGAACATCCATATTCTCTTCATCTTTTATAAGCATACCAAGCTGGGACGTGGCCCTGCTAAATTCCTGAAAGGAAAAGGCGACTTTGACACACAAAAGAGACCCATAAATTGGACGCTCTTACATTATTTAGGTAGTGTCTAGTGAACTTTGATTAATTCAAACGTGAAATTACATGGCAGAGACAGTCATACATAAAATCATATATATATACTATCCCCAAATCTGCGATCCACAATTTTATTTGTATTTAATACGTACAAAATCATTATTAATTTTTTTTACCTAAATATTGAAATGAATTTTTTAAAAACGGATTGTGTATGTCCGGAAGTATTACGTTTCTCTTTACATAGTATTCTAAATAAACTTTGGACATCCTATTAATCATACGTAATGAAGACACACACACACACACACACACACACACACACACACATATATATATATATATATATATATATATATATATATATATATATTACATCCATTCCCTTCAAAAAGAAGTGTCCGAGTAATGTGCGTGAAATTAGTATTCTGCTCTCTCAATAATCGAGTTCGTACTGTAGATTTATTGCTGTCCAGCTATTCCAGCTGTTTACCTGATCTACATCCATTCCAAGACCTGAATCCTCGTCCAGACTAGACGTGTTGATGGAATATTGGCCCTTCTTTCGCCAAGAACTTGTTGGCTCCATAGCTGCCCACTTCCCGGGCGTGATGATACGAACTGGTATCTGAATAATAATAATAATAATAATAATAATAATAATAATAGAAGATATCACGAAATGTTATCTGTGCCACATTTCCATTAGGGAAACTATATATTATGTGGTTCACAATTCTTATCAAGAGCTTGGCACTTTGTGGCACTTGGTCTTGTGGTAGTAGTAGTAGTGGTGGTTGTAATAGTAGGAGGTGTAGTAGTAGTAGTAGCAACAGTAGTAGTAGTAGTAGCTAGTAGTAGCAGTAGCAGTAGTAGTAGTAGTAGCAGCAGTAGTAGTAGTAGTAGCAACAGCAGTAGTAGTAGTAGTAGCAGTAGTAGCAGTAGTAGTAGCCGTAGTAGTAGTAGCAGCAATAGTATTAGTAGCAGCAGCAGTAGTAGTAGTAGTACTAGTAGTAGCAGCAGTAGTAGTAGCAACAGCAGTAGTAGTAGTAGTAACAGCAGTAGTGGTAGTTGTAGTAGCAGCATCAGTAGTAGTAGTAGTAGTAGCAGTAGTAGTAGTAGCAGTAGTAGTAGTAGCAGTAGCAGTGTTAGAAGTAGTAGTAGCAGCAGTAGTAGTAGTTGTAGTAGTAGTAGTATCAACAATAATAATAGTAGCAGTAGCAGTAGTGGCGACGATGGTGTACTTACACAATGATCCATGTCTGAACCAAGGCGAAGTCTGAAAAGGAAACACACGATACGATATATTTATATGCATTTATTTTCTAAATGAACTCAGTGTCAATAATTGTCATTTCATATGGAAATTAAACAAAAGTTTCAAAAAATATTAAACGTGTAGACCTGTAGATGATGACAACGACGACTACGACGACGATGATGATGATGACAAGAAATAGGACAACAACTATAATACAGTCATCAACATCATCATAGTATAATAAGTAAATAAATGAATAAATAAACTAGTAGCTAATTTTAAACCAGATTATCGTACCTCTGTTTTACTTTTCAACCCAAACACATATTAAATAGTACAATACATTCACAATTTACTACTCGCCGTCGAGTTTCATACTGAAGGTTTCCGATATGAACGTTTATCTGATGTACACTGTGGGTGAAGAAATTTAAAGCAAACTATTGAAGCTTATTTTCAATTTGACAGAGTAGTAAAATCTGTTCACAGTTTTAATATAGGACAAATAAATCCATAGCTTGGGACAATTGACTGTGACAAAACGGTCAAATTGCACAAACAGAAATCCTACCGGCAACACATTTGAAAAAGGTCTTTAGTGCAATTTTAGGCTCAGGTTTGATTATTGTTTAAACTTTGTTTACTTATGTCAAAACAATGTTGATAGAAGAATAACCTGTTAATGCGAGCACATAGTCCCTACGTTCCTAACTGATCAGAGATGAAAATAAACTACTGAAAACATCACGCGGACGCCTTTTTATATGGGGCAACCCAATCATCTCACACTTTTTATTTGCCCGTTGGTATGCCTTCCCCGAGTTCTTTACAATCGTAGGCGTCAAATGGTTTTAAACCATAAGCTTAAGGCAAATTTGTTAGCTTATGTAGACTTACATCAGATAATAATCAAGCCAATGCAATTATTTGTATAAAGAGATGCCTGAACTACCTTAATTTAAAGAATAATGATTGACTTGTTGATTTTCTGAAATGTAACTTGGCCATCGTCAAGAAAAACAACAATTATACGAGTTTTATCTGTCAGTTGACATAAAAACAACAAAAAGTCTCTTTTCCTTTTTTATTCTGTAGTTTCTTTTTCCTTTTCTTTTTTGCAAAAAAAAAAAAAAATGAGAGTTTGGGCATGGTCTCCGTGAACAAATACATAGATAGATAGATAGATAGATAGATAGATAGATAGATAGATAGATAGATAGATAGATAGATTCATACAAATTTATTGTATGCATTCTTTCCGTAAATATTTTTTAATAGCAATGATGATGATAATCACCATCATCATCGTGCGTGTCCTTAAGATGATGAGTAAGAAGATGACGACAAGAACGAAAATATGAAGAATTCCCACACTATGTACATAGGTTATCTACCATAGAAAGATATGTCGTTATAGGATAAATTATGGTGGATCGGAATGTGGTGTGTCCCGTCTAGCACTGGTCACTTCCCTGGGACTATGTACCGCATATGTTATCGGAATCGATACTTTCATTTTTTTTTTCGTTGCTTGATGATGGATAGGGATGTGGTTTGATCGGATGTTCTATCTTGCACAGGTAATTCTCCTAGGACCATACTAAACTGGATGATGGTGTCACGTACACAATATAACGTAAAAACATAAACGTTCGCTACATGTCAGGTTTTCTGGAAATTTCGATACAATTCACATTGAGAATATATAATATATATATGTGTGTGTGTGTGTGTGTGTGTGTGTGTGTGTGTGTGGTTTTAAAGGGACGATAAATACAAACTGGTGCAATATGGCCCACACTTGCTATATATGCGACTTGTATCTGTAAAAAATTCCGTGTATATATATATATATATATATATATATATATATATATATATATATATATATATATATATATATATATATATGCGTGTGTGTGTGTGGTTTTAAAGGGACGATAAATAAAAACTATTGCAATATGGCCCACACTTGCTATATATGCGACTTGTATCCGTAACAAAATCCGTATATATATATATATATATATATATATATATATATATATATATATATATATATATATGTGTGTGTGTGTGTGTGTGGTTTTAAAGGGACGATAAATAAAAACTAGTGCAATATGGCACATTTAAACTTGTCCAACTCCAAGGACTGTTTGAATGACTTGTTTTTATAACATATGGAGGGTCGAAAAAGGGACAGAAAGACACTACAGTTAAGGATTAAAGATAGCATCTACCGTAGGGGAAATCAAACTTAATGGACTTGTATAACGATACTCTAAACACAGGAACTACCGGGGCGTGATATTGTTGAGTGATTTGTGAATATAGTAATTTTGTGCTAAGTTTGATTTGTGCAAAATGCAGAACAGTGTTCTTCGGCATAAATTGACATTGTGTTGAAATTAACACCTTTTAATGCAAGTTGTGATATCCTGTCCGAATGAAAAGAAGGGTTATTAGTAAACAACTACACCTTAACCTTTGTGTCTAATGTCCACGGAAAAGCTCTTCGCGACGGTAAGGCACAATCACAAAAGTTGTACTAATATAAAAATGTCTCACTCTTTTCCTCACCAAGAAACGCGCAATTACTATTATCCAAATGCAGGAATAATTCGGTACCAAACACTGGTGAAAAAAATCCCTAACTTCTGCAAAATAAAAGTTAAAAATCTGCTTAATCTAGCTCATTTTATTGTCAAAATCATTTTCGTAACATGATATTTTCCCCATTGATGACAGTTCAGAAGTATTTGGTCAATATCAGAAAAATATATACGAAGCATACCATTATAATAATGACAGTATAAAGCATTAAATTAAATTAAATTAAATTAAATTAAATTAAATTAAATTAAATTAAATTAAATTAAATTAAAATGAATAATGACAGAATAAAGCATTAAATTTAATTAAAATGAATTAGCGTTCCACCATTTTTTAAATTTATTTGACTTTCACTTGAAAAATATTGACACAATTTGAATATGACTAATTTCTGTAGAATATATATGTGTACTCTGCGCCTAAAATTGTTGAAAGACTCCAAGATCCGTCTGTTTATCCGCATATATTGGCGGGGATATATCGTAATACCCTTCGCATCTCTTTCTCCTAACCGATGTGTGGAAATCCACCGAAGTTGATACAAAGTCTGCACACGCAACCGTCTGCAATAGGGTACAGGTTTTAGACCCGATTACACGAAATCCTTGTGATTAGGGTGAAGATTGGTGGGTGGGGGCGGTGAGGTCGGAGGAGGCAATTGTTAAATGCTAAAGAAATGCAATTACAGTGACATTTTTCCAATATGTTTGGCCAAATTGTATACATGCAGATCTACCAGGAGGACAAATAATATATATAACGGATTTAGGTTACAACCCTTGGTCCACGGCCTGGAAAGGCGGGGATGGGGGTGGGGGTGGGGGTGGGGGGGAGGGCGATATATAATAGAAAGAGTCTTGATTTGTCATGGTGAACCGCAGAAGTATCTATTTTATATCATTAAAAAGGCGTAGTTACCTATTTACGTAGTCATTTCTCGATCCCAACCGAATTGATGTACTTTCACTCAAATAAAACCCGATTGTGTGACAGATTAGATATTATCGAGATTGATCTAATTCTTGGAGCTCAATTAGTTAGTTTATAAACTCTATAGCTGTCCGTTAAGGGATTAACCTATAGGAAACAATGGATAAAGGTATTTTGTCCCGAGGATCTTCAAACAAGTTGTTACTCAATTACATTTTGTATTGCCTGTGGCATATCCAATTTAATACACCAGGGACTTTCTGGAAAGTCATCAAATATATGGAATAGACAGATGACACTTACAAATTAAGGCTTTATCAACACACACACACACACACACACACACACACACACACACACACACACACACAGACACACACCAAATTGTACCAATACAACAATTAAAATCATACCAGGACAAAACTACTATATAATTCCAATTATATTTATGACTTCCTCACCGCTAATCAACTATACTGTTTACGCTATGATTCCTGCATAGTGTGTTAATGAGCAATTTTCTTCGCCACAAACATTGCATATGGGGCTCATACCTTTGGAAGATAAAATAAGAATGTTCCTAATCATATACAATTCCGTATCTCTTGGAGTACGAAGACATTATCAGCAAAATATTGCGAGGAAGGAGGGGGTAGGTATTACATAGTCAGCACTTCACACTCAAAATGAAACAAAAACGTTATCAGTGGTCTACTGGCCATTGGGCATACCGGGACAAATCCCGTTGGGCTGCCGCAAAAAAATCCGTTTTTACCGGTGTTTTACTGGTGTGAGCAAAACCCCGGGCCTGTCCCGGCAGACCGCCGCATCAGTGGGCCGATGGGCCGTCAAAAAGTCCAGGGCCGAGTTGCTTTGCTTACCCAGTACACTCCTGAACGTTATGAAGACCTTCCCTCCGCAATTTTATAATTCTGGGAACTGGAAACACCTGCATCTTTTGCTTGTCAGTTCTTTTTAAAGAAAGCACAGCCTCACAATTTTATTTCTTTATCAGTGACGCAGTGGTGTACTGGACATTGGGCCGCCGCAAAAAAATCCGTTTTTACCGGTGTTTTACTGGTGTGAGCAAAACCCCGGGCCTGTCCCGGCAGACCGCCGCATCGGTGGGCCGGTGGGCCGTCAAAAAAATCCGTTTTTACCGGTGTTTTACTGGTGTGAGCAAAACCCTGGGCCTGTCCCGGCAGATAATCCAGGGCCGAGTTGCTTACCCAGTACACTCCTGCAGTGAAGGAAAATATATTTCCAAATTGGTTTAACCTTCTATCACTTTGTTTGCTCGTATAACATTTTAAATTATTAATTACTGTTATTTGAATTATTATGTAATAATTTTGAATATGCAATATACCTGAAAATTGTTGTTAGTAGATAATGCTAGTGTATTTGTGTTTGGTAATTTACCTGATATTATGAAAAGCCTGTAAAGACGCCATGGTGTTTTCTTCTTTGCAAAATTCCAGATTAGATCTACTTTTGGTGAAGGAATGCAGCTGTTGTATACATTTGACGTATGATCCGTCTCTTTATAAAGATGTTGGAGCTTTAAACTTTACTCATTAATTGATATGCAAGTATACATCACTCTTATGTTGAAATCCCATCATCCACTAGTTGGGTATAGCCACTTTCAAAAATTAAAAATAACTAATTGATAGTAAACCTTTACTAAGTATTATCAATTTTAATATTGTCAATATGTCAATTTAAAGTAATGAGAACTAACTGATATTAAATATGTATTATCATCGTGACGTTATCATTGATTCGTTACTCCCCGGAGGTTATTGACAATTGGTAATGTTCCTCCACAACAATAGGTTATGCCTACCGGACCGAGTACAAACATACTAAATAAAAATTTTAGATAAAACAGATCTTATGGCTCATCAAGGGACAATATGGTAAATAGTGTCTATAGATTGAAATGAGTACTCATTGGTATTTAAGATTTAAGGTTAAGGTCAGACATTCTGTCCCACAACTTACAACGTTCGACCACCTAAAGTCTGCTCAACAGTTGGCTTGCAATATGTTCGATAAAATGAAATTGATTGGCTTTAACAACAACAGCAAAAGATGCATCAAAATATATTTCACTTAATAATTATCGACGATCCGTCATCTTTACACTAATAATTCTTGTTTATATCCGCACCTTTGCGCATAAATTGTGATTAGTCATGTCATTCGGTACTCAGTTTCCTTGAAACATGAATTCCATTTACACCAATTGAAGGAGGATCATCGGATTTGGTATGATGTATCACGAGAATGAGTAGATGACAACAAAGCAAAATGTTTTTAAGTTTTATATTTATGCAAAATAATTTTAACGGCAACACTTTTCTTTCCAAAATCTATCTTTAAATAACTTGGCTACAATTTCATCGTTTAGACGCTCGCCTAAAACATTTGTTTCCGGTAACAAATACTAATATCGAAACTATTCTGTATGCACGTATACTTTAATTTTTCTTGTTTGTACTTTTTCTTATTGAAAAACTCGTACCAGCAGTCAGATTTATTCTGTTGATTTTTTAAAATTATTATTTATTTATTTATTTTCATTTTTACAGTTAGGCAGACGATGCTATAATAAGCTAATGTTTTCTACAGATTCCACGTTTGTACCTAAATTTTGACACGAAATCCTACGTTTGTACCTAAATTTTGACACGAAATCCTACGTTTGTACCTAAATTTTGACACGAAATCCTACGTTTGTACCTAAATTTTGACAAAGTTTCTGAAATAAATATGGTTCAAAACCAACTAAGACACCTTCAGGGGTAGATCCAGTTGGCTTCAGTTGTAATCTGTATTAATTGCATAGAATATATTTGTGCAGTTTGTCTTGTCTAAATAATCCCAAAATGTTAATTAAATTATTGTTTTAAATAGTCGGTTGTAAAAATTCAATAGAGCTTGTGTTTTATATGTTATAAGGATATGTACACACACTAAAAGAAGATTAATTGAATTTTAACTTGTAAAAAGTGAGCTCTTACCCGAATTGTCCAGACAAATCCATATCTCCTTGATGCTTGAAACTGGCAGACTTAATTTGTTATCCAACGTTTCTGATATAAATTAAAAATTGTAGCTATAATTTTAACAGAGTGTACATTCGCAAATAAACTCTAACGTAGAAATACGGTTAGCATTGATCATGGTCTGATGTCCTTAAATGAATTCATCCACGTAACTGACTAGCCTTTACAAGTTTCAAATCACTAAACGTACTCCCAATTTTTACTTCAAACTCTCGTAGAGTAGTTCTCAATGTCGTCGTTTACCCTCTTCGCCTTTATATCCTTAAATTATATCATGTTATACACGTTGTATCCTTTGACTGAATAAACATGTCCATAAAATATTCCAATTTTCCATCAAGCGTTCTCACGCTTTACAGATAAAGGGACATTTATATCGCGTGCTAACCAATAACCCATGACACGTACAGCAAAACGCTTCAAAATTCGATTAGGCGTATCAAAACTTTGCGCTTTTTATTTTTAGATTCTTATTACCTTTAATGTATACTGTTTATACCCGTAATTGATTAAAATAACAAACAACTAATGCTACATTATTGACAGACTGGTTGTTAGATTTTACTTGTAAAATGTTTAAGAGAAGGAATTGGAAACTTTATCACAGGATACATAATGATTCAGCTACAGAACAATCCTCACAGAAAAGCGACACGAGCGCAATCATGGGAGATGATGTGCGAGTAAGTATTTTGGCAGATAACAAGAGTAAAGAATAGGATAGCAAATCTTTCGTGTTCATTCGTTACAAAAACAAGTTATGGATTCATACATGCGTTCATAGATAGATAGACGGACGGACGGACAGACGGATTGATGGAATGACTATATTGAGTGGTTGCTAATCCACGTGACATATGATGTTAAAACAGCAAGCGGAAGAGAATCTATTCATCTGAAATTAATTAAGTTGTTAGTATAATCACTTTGACCTCTGTTATGGTAAAGAGTGTACTAGGTGTGAATATCTTTTATTATTTTTAATTCAAGTATTAAATGCAGTACTCCAAAGATACAAGCTTCAAATTTAATAGAATATAAATTCTTCTTTTCATTTACTTTAAATACAAATTTAAATTTGATTGGTCATTTTTCTAAATAACTCTTTGTTGCTTGTTGATTGATTTACAATTGCCAAAATTGACATTTACACACTATAATATGACACTGTAGCTTTATTCAGCTTAAGTTTTGTCGACAGCAGAATAAAAAAAAATAAAAACGGACCTAACTCAGTTCAAACATATTTTATTTACAAGTGTTACAATGTCACAGCTATACAACGTCCTTTCCCTACAAAAAGTTATACATTATACATGGATATCGGCAAATGAATATTACAATATGATATTACTGGAAGAAAAAAAGGATATGGCTTATATGAGAGAGAGAGACAGAGAGACAAAGAGAGAGAGAGACAGACAGAGACAGAGAGAGATAGAGAGAGAGAGACAGAGAGAGAGACAGAGAGACAAAGAGAGAGAGAGACAGACAGAGACAGAGAGAGATAGAGAGAGAGAGAGAGACAGAGAGAGAGAGAGAGAATAAAAACGGAGATACCAGATTTGAAATTAATAACAGAATCATGTTTTTATTGGAAGATATGGAAAACTATGAATTATTTCATATTTAAACGCCTTTGCATCAATTATTAAGATTTTCTCATGCACACCAAAGTGTATTCACATTATTCAACATCGTATTGTAAACTATTCATCATTTTATACTTTCCGTTGTGATCTTTCTTAGAAATGTTGCCTAGTTCCTTTCTAGTTTCTTCTTCCTCTCTTCTTTTCTACCCATCATTACTACTTTACTTTTTCGAAGACTTCACAGACGACTAAGGTCAATCTGCCAAAGGAAGGTGTCTTTTGGAGACAAAGATCGTATGTATGTATGTCTGTATCTATGTATGTATCTATGCATGAATGAATGGATGTATACGCATGCTTTTTTATGTGAAAAGTACACTGCATGGGGTAAATATGTGCATGTATGTTTGTATGTAGGTATGAATATATGTATGCATGTATGGATGAATGGATGGATGAATGGATGGACGTAATAATGCATGAATGTATGGATGGATGGATATATGTATCGATGAATGGACGCGCTGACTAACGGATGTATATATCTATGCATACATGGATGAATGAATGTATACACATGCTCTATGTCAAAA
This sequence comes from Margaritifera margaritifera, assembly GCA_029931535.1. Lineage (NCBI taxonomy): Eukaryota > Metazoa > Mollusca > Bivalvia > Unionida > Margaritiferidae > Margaritifera > Margaritifera margaritifera. Next base: position 1,774,371 of record JAQPZY010001521.1, on the reverse strand, counting down.
GTACACTGCAATGGGTAAATGTGTGTACGCACGTATGTATGTATGTATGTATGTATGTATGTATGTATGTATGTATGTATGTATGTATGTATGCATGCATGCATGCATGCATGCATGGAAGGATGGATGGATGGATGGATGCAAAAATCTGCGCATGAATAGATAGATACATAGATTCACAGAACCAAAATGTATGTAAACGTTCCATGGTGAATTTGTATATACGAGTATGTTGTGAAAAGACTGAGATTATTTGAAGAAATTATTTCAGGAATCTCTCATAAACTCGCTTTCTTAGAAGATAATTGGTTTAGAAATAAGTTATGTTTCTAATAGTTAGTGTGTCATTTAGGAACGGGACTCTCTTAGGTGCATGCATGGGATTTAGAAGGTGTACTCAGTAGAGTGTGTTTGCAAGAAGGAAGCAACAAATGAGATATTTAAGAAAAATGTTATTTATTCTGTGACTCGATTGCTTTTCAAATCTTGACAACTAAAGCATTTTGACCTAGCCTTTTTGTGGCTGGCAGTTGGGCAAAGTATATATATATATATATATATATATATATATATATATATATATATATATATATATATATATATATATATTGTATGTGCTACATATATGAAAATTATGATCTGGGAATATTAATCTAAATAACACAGTAGTCATTAGTCCCATAAATCAGCCCTACAAATCTGTGTTGATACTGATGGTCTATTTGTGGGTCTGATATCACCTAATCATAAAATCGAGGAATTGTTTGTAGACAGATATGTCCGCAACATATCGGTGTACATTTTAGACACTTACCGGTATTTATTATGTCTCTTGAGCTACCGTCGGTTGAAGGATCCTTTTGGTGATATGTGCAGACTATTTCCGGATCAAATCATTTGTTTGACGACTTGTAAGTCAACGTTGGGGTACACAACCCTGTTGTGTAGCCATTTTGAATTTCGTGGCTACATACGGTTGTTATCAAATACTGGTAAGCGTCTAAGCTGTACGCTGGTGTGTTCAGGACAGATTTGTACGCAGCAAAATTGCGCATTTTAGTGAACAGGTGACATCAGACCCACAAATAGTCTATCAGTATCAACACAGATTGGGTGTGGTGGTGGTGGATTTATCGGAGTAAGTAGTCTTGTGATAAAGATAATATTTGCGATCGATATGACTTATGTATTTCTAAAAGTGTACAGAAAGTTGTTATTTTCTTATCTATTACTGGAATAAATGTACAAACGCAAATCAAGTACTTTCGTTTTACTTTCGTACACGTTTTTCTTTCGTACACGTTTTAGCATCTTCCAACCCACTATGGTCAATAAGTTAAATAAAGTACGAAGGTCAGGGCCTGCATGTAGACCCCACAATCAAAATATGCTGAAAACTTTAACCAAAATCTTCTTTTTTTTTAAACTGTTGCCGCAGCCGTCGGCAAAGTGAGTTCTATGTCCCGCTTAAAGCTAACCTGGACTCAACAAAAATCATGCATTCAGCTTCCTCCAATACACAAGCAAGACATTCAACAAAAATCATGCATTCATCGTCCTATTATACACAAGCAAGACATGAAAGAGTCATGCATTCATCGTCTTACAATACACAAGTAAGACATTAAAAAAATCATGCATTCAGTCATCATTTCCATTTTCTGTATGGTAGTTTAGTGTGGATAGAGAAAATGTTTTAGAAAAGAACTGCAAATGTAGGAAAGTCCGAAAGTTAGTCTCTCTCTCTCTCTCTCTTTCTCTACCGAAAAGACGTCCCTTGGTCGATTTTACCCTACGATCTGAAGTGCACGAACTCAATCGAATGTACTCTACTTGTCGCTTTAAAAATGGTAATAAGGGGGTGTATGTTAATGTTCCTACTTGTACCTGCGAGCGTGCGTACGTGCGTCTTATCCAAGTTTCATGGCGTTCGGAATTCATATGCAGATTGATAAAAGACCAACTTTAGGTCTATGCCGCACTTTGCATATGAACATACTTACGTGCACAGATCTAAAAACAGTATCTTAGCATCTGCTTTTCCGAATTTTTTTCGGGATTGGGGGGGATACGACGTATAGCAGATAACACTGACATACAAAACAGACAAGAAGCGCAGACAGTGCAAGCATATGCATACAAGATGATATGGCAGACACACGTTTAAATAATTTAGAGTGAGCATAAATAAAGTGCTTGAAAATAAACAAGGAAAGACACTGTCTTCTAGATCAAAGGTTTTTATTCCAATATACAACCGCCACCTATGAAAATATGTCTACATCCAATATACATTTATAAACATACATAGATAATATACAAAATATTATAATGAATATATACACGTTATATATGTATACATATGCAGATTTTACTTTTATTATCAACACATCAGATAACACGTGGATAAATAAGCAAAATATCACTCTCTATACGTAACAGTTACAAAACTTGATCACAATATATATTATACTCGGATGGCAAGAAAACAAGTTATATTAATAAAATTTTGTTTCAGAAAAAATGCAAAAAAATTATCCTCCTTGATGCTAGTGTCAACTTCTTTCAATAGATTTTTTTACCTATTCAGCAATTATGACGTGGTAAATATATCTAATACACTTTTCAAAAATTTTTTGGTCTCTTTAAAAAGTTTTGAGAAATATTAATCATGTCTCGAAATATTCATGTTAGAGAGAACCTTCAAAAATGTACGCCAAATAACTTTTGAAAGCATGCGATAATAATCACAAAAATAAGTCCAGGAAGTATATATATATATATGATTATCCAGTTTCTAACTAATTTCAATTGTATCTCCATTGATATATAATTTCTTGTCATAAATAAAAATATTATGCTCTCATTTAATATTTCTACAATATTGATTACGATTTGTTTACTTGCATATAGCACAGTAGATAGAGAAAGAAAGAAAGGCTTAAAAGAGAAGACTTGAAAGGAGAAAGCGAGAAATTTACTTGCACCAATTACTGTATACATATTTTCGAGCACTTGACAGTAATAGCATGCCTTGCCCATACTCAGTTAAATGCAACAAGTAATATGCGTACGTCTTTAAAAAGCAATTCTTCTTTTCAGTACATCTCTGAAAACGTGCATTAAAAGGATAACATATTTGAATGAATGTCTCATTTTTTTTAAAAAATATCATGACATTTCACTCGTGTACGGATAACCATTCTGTCAAGAAATTTAATGTATGTATATTTCGCACAACTTACTCCAGCCTTGTGTAACTTTAGGCTGGATCAGATATTTTCTTTTTACATCAACAGCCATCGAACGGTTAGAAGCGATGGCAGAAACATCACAGATCACAACAGTTCTCAGGCATAGGTGACACATTTATTCTCATGACATTCCCAGTTTGTCTGTGTTACATGGAAACCAGTCTCTTCGATACTTAATATTATCACGTTCTTATTCAGGAAAGAAAACACTGGATATAGAAGACATCTTATAAACATCTTGACTATCTTGGGAGAGGGGTAGGGGCGAACTGGGATGGCATCCATAGACAGTCTACTCAAGGGAGTTACTGGTCCCTCGACGGCCCATCCTTTTCCTAGGACAACAATACAGATGCAGATCTCTCTCTCATTCTATAATTCTCGATGGGAAAGTTACCCGTGAAGACTAGTCTTGCTTTGTCATATCAAACCAAACATTCTTGCAAACCCAGTACCGTTGAAGACCAGCATTTTACTCCAAGTTTCCTCGCAACGCACACCGTGTTGTCCGCGATGTCCAAAAATTGCTCGAATACTGCAGACACGGGTGGTAATGGATGTCAGAACCTGACTTACTTTTCTCAATTTTTGCCATCCATTTAAACACAGCGAATACGATTAGGTATGGGTAAATAGATGACCGGTCGATTATTTCAGAAGACGTGTTTGTGGCGAAGATGGCGCTGTCTTTTATCTCCGGCGGTCCAAGATTTAGATTTGGTCTTGAAGTGGCTTAGTTCAGCAGCATGGTCTTTGTGCAACATTGGTGTGTAGTCAATCGGTTCACAGTAATTCTAGAACAAAAGGCATTAAATAAAATATAAAACCCCTTGATTCATTATAATATATGTTGTTTTCCTTTTCCACTACACACACACAAACACACACACACACACACACACACACACACACACACACACATTTAGGTAAAAGAGTATTAAACCTTTCTACCATGGCATTTCCTTTGTACTTGTCGCATATTTTTTGTTTTTACATTTTTAATAGAAAATGCATGAAAAATCCAAAAACGTTTTTGTGCCATAGCTAAAATGGAAGCCACACTTACAAAAGACGTTTGCAATTTTTTATTTTTCTATAACGACATATATTATCATTTCAAAAGATCACATGCATGAATAAGAGAAGAAAAGCCGCATATTTTTTTAACAATCTCTTATAATATCAAGGAAATTTGAGTGTAAGTGATTTTTCAGTTTGTCTCTTCCATAGCCATTTTACAAAAAATAGACAAAAAATGTTTTAAACTTGAGACATTAACCTTGGTAGATTTTATAATTCCATGACTATCATTAATGAGCCAGGTTAGTCATTCCGGTGTTAAAAATAAAAATCAATCTCTGTAATATTTAAAGAAACATTTTATGTTAACCAAACTATTCCAATTTTTGAAGAATGGTTTTTGACATATTCTTACCTTGTGATTTTCAAAAAAGGCCTTGTAGCCTCCCTCTAACAGGTAAACTTCTGCGTAGCACAGGTGAGGATATTTGTCCTTATTCAGAATTCTGTCCTGTTCTCTCAGAAAGCGGTACCTGCAATAAAAAAATAACTAAATAAATAAATACAATGTAAAAGTAATTACGTAGTATTAGTATCTAAGAAAAATAATTTAAAGCGAGTTTTACCTGATTCTCAAAAAAAGAAGAAAATTCAACAAATGTTATTGAGTTTTCATATGACGTCAAAGGGTTTCTAATTACGTCCCTTTAATGTATGTCTGCTATCTTTGGAGCCATCTTTCAATAGCAAAGGTATGAGAGAAGTTCATTCCGTTATAACTCAGATCATTGTAGAATCATGGAATACTGAACAAATTACAACTCATGTGAATAATAATGTTATGAAAAGTTGACCGAAAAGAAACTGGCGAACACCCATTTCCAGAGAAGGTAAATTGAACTAAAACTGAAAATCAGCTATTCCGAGATCTAGTTTGGTCTCCCATATTGTACCAGATGCGAAATATAAATTATCAGGGAAAACAATACCAAAATTCAATCGTGTTTTCACAATTTATGGTACTCGAAAGGAAAATAATTTGTATAGACCTCTCAATAGGGTTTTTGACAATGGACATATAGAGTGACAAAAATCTCTAAAATCGAGTCCACCATACAGATGATATAAGACCAAAGTGGGATGGCCGCGAGTCCAGGTACTGTTGTCCCTCACCTATTCTGATTCTTCCTCAGATCTAAAGTTTTAAACATCTTTCTTAATTCTTTATCTATGATAAAGAAATTCGCACTGAACATCAAGCAATCGCCAATAATTAAAATGGAGTCCACATATTTTGAATACCCCTTAAGAGTCTCTTTTTATTGTTATCCTTATTACTTTTTAGTGCCACGTATTTCCTCAGTTTTAAAACAGCCTTGGACACTCTTTTTTTTGAAAATATAATAACTCTGGGGGATGAAAAGAAGACCACTTTTATCTCTTTTCCTATATACTATACAACTCTGACGAAAATTTCAACATTTTCTGCAGTACAGTATGCCAGATAATGTCTAATTTCGATTTAACGACACACTTGTAAATTTACACCCTGACCCCACCCCCAACCGAACCGCAAGAAAAAAAATTAGGATAAAACCTTTGACTCGAGCTTCTTGAAGAAGGTAGGACTCTAAATATTGATACAATTGCTAAAGCTTCAAATTTTGTGAAAGGGGTTGGGGATTACTGATTGATTGAGTAGGGGTGGGGGATTACTGATTGATTGAGTAGAAAACTATATGTGAACAATGAGAAAGGGGTGGGTACTTATTGATTGAGTAGAAAAATCTATGTGAAAAATGAAAAAGGTGGGGGTACTGATTGATTGAGTAGAAAAATCTATGTGAACAATGAGAAGGGGGGTACTGGTTGATTGAGTAGAAAAATCTATGTGAACAATGAGAAGGGGGGTACTGGTTGATTGAGTAGAAAAATCTATGTGAACAATGAGAAGGGGATACTGATTGATTGAGTAGAAAAATATATGTGAACAATGAGAATTATGATACTGGACAAATGTTGAGGAAACCAACTCAGCAATGCTTCGCCAAAGTTTGCAATATTCGTGTGGAAACTGACTTTGGTCTGAACATTGCTCAATTTAGCACGAATCGTTAAGTGGATGGAAATACAATCAACCATTATCTTATGGACAGTTTTCAACTGTAGAATTGCGACATTTATACTTACATGTTAGGCCCTCTTTCTGAGGAAATTTCACAATGAAAGATAAGTATACGCCTTTGTGTGTTGTAACTCTCATCGAAGGTTTGATGCAGAAACTGTTGCATCATTTCTTTTGTGTATAAATTCACAGCACCCTGCAATGATATGGTGTTAAATTATCGAAAAAGAAAGGACAAGAATTAAAAAATAACATAACAACAAGAAAATAAGGGAAAAGTGTTTCGTTTATATGGTCTAGTGCTTACCATTGGTATGGCAATACCACACGTGTTCTACAAAATGTACCCCAACAGAGTAATACAAAAGCTATAGAAAATAAATAAGAACAAGGATTCGGTGACAAGAGAACTTTGAATGGTAATTTTTGTTAATCAAAAATATTACTGTGCATTGGTGTCAGCAAATGATGTGATCTAAAATACCTACAAAGGAAGAATAAATTCACATAAATGTGGTATATATTAAAATTTAATTTGAATAATAATAATAATAATAATAATAATAATATTATTATTATTATTATTATTATTATTATTAATTTCCGATTCTGCTGATGTTGCTATGTTCATTTCAAGTTCGTCCGTATCAAAATAAAATAAAATGTAATTAATTTTTTTTTTAAATACGCATAAAGTTTCGTACTTGTTTTTGCTTGTTTTTTTTAGGAATTACCTACCTCAATGTGTCCCCCTTCAATCTCGTAAGGGTATCTACAGTCAATTATTGTACAATTTCTATAAATTCCAGCATACTCGCCCCTAAGAACAGCAGCAATCTGTAAATAAATAATTAAATCCAACTACTAAATCGCCAAAATTCGAGCCGGAACCAACTATCTCTTTTTTTCTTTCTATACAATTGCATATCTAAAATAGTTTCATGCAAAATAGTATCACAATTTAAATAAAAGTGCTTCTAATTAACAATTTGAAGAAACACTTTCGATTGTTATGCATTTCCCGTAAAAAAAATTCTTGTTGTTTATCAATCAAGTGTAAATAAATAAATAAATGCAAGTATGTTTATTAGAGTGATATCATTTAATTTGAAAGATTAAGCAATTGGCTTGATTTCTGTCCCAAATATGATATTACATTTATAAAGGAAAAACCAGCTCATACCATACGCGAAGTGAAGTGGTACAGCAAAACTTGTTCTGAGAGACCACGCCTTTCTGTGTAAAGTGTGTTTTTACTTATACCATTCTGACAATCTCCAATCGATTTTAAACATTTTGACAAAATCACTGACCAGAAAGTTTTTTTTTTTACTTTAAAAAAAAAAAAAGAAGAAATAATTAGCAAAGAAGTATATATATATATATATATATATATATATATATATATATATATATATATATATATATATATATATAAAGTATAAACCCAGCAATATTCAGTCATATTGAATTGATATTTTACAAAAACGCAAGCATATAGCAAATTTTAAAAATCTGATGACAATCGGTATTTTGAATAAGATCCATGATCTATATCCAAAATGCAGCTATTAGCCCTTATCCAAGAAACAAAAACGTAAACACTATACGCGAATCTATATATACTCTATATGAACCAGAAAATGACATTTTTCTAGACAATATGCAAATCAGGTTTGATCTTACCGTATCGGTGGAGATAAATCAAAGGTCCTTGTGTGTACCGGACATTCTAGGAAGACTATACGCCCTTGACCCGTCAGCAATAAGGTCAGATTCAAAGGTCATGCGATCCACTGCGTCTATGATAGCACTAGTAGGGTCCGAACTTGGAGGTAACTGTATTGGACAAAAAAGTATATATTTCTATTTATGATTCTAAATACATTAAATTTTTGTCAAAATATGGTTTGGGTACAATGTTTAATGCTTTTAATTTGTTACTGGATCGGAACCTGTGCACCTTGTTTTTCTTATTTCCGGTAGATTTGTACGACTTTTCTAGTGTTAATGACTATCTGGATCACAAAAAACTACTCAAAGTCGATAACAGATACAAACGGTAGACGCACAGAGTACTTTAAAATTTACACTGGTGCACATGGTACTATACAGAGGTTTTGACTAAATGTTCATAATTTGGATCCTACATTTTCTGACCGTTTGTTCTTTTTTACACGTGTTAAACACAGGCGAATTCAACAGATTCAATGCTGGACTTTTGTTTGCCATCTTAGAAAAAATCTTAGGAAACCTATTGACTCTCAGCCTTTTCCACGGCCACCATGTTGGAAATAAAAAGCGACGATATTTTGTTCGATTTCTGTCATCCGTTTATAATTTGCATTGAGTTTATTGAATTTATTTAGTATCAATCTTCGTATTAAAATTAACATTATCATTAAAAATCAATATTACCATTACAAATCTAAAGCACGCGAAATATTAACAAAGGGGAGAACATATGAATACAAGTATTTTCATTGCACATAAAATTAGAAAATCTCAGTTCACATATAGAGTTTAACAGTGAAGTCTTTATAAGTATTTTACTAATAAAAAAGAAACGAAAAACACTTTTAAAATAAGAGCTTTCAAATCTTTAATCAAATTTTGTTTGAAAAGAAACAGTATAACTTACGTTGGCCGAAATTTTAAAAGATGAAGGCATCGGTGAGAAACCCTCATCCCTAAATCTTTTTGATGCAGATGAAACATTTTCATCCTGGTTCAGTGAACGCTTATTGTTAAAAAGACACCTTCTTGTGCAGAATGGCTGCAAGCACTTCTTTGCTGGACGTCTAATCTGAAACTGGACACGATTCAACAATGTAACAACTTTTAATCCAGTATATGTACATTTTTGACGTTAAGTTTAAATGAGAGTACCAATAACAACTAGAATAGTCAATGTAAAGTTAACAAAATCATTAGTAAACTACGTTATCTACCGTATATACTCGCGTAAACTTGGATACCAACTGCAAACTGCATAATGCGCCAGGCAGATCTGGGTCTATGCAGTTTGTAAATACTAATCGGTAGAACAAACAACATAGACCCTGATCTGCCGGCGCATTATGCAACGGCAGATCAGGGTCTATGTTGTTTGCATTTGGACCAGGGTTAGTACGCCAGCATATACGGTATGTTAAAATAAATGTTGCCAACTTCTATTTCCAAGCATTGCAGCAACTGGTTCAAGGGATTGGCCGTTTTAAGCCTCAGCGTGGACACCTGTCCTATATTTTGTATTTGGTATTTTAAAAAAAATGTATTCATATTTTAGCTGATTTCATTAGGGAAAGAACCTATAAGGTGTAGCATGGTGTAATATATTAACTTACCTACAAATATTTCGTCCGAATTCATTTAAGTTTGCAACTTTATCCTATTTTGAAACGGTAATTTGTAATGAGCACTTGTAACATTACTAATATTTGTCAATATTCCCTTTCTGTTTTGAACCTGTCTTCTATACTTCCCATAGACTGCAAGATAGTCTGTAGAATAAATAACTCGTAGAGAAATATTATGAATCCAAAATAACGAATTCAGGTACACAGGAAAGGCAACACTATGTGCTTTTACATATATTTAACATGCTCTATATACATTTTGACATATGTGGATACTTTTCCTGTGTAAATGAGTGAATCCTTTATAACAAAATAAGTCTACACACATATAATTAACATGCAAACTATAGTCAGATTGACCAACGAATATATATATATATATATATATATATATATATATATATATATATATATATATATATATATATATATATATATATATATATATAAAGAGAGAGAAAGATTCATATAGATACAAAGAGCCAATGATGCCATAATGACAAAATAATGGATACCTCGGTTAGCGGAACATCCATATTCTCTTCATCTTTTATAAGCATACCAAGCTGGGACGTGGCCCTGCTAAATTCCTGAAAGGAAAAGGCGATTTTGACACACAAAAGAGACCCATAAATTGGACGCTCTTACATTATTTAGGTAGTGTCTAGTGAACTTTGATTAATTCAAACGTGAAATTACATCGCAGAGACAGTCATACATAAAATCATATATATATACTATCCCCAAATCTGCGATCCAAAATTTTATTTGTATTTAATACGTACAAAATCATTATTAATTTTTTTTTACCTAAATATTGAAATGAATTTTTAAAAAACGGATTGTGTATGTCCGGAAGTATTACGTTTCTCTTTACATAGTATTCTAAAAAAACTTTGGACATCCTATTAATCATACGTAATGAAGACACACACACACACACACAAACACACACACACATATATATATATATATATATATATATATATATATATATATATATATATATATATATATATTACATCCATTCCCTTCAAAAAGAAGTGTCCGAGTAATGTGCGTGAAATTAGTATTCTGCTCTCTCAGTAATCGAGTTCGTACTGTAGATTTATTGCTGTCCAGCTTTTCCAGCTATTTCAGCTGTTTACCTGATCTACATCCATTCCAAGACCTGAATCCTCGTCCAGACTAGACGTGTTGATGGAATATTGGCCCTTCTTTCGCCAAGAACTTGTTGGCTCCATAGCTGCCCACTTCCCGGGCGTGATGATACGAACTGGTATCTGAATAATAATAATAATAATAATAATAATAATAGAAGATATCACGAAATGTTATCTGTGCCACATTTCCATTAGGTAAACTATATAGTATGTGGTTCACAATTCTTATCAAGAGCTTGGCACTTTGTGGCACTTGGTCTTGTGGTAGGAGTAGTAGCGGTGGTGGTTGTAATAGTAGTAGTAGCAGCAGCAGCAGCAGTAGTAGTTGTAATAGTAGTAGTAGTAGTAACAACAATAATAATAATAGTAGCAGTATTAGTAGTGGCGACGATGGTGTACTTACACAATGATCCATGTCTGAACCAAGGCGAAGTCTGAAAAGGAAACACACGATACGATATATTTATATGCATTTATTTTCTAAATGAACTCAGTGTCAATAATCGTCATTTCATATGGAAATTAAACAAAAGTTTCAAAAAATATTAAACGTGTAGACCTGTAGATGATGACGACGACGACTACGACGACGATGATGATGTTGACAAGAAATAGGACAACAACTATAATACAGTCATCAACATCATCATAGTATAATAAGTAAATAAATGAATAAATAAACTAGCAGCTAATTTTAAACCAGATTATCGTACCTCTGTTTTACTTTTCAACCCAAACACATATTAAATAGTACAATACATTCACAATTTACTACTCGCCGTCGAGTTTCATACTGAAGGTTTCCGATATGAACGTTTATCTGATGTACACTGTGGGTGAAGAAATTTAAACCAAACTATTGACGCTTATTTTCAATTTGATACAGTAGTAAAATCTGTTCACAGTTTTAATATAGGACAAATAAATCCATAGCTTGGGACATTTGACTGTGACAAAACCGTCAAATTGCACAAACAGAAATCCTACCGGCAACACATTTGAAAAAGGTCTTTAGTGCAATTTTAGGCTCAGGTTTTATTATTGTTTAAACTTTGTTTACCGATGTCAAAACAATGTTGATAGAAGAATGACCTGTTAATGCGAGCACATAGTCCCTACGTTCCTAACTGATCAGAGATGAAAATAAACTACTGAAAACATCACGCGGACGACTTTGAATATCTGGCCACCCAATCATCTCACACTTTTTATTTGCCCGTTGGTATGCCTTCCCCGAGTTCTTTACAATCGAAGGCGTCAAACGTATTAATGGTTTTAAACCATAAGCTTAAGGCAAATTTGTTAGCTTATGTAGACTTACATCAGATAATAATCAAGCCAATGCAATTATTTGTATAAAGAGATGCCTGAACTACCTTAATTTAAAGAATAATGATTGACTTGTTGATTTTCTGAAATGTAACTTGGCCATGGTCAAGAAAAAACATCAATGATACGAGTTTTATCTGTCAGCTGACATAACAACAACAAAAAGTATCTTGTATTTTTTTCTTTAGTTTCTTTTTTCTTTTCTTTATTTCTAAAAATAAAATTACGAGGGTTTGAGCATAGTCTCGGGGAACAAATACATACATATATAGACAAATATATAGACAGAGAAATAAATCAATCAATCAATCAATCAATCAGAATTTATTGTATCCATGCTTTCCGTACATAGTTTTTAATAGCAATGATGATGATAATCACCATCATCCCAGTGTCCCGTCTAGCACTGGTCACTTTCATGGGACTATATACTGCATATGTTATCGGGATCGATATTTTCATTTTTTCTTTCTTTTTTATTTTTATTTTTTTTCGTTGCTTGATGATGGATGGATAGGGATGTGATATGATCGGGTGTTCTATCTAGCACCGGTCACTCCCCTAGGACCATACACTGCATATTGTTTGTCGGGATCGATATTTTTTTCACACTTACTATATATGCGACTTGTATCCGTAAAAAAGGTAAGGAAAACAAATTTTAAGGCACCGTCCAATTGGAAGAAGAAAAAAAATGGAACAAGTTCGAATTGATTCGTCTTCATTTAATATTTTCAATGAAGGTTTTCTTTTAGTTCAAATGAGTTAAAATCTGAAAAGAAATTTATTGTAAAACTGTCATAAACATTTTGATTAACCACACACACACAGACACACACACATATATAATAAAGTCTTTCTGACTGAAATTCAATACGTTTCGGCTAATTTGCGTTCGTCAGTGGATTCTGAATGTAAACAACTGGAAGGTGACGTCATTTACGGAATATAACGTCAAAACATAAACGTTCGCTACATGTCACGTTTTCCGCAAATTTCGATACAATTCACATTGAGAATGTATATATATATATATATATATATATATATATATATATATATATATATATATATATTTGTGTGTGTGTGTGTGTGTGTGTGTGGTTTTAAAGGGACGATAAATAAAAACTAGTGCAATATGGCCAATTCCTATACTCTATTTTTCTATTTTTAAAACTTGTCTAACTCTAAGGACTGTTTGAATGACTTGTCTAACTCTAAGGACTGTTTGAATGACTTGTTTTTATAACATATGGAGGGCTCAAAAAGAGACAGAAAGGAGAAAAAAAACGGAAAGACACTACAGTTAAGGATTAAAGATAGCATCTACTGTAGGGGAAATCAAACTTAATGGACTTGTATAATGATACTCTAAACACAGGAACTACCAGGGCGTGATATTGTTGAGTGATTTGTGAATATGGTAATTTTGTGCTCAGTTTGATTTGTGCAAAATGCAGAAGAGTGTTCTTCGGTATAAACTGACATTGTGTTGAAATTAACTCCTTTTAATACAAGTTGTGATATCCTGTCCGAATGAAAAGAAGGGTTATTAGTAAACAACTACACCTTAACCTTTGTGTCTATTGTCCACGAAAAAGCTATTCGCGACGGTAAGGCACAATCACAAAAGTAGTACTAATATAAAAATGTCTCACTCTTTTCCTCACCAAGACATGCACAATTACTATTATCCAAATGCAGGAATAATTCGGTACCAAACCCTGCTGAAAAAAATCCCTAACTTCTGCAAAATAAAAGTTAAAAATGTGCTTAATCAAGCTCATTTATTTTTAAAATCATTTTCGTAACATGATCTTTGCCCGATGATGACAGTTCAGAAAGTATTTGGTCAATATCAGAAAATTAAATAGACGAAGTATACCATTCTAATAATGACAGTATAAAGCATTTAATTTAATTTAATTTAATTTAATTTAATTTAATTTAAATGAATAATGACAGTATAAAGCATTAAATTCGATTAAAATGAATTAGCATTATTCCAATTTATTTAACTTTCACTTGAAAAATATTGATACAATTTGAATATTACTAATTTCCGTAGAATATATATATATATATATATATATATATATATATATATATATATATATATATATATATATATATATATATATTCTGCGCCTAAGATTGTTGAAAGACTGCAAGATCCGTCTATTTATCCGCATATATTGGCGGGGAAATATCGTAATACCCTTCGTCTATCCGTAATTCGTTCTCCTGAACGATGAGTGGAAATCCACCGAAGTTGATACATAGTTTGCACATGCAGTAACCATCTGCAATAGGGTACAGTTTTTGGACCCGATTACACGAAATCCTTGTGATTAGGGTGAAGATTGGTGGGTTTGGGCGGTGAGGTCGGAGGAGGTAAATGTTGAATGCTAAAGAAATGCAATTACAGTGACATTTTTCTGATATGTTTGGCCAAATTGTATACATGCAGATATACCAGGAGGACAAATAATATATATAACGGATTTAGGTTACGACCCTTGGTCCACGGCCTGGAAAGGCGGGGAGGGAAGGGGGGGGGACTGGCGGGGCGGGAGGGGATATATAATAGAAAGAGTCTTGATTTGCCATGGTGAACCGTAGAAGTATCTATTTTATATCATTAAAAAGGCGTAGTTACCTATTTACGTAGTCATTTCTCGATCCCAAACGAATTTATGTACTTTCACTCAAATAAAACCCGATTGTGTGACAGATTAGATATTTATCGAGATTGATCTAATTCTTGGAGCTCAATTAGTTAGTTTATAAACTCTATAGCTGTCCGTTAAGGGATTAACCTATAGGAAACAATGGATAAAGGTATTTTGTCCCGAGGATCTTCAAACAAGTTGTTACTCAATTACATTTTGTATTGCCTGTGGCATATCCAATTTAATACACCAGGGACTTTCTGGAAAGTCATCAAATATATGGAATAGACAGATGACACTGACAAATTAAGGCTTTATCAACACACACACACATACACAGACACACACACACACACACACACAAAATTGTACCAATACAACAATTAAAATCATACCAGGACAAAACTACTATATAATTCCAATTATATTTATGACTTCCTCACCGCTAATCAACTATACTGTTTACGCTATGAATCCTGCATAGCGTGTTAATGAGCAATTTTCTTCGCCACAAACATTGTAAATGGTGCTCATATCTTTGTAAGATAAAATAAGAATGTTCCTAATCATATAACCTTCCTTATCTCTTGGAGTACGAAGACATTATCAGCAAACTATTGCACGGAAGGAAGGGGTAGGTATTACATAGTCAGCACTTCACACTCAAAAAGAAACAAAGACGTTATGAAGACCTTCCCTCCGCAGTTTTATAATTATAGGAACTGGAAACACCTGCACCTTTTGCTTGTCAGTTGTTTTAAAAGAAAGCACAGTCTGACAATTTTATATCTTTATCAGTGACGGGAAATATATTTCCAAATTGGTTTAACCTTCTATCGCCTTGTTTGCTCGTATAACATTTTAAATTATTAATTACTGTTATTTGAATTATTATGTAATAATTTTGAATATACAATGTACCTGAAAATTGTTGTTAGTAGATAATGCTAGTGTATTTGTGTTTGGTAATTTACCTGATATTATGAAAAGCCTGTAAAGACACAATGGTGGTTTCTTCTTTGCAAATTTCCAGATTATGTCGACTTTTGGTAAAGAAATGGAGCTGTTCTATAAATTTGACGTATGATCCGTCTCTTTATAAAGAGTTGGAGCTTTAAACTTTACTCATTAATTGATATGCAAGTATACATCACTCTTATGTTGAAATCCCATCATCCAACTAGTTGGGTATAACCACTTTGAAAAATTAAAAATAACTAATTGATAATAAACCTTTACTAACTAATATAAATTTTAATATTGTCAATATGTCAATTTAAAGTAATGAGAACTAATTGATATTAAATATTTATTATCTACGAGTTTATTGACAGTTGGTAATGTTCCTCCACAACAATAGGTTATGCTTACCGGACAGAGTATCTGTCTCAAAGATAAACTTACAAACATAATAAATAACAATTTTTAATGAAACAGATCTTATGGCTCATCAAGGGACAGTATGGTAAATAGTGTCTATAGATTGAAATGAGTACTCATTAGTATTTAAGATTTAAGGTTAAGGTCAGGCATTCTGTCCCACAACTTATAACGTTCGACCACCTAAAGTCTGCTTAATAGTTGGCTTGCAGTATGTTCGATAAAATGAAATTGATTGGCTTTAACAACAACAAAAAAAGATGCATCAAAATATATTTCACTTAATAATTATTGACGATCCGTCATCTTTACACTAAAAATTCTTGTTTATATCCGGACCTTTGCGCATAAATTGTGATTAGCCATATCGTTCGGTACCCAGTTTCCTTGAAACATGAATTCCATTTACACCGATTGAAGGAGGATGATCGCATTTGGTATGATGTTACATGAAAATGAGTAGATGACAACATAGGAAAACTTTTGTAAGTTTGATATTTATGCAAGACAATTTTAACTACATCACTTTTATTCCCAATATCTATCTTTAAATAACTTGGCTACAATTTCATCCTTTAGACGCTCGCCTAAAACTCTTGTTTCCGGTAACAAATACTAATATCGAAACTATTCTGTATGCACGTATTCTTTAATTTTTCTTGTTTGTACTTTTTCTTATTGAAAAACTCGTACCAGCAGTCAGATTTATTCTATTGATTTTTTTTATTATTTATTTATTTATTTATTTTCATTTTTACAGTTGGGCAGACTATGCTATAAGAAGCTAATGTTTTCTACAGATTCCACGAAATTCAACGTTTGTACCTACATTTTGACAAAGTTTATGAAATAAATATGGTTTAAACCAAACTAAGACACCTTCAGAGGTAGATCTATAAACGTAATTGGCTTCAGTTGTAATCTGTACTAATGCACAGAATATATTTGTGCAGTTTGTCTTGTCTAAATAATCCCGAAATGTTAATTAAATTATTGTTTTAAATAGTCGGTTGTAAAAACTCAACAGAGCTTGTGTTTTATATGTTATAAGGATATGTACACACACTAAAAGAAGATTACTTGAATGTTAACTTGTAAAAAGTGAGCTCTTACCCGAATTGTCCAGACAAATCCATATCTCCTTGATGCTTGAACTAACAGACTTAATTTGTTATCCAACGTTTCTGATATAAATTAAAAATTGTAGCTATAATTTTAATCGGGTATACATTCGCAAATAAACTTTAACGTAGAAATATGGTTAGCATTGATCATGGTCTGATGTCCTTAAATAAATTCATCCACGTAATTGACTAGCCTTTACAAGTCTCTAATCACTAAACGTACTCCCAATTTTTACTTCAAACTCTCGTAGAGTAGTTCTCAATGTCGTCGTTTACTCTCTTTGCCTTTATATCATTAAATTATATCATGTTATGCACGTTGTATCCTTTGACTAAATAAACATGTCCTTAAAATATTCCAATTTTCCCTCGAGCGTTCTCACGCTTTACAAATAACGGGCCATTTATATCGCGTGCTAACCAATAACCATGACATGTTCAGCAAAACGCTTCAAAATTCATTTAGGCGTATCCAAGCTTTCCACTTTTTATTTTTCTATTCTAATTACCTTTAATGTATACTGTTTATTCCCTTAATTGATTAAAATAACAAACAACTAATGCTACATTATTGGCAGACTGGTTGTCAGTTTACTTATAAAATGTTTAAGAGAAGGAATTGGAAACTTTATCACAGGATACATAATGATTCAGCTACAGAAAAATCCTCACAGAAAAGCGACAAAAGCGCAATCATGTGAGATGATGTGTGAGTAAGTATTTCGGCAGATAAGAAGAGGATAGCAAATCTTTCGTGTTCATTCGTGTGCAGGTTGCAAAAACAAGTTATGGGTTCATACATGCGTTCATAGATAGATAGACGGACGGACAGACGGATTGATGGAATGACTGATTGATTGTTTGCTAATCTATGTGTCATATGATGTTAAAACACCAAGCGGATGAGAATCTATTCGTTTGAAATTAATTAAGTTGTTAGTATAGGGGGCGCTCTACAGATAATACGTGCTTCTGAGAGAGTGACTGTTGTAAGATGAAGTTGTTTTCATTTGCAACATGCACAGTGGAGAGAATGTTGGCATACCTCTATGCTACTTTCATGTACTGTGGCTGAAATTTCTTTACATATTGTACTTGTGGAAATTGGACATGATCTATGAACACAGCAAACAGAAATGTCCGGTCAAAAGTACTCGAAAAGTCAGCCTGAATTAGTCAAAAGTACACTATTTTCAGTGTTATTAAAATCGGGAAACGAATTTTGACAGAGTAGGCAATACCAGCCTCTGAAAGTACAAAGAATGAATTACAAAATACATAAAAAGTAAAAAAAGTTATCGGCTCTTTTTTTAAATTTACCTTTGAAGTCCAGGAAGTGAAAATGACCAAGCGGAGCTAGCAGTTTTTTGAGAGGTGCACATCTGAAGTAAGACCAAGCTGTATACTCTATAACCCAAATTGCACCCATCAATCATACACCAAAATAAAGGGAATTCAAAGTTCTTTTAACAATACCTAAAGATATACATGTTTTGTTTTTAAATAGCATGGAGAACAAGTGAGGATAACCTATGTAATTCTTTTTCTGTAAAAATCTAACCATGCAAAATACGAAACTGACGAGTGCCACCTTAATCACTTTGACTTCTGTTATGGTAAAGAGTGTACTGGGTGTAAATATCTTTTTTTGTTTTTAATTCAAGTGTTAAATACAGTACTCGAAAGACACAAGCTTCAAATTTAATGGGAGATAAATTCTTCTTTTCATTTACTGTACATACCAATTTTAAGTTGATTTGCAATTTTTCTAAATAACTCTTTGTTGGTTGTTGGTTGATTTCCAATTGCCAAAATTGACATTTACACACTATAATATGACACTGTAGCTTTATTCAGCTTACGTTTTGTCGACAGCAAAATAATAATAAAAAAACGGACCTAACTCAGTTCAAACATATTTTATTTCCATAAGTGTTGCAATGGGATTGGGCTACAAGTTCTCACAACTTAGACAACGTCCTTTCCCTACAGAAAGTTATACATTATACATGGATATCGGGAAATGAATATTACAATATGATATTACTAGAAGAAAAAAAATGATATAGTTTATGTGTGTGCGTGAGAGAGAGAGAGAGAGAGAGAGAGAGAGAGAGAGAGAGAGAGAGAGAGAGAGAGAGAGAGAGAGAGAGAATAAAAACGGACCAAACAGATTCGAAATTAATCTCAGAATCATGTTTTATTGGAAGATATGAAAAAACTATGAATAATTTTATACCTAAAACGCCTTTGTATCAATTATTAAGATTTTCTCATGTGCACCAAAGTGTATTCTCATTATTCAACATCGTATTGTAAAGGTGGCCGAGTGGTCTAAGGCGCTCGCCTTTACAGATCACTGACATCTCATCTCTGTCCGCGTGGGTTCGAGTCTCGGGCTCGGCCAACGTGGGTATGTGAGAAAGCTTGCCAGTAGCTTCCCGCGGGTCTGTGGTTCTTCCCGGGTTTTCTCGGGTTCTTCCTCCATCAGATATACTGGCAGCCATGTATAGCCTATCATGTGCTGAAAAATGGCATTAAACCCATAAGAACCAACTAAAATAGTATTGTAAAATATTCATCACTTTATATTTTCCGTTGTGATCTTTCTTAGAAATGTTGCCTAGTTCCTTTCATGCTATGTTGTTTGTGCATACACTCCATTTTAAATTGTTCTAGTTTTTTCATCCTCTCTTCTATTCTATCCATTCTGACTACTTTACTTTTTTCGAAGACTTCACAGACGGCTAAGGCCGGTCTGCAAAACAAAAGTGTCTTTTGGAGACAAAGATCGTATGTATGTGTATATGTCTGTATCTATGTATGTATCTATGCATGCATGAATGGATGTATATACATGCTTTATGTGAAAAGTACATTGCCTGGGGTAAATGTGTGCATATATGTTTGTATGTAGGTATGAATCTATGTATGTATGTATGTATGTATGTATGTATGTATGTATGTATGTATGTATGTATGTATGGATGAATGGATGAATGGACGGACGTAAGAATGCATGAATGTATGTATGGATGAATATATGTATAGATGGATGGACGTGCTGACTAACGGATGTATATATCAATGCATCCATGGATGGATGAATGTATACACATGCTTTATGTCGAAAGTACATTGCAATGGGTAAAGGTGTGTACGTAATTATGTATGTATGTATGTATGCAAAAATTCGCGCATGAATAGATAGATACAGACATTCACAGAACCAAAATATATGTATACGTTCCATGGTGAATTTGTGTATACGAGTATGTTGTGAAAAGACTGAGATTATTTGAAGAAATTATTTCAGGAATCTCTCATAAACTCGCTTTCTTAGAAGATAATTGGTTTATAAATAACTTATGTTTCTAATAATTAATGTGACATTTATGACCCAGACTGTCGAGATAACACGGAAAATTCAGTCTGACTCCATTTCCAAGGTCAAAGTCGCATGTACCCTGCTGTAAAGTCGGTGAGTATTTCAATCCGAAATTGTTTATAAAATAAAAATTTAAACAAAGCAATTTTCTTTACTTACAAATCTATAAATTCTTTACTCAAAATAAAATGAAAACTGTTTTTATTTGTTGTTGATGTATTGTTGTGAACGTAGTCATACGTAAAATAGCACAGGGAGATATTTCGGGTTTCATACATCGTTTAGCGGGAATTTGGAATTTTGCTTACGAAGACGAAAACCGAGTGTGAGTAAGAACTTTATAGATTAATATGTTATAAGGAAATAAATGAAATATATATGAAACTTTATTAGCGTAGTGATGCTTACAAGTGTTGATATTTTGAGCTTCACGTGCATGGATAATCCTAAAGCGATTATCTGTCTCGATGTTATATACATTTCTTCTTTTGCTATCTGTTCCCCTGTCTATCGTTTATCTATTTCGTTTGGTTTATCTGTATATTATTGTGCCATATGTCTCTGTGCTTTTCATCTAGCTATTGATTGATCGGTAAACTAAAATAACTCTCTAACTTACTCACTCACTCACCTTCTATCTATCTTTATATATCAAAGAACGAAATTCCAAATGGACTAATTAACTATCAAAAGTAAAATGAACCAATAAAGTGGCACTGTAACTTAATTATATATATATATATATATATATATATATATATATATATATATATATATATATATATATCTTATTTCTAACACCTGCTTCCTTTTCTCAATATTTTAGAGCCACTTCACATGTGTATGTAGGTCTGAATTATATTTGCAATGCATGTCTTCTAGCAATAACTTGTCTGCGCCAGCTCATACTTCTGGCTGTTCACTATAAAGAAAAATCACCTCGAAAATACTACATTGGCCGCTATATTGCATATACATGTACATTGTTTACCAAATGATGTCATGTGTAAAACACACACCATCACAACATTCATCAAGGCAACTCGATTGAGATGACTTTTTCTTGGTCGAAACATTCCAAAATTTCTTTTGTCAAGCATCCACTCACGAGAGAACTTTCTTTCACTAAACTTGTGCAGATAATACCATAAAGGTATCATAATGCTTTTGACATGGTTTTTTTGCGTGCATATGATTGAGTTCTCTGACATTTTCCGGCTATTTCCACTTTTATACACTGTATCACTCCATCCAAGTATTTCTAACGCAGATGTTTATTAAAACTTAAAACCTTAACTTCATTCAAGTCACTTTGAATTTTAATTTTTTATGATATATAGTAAACATTAGTTCTTTTGTATGCTATCAGGACAGTATGATATAACATTATGTGGAATAGATTTATTTTTCATTACTCATCGTAGTCCATGGTATATTAATTTTGGCATGAAAATAGTGATATCGTCAGAATAGGATGGTCGTTTAAATTGTAATTAGCCCATGTATTAATTTTTCATAAATTTATCGAGATTCAAGCTATTGCTACGGTCGATTCCCAACCATGACAATTATTTCCTTACCTGCAAGGTGTAAAAAAAGAAGTAGTAGATAAGTATTATGTAAGTATACATTGTCAGTACTAATTGCAGATATACACAGTAGATAATCTAGAGCATTTATACATGCCAGTGGAATTTGTTTTTAGATATTTCATTGTCCTACAAACCCGAATCTTTATTGTTTGCATGATATCAAATCCTCCACATGTTCGATCATCTTCTGTTGAAAAAACCCATGTTAGTGCCAGAGATTTTCTCAGTATATTCTTGTCCTGCAACATCAACCAAGATTATCAATATTCAAACCGATAACACAAAGGACTGGAACCGTAATTTTGTTATTACTCGATGAATTAACATTTATTTTTAAATACTAAAAAGAAAGGGACGACAACTGTAACCTAACTTTAAAAACGAATGTGTGATTTGATTAGAGGTAGGGGGAGTGGGGCGGGGGGCGGGGGGGGGGGGAGGGAAGCCCTTCAGACAAATTATATGAATCTTTACTGCCCAAAAGCCGCCAAATGAGCAAGAAACTCAGTATTAGAGCTGTTAAAATTGTAATAAAACTAGGGTATGTGCTGTTTGTATGTAGGTCTCCGTTTATAGCTTTGTTATATTTTAGTGATTATTTGTTTGATTATAGGGAGTCGGTGTTGGGAAGATATTCCTCAAACCGAGTAATTAGCCAATTTGTAGGAGCAGACGTCATTATGTACAGTATTCACGAGACTTTACGACAGCATGGATTTGTTTCGTAAAATGGACTCTCCCTAATTTCTTAACATTGGAAAATTCTTTGGATTATTTTAGGTATACGTGTTTAGTAATTTGAGATAGGAATAATTCTTTGTATTAGGTGTTTGGGTCGTGTTTTGTACTGCATGGCGTGAAGTATTAATATTCGGCTTGTAAGGGCTTACCGATGAGTCATACAAATGTGAAACAAGAAAAACCGTGCAAATGTGAAATTAGTA
This sequence comes from Margaritifera margaritifera, assembly GCA_029931535.1. NCBI lineage: Eukaryota > Metazoa > Mollusca > Bivalvia > Unionida > Margaritiferidae > Margaritifera > Margaritifera margaritifera. The sequence continues at coordinate 1,751,021 of JAQPZY010001521.1, read as the reverse complement.
GAGTTTTATGATGGGTGGTCATTATGTGATTAGAGGAAAATTATTGTAGTATTTGCGCGTTGAAGAACCCTTCAGTTGACAACGTCTGTTGTCTTGAGGTCCTTGGAAATAGGGGAAACATGGCCTTCAAGCCACGTTCACGCAGGTGTTTGATTCGCTCGGTATGAGACCCCTTACGTGTAACGATATGAAAAATGTGAGTGTCTTTAGCAACATATATTGGTGCACTAAATCTAAAAGTCACACACTCCTTCATACGAATTCAATTCTACTTATCGACTGACATTCACATTTTTATTCAAGTCTGCAAATCGTCAAAATGAGCAAACTGTAAGCAAAAATTTGTGTCATAGTTTACAGTGGTGTCAGAAGTGGGATATTTTGATTAGATGAATTACTGTTATCTTGTATGCAAAGGGTATCTACAAATTGTTCGTGCGTTATATATCGTGACATTCCAGACAAGACAACTTTACAGGTTGGTGCATATTTATTAGACATAGTTTTGTTTTGCTTTCTTTTTTGGGCGCTCGGGTATATATGTTCATTGTTTGGTTGCCTTTAGCCTGGGTTCAGTCGTCGATATATGTTTGATTTGCCAATATATTCTTTTATTTTCATTTCCCCGCTGATAATCCGTTGAAAATAAATTATCATTAATTAATGGCACCCTATTGAAATTGTAGCGATATCGAAGCCTGGGGACATGCGAGGTGTTTTCCATGATGATATAATCCTATTAATAGCCAATTTACACAATTTACCTTATCCAAAACGCGGCAATGATGCGGTCTATTTCGGGACAACTGGATCAGAGTTATCGAACGTGTTATTAGCCCATTGAATCCGAGTAAAGCAGAGGTCGCTGCGCTCAATTTTCGCAGGTCCACAGGCCGTCGTTCTCGAGAACTTAAACGGATTGTAACACAGCCTAGGTTGCCTTGGCAAGGAAGATAAGGTTTATTATAGGAATTTTACCTCCGTTAGGGAGTATTGTACAGAAATAAACTGTTTGGATTAGCTGATCAGTCATGTCATCTCTTAAAGACTTGATTGATTTGGGTAAACAACTGGAATATGAGTGAGAGAGTCTAAGAAAATTTGTTCAGGAAGAGCAAGCCCGGGAGAGGGATGAAAGGGCAAGGGAAAAGGAAGTAGAAAGGGAAACATTGGAATTAGAAAAACAAATTGAACGGGTAAAGATTGAATTAGAACGGGAAGCAGAGGAAAGAATGGTAGAATTAGAAAAACGGGTAAGGTTAGAGATCAATGAGGTAGAATATGGAAATGGGCAGAGAGATTATGAAAGGCAGGTTGAGTTGTTAGCAGCTAGAAAATGAGAAAGTGATTCTGCCTCTAGCAAATTAAGTGACCCCAAATGATCTCCCTTTGACGACGAAAAAGATAACATGGATAGTTATCTCCATCGGTTCCAGAGATATGCCGAGTTTCAGAAGTGGAAACGAGGTGATTGGGCTCTACGTCTCGGTGCTTTATTGAAAGGCAAAGCGCTGGATGTATACTCGCGACTTCCCAAAGATGATCTGCTTAATTAGGGACGCACTCCTGAGAAGGTACGAGGTAACTGAACAAGGTTTTTGTAAGAAGTTTAGGTATAGCAAACCCGAGAAGGGAGAAACCTTTGTCCAGTTCGTTATCAGAATAGCAAATTATTTCCAACGATGGATTGAATGCGGGAAAGTGCAGAAAACATATTAAGGGTTAACAGATTTCTTGCTCAGACACCAATTGTTAGGTACGATTGATCAGGAATGGAACCAGTTTTTGAAAGAGAAAATCATTTCAAACAGCCATGACTAAGCAGACAGATTACTTTACCGAAGGTCATGGTGGAAGCCAGAACGTGGTTTCAAAAGATTATAAGTCTGGAAACCAGTGTAGGGGGCAGGTGCCTAGAGAGTCTGTAAAAACAGCAGAGGCAAGTGGTAGGTCCGGTAAGGATACGGGTCGTCAGGGTATACAGTGTTATGCATGTAATGAATGGGGAAATAAACAGGAAAAGTGTCCTAAAGGAAGGGACCCTTCCACAAGACAGCTGCGACTATAGAGAGTAAAGGTTACGAGTCCCATGGTCCTATGCAAGACAAACATGATATTCAATCACTTGGCACTTGTCTTTTCCCCGAAGCGAAGGTACCAACAGCGAGAGGTACCGTTTACAGTCAAGAGGTCGCAATAGTGTAGTTATTAAACGCAGTCTCGTGAGGGATCACCAAATGCTTGGGTGGGAATCTCCGTGTATGCTTCTCGATCAGACGATCGATCGCGTTCCCGTTGCAAGGATCAAGATTGATACTCCTTTCTTAACCGGAACCGTTGACGCCCTCTGTATGGATAACACTACTTACAATCTGACGATCGGTAATGTGGAAGGTTCCCCGTCTTCCAACCATTGCTTATTTTCGAGTATCTTTTGTCAAGCGGTCAAAACGTGAGCGCAAGCGCGGCGAGAGAAAAACGCATTCCAGAAATTAGAAATCCTTGAGTCTGTGACTGGAATTTTGCGTGACGAATTCATGTGAGAGCAAGAGCGCGACGCGTCTGTGAAATTGACTACAGAGAAAATCGCGTACGGCGCCACTAAACACTGCAAGGGTGGCGGAAGTTCGAAGTTTGTAGGTAGAAATGGGTTAATCTATAAGGAGTTTACAACACCAAAGGGTAGGAAATACTTGCAACAAGTGGTTTCGCAGAAATACAGATCCCACATACTTAGGGTGGCGGATGAATCTAGCATGGCGGGTCGCTTAGGTACGAGTAAGACCACCAGCTGAATTCTACTGGCCTGGTATTAATAGCGACGTCACACGTTTTTTTCGGTCTTGTGACGTGTGCCACAAAACTGCATCAAAGGGAAGAATCATAGATGATGTAGAAAAAGGGCCTGAAAATGTCGGCGCAGGCTATTTGAGTTGGACCTGATTGGCCAATCTGATTTTTACTAACCAGTCTTGGTGTTGCAAATGAGGAATTATAAGGGCTGTTTTCTTTTACTCGTATTCCGTGATTATTTTAAAATGTTCCCATTTTGTTTTTTGGGGGGAGGTATTGTCACGGAATTTGTGGACTAAAATAACTTGATGTTGCATTAGAACGATTATATGTAGTGGATTTCGTGGACGCGTACAGCGTTACCTTGTGTAGTTTTATTTGTACACTTACTAAATAAAATAGCGAAACAGCCATATTTCATGATGTGTACGGATACTTTAACCTTGCGTATTGTACTTCTTTAGTAGTATTTATTGGATGTATATTCTATATGCTGACATAACGATTCAGAGATCTTGTCAGGCAGTGTCTACTTTACAGACAGTTTACTACTAGGGTAAGTACGAGTTTACTTTAGTGTATTACAAAATTCTATTTGCAATCGTTTTTTATGCGTCGACTGTGTCACGTAAAATTTAAAATTTCAGCTTTTATTCTCGATTGTGTATACTTTCAGTAAATGATACCGTATTTGTTATGTAGAGTATATTCAGTTTACTGTTTAATGTATTTATATTGAAGCAGACAGTTAAATATAGTATGTATTTAAAGGGCTTTTTGCGATAATTATAAGTATGCATTTCTTTTATATTTTGTTCTTATTGGTCGGATGTGTCTATTTGGTTATTCATTTAATAATCCAATATTGACGTTTATTCTATATAGTACACGAGCCAGTTGGGTTTATTTTTAGTTGGCATGTGGGCAACATAGTTGGTAACTGGACAACATAGTTGGCAAAAGGGCAACATGATTGGCAACAGGGCAACTGAGCAACATAGTTGGCAGCAGAGCAATATAGTCGGCAGCAAATCAACACAGTTGCCAACAGATCAATATAGTTGGCAACATGGCGGCGTGATACGTGGCTAGGTGGATGATGGGTGGTGTGGCAAGGTGAACAAGTCGTCGCACTGGTGATTCATTATCATAGGATTCTATATGGATGTGGTGTACCTTGATATTCGGAAGGTATGGGCATTCCATATAGAAGTTGCTGGAATTCCAAGGAACCTTTAAGTTTGGAAAGAGGGTGGAACATCCCCAGGATAAATTCGTTCAAAAAATGTGAATTATGAACTGCAAACTGTGAATTTTGAATATTTAGCAAGGCATTTGGTTATATGAACCACACGTACACTTGTATTAAATGCATATTCGCATTATGGTGAATGCAAAACTACACGAGTTTTATGTGTCAGTGTCAATATCATAGCATAGCATATGCATTGTTGGATCATAATATCATCCGGTGAATTGTGTATACATGTACCCCACGTGTATTTGTGGGAGTGTCTAGCTCCAGCTTTGGTGTAAATATCTTGTTGATAGCATGCTTATGTATAACGATCCTGTTTAATTAAATCTCTGAAGGAACACTAGCGCTATGTGTAAAGCTATGAACACATTGTGCCCCGGTTCTAAGTCTTAATTAAGTGGGTCTTTTTTTTTTTTTTTCTTTCTTTTTCTTCTTTGCATTTTTTTTTAATCATTTGATTGTTGTGTTAATATTTGTGGTGAGGGTTTATAACGACTCGGATACTTTATTATCATAAACATCTCGTTCACACACATTGTGGCCGAGTGGTCTAAGACGCTCGCAGATCACTAACATCTCGCCTCTGTCCTCGTGGGTTCGAGTCTCGGTTCGGCCAACGTGGGTATGTGAGAAAGCTTGCCATTAGCTTCCCGTGGGTCGGTGGTTCTTCCCGGGGACTTCCCGGGTGCTTCCTTCACCAAATATCCTGGCCGCCATGTATAATGTATATCCTGTCATGGGATGAAAAATGGCGTTAAATCCCCCCCACCCCCAATCACATACATTGTGTTTGGTGTTTTCACTTAATCCATAGCAATGCGGTTTCAATCTAGTTACAATGGTAACTGTTAATTTTGAGCAATTCATTTGGTTATATATATATATATATATATATATATATATATATATATATATATATATATATATATATATATATATATATGACTGTTAACTTGCCATCCATATGCAGAAAATACAAAACTGATTTCACTTTCAAACGACTTCTATATCTGATCAATTATCTGCAACACAAATATTTTCTAAAGCTAAAATATAATCTAATGGAAATATTTACAAGATGGTTTTTTGCTTCTAATTTATCTAACAGTAATATACATTGCTTCGATACACAATTTGGAATAAATAGATACATAGATACATATAAATATGTACAAGTGGATAGATAGATTGAAAGATGGAGTGATCAATGGATACATTGTTCAAAAAGAGAGTCTTAGACACCTCATTAGATAGATATATAAAATATAAACATTTATATTTATCCAGGTAAACTTTGGGTTCTTTTAAGGTAGAACATATTCAAATGAACACATACATACATACATACATACATACATACATACATACATACATACATACACACATACATACATACATACATACATACATACATACATACATACATACATACATACATACATACATACATACATACATACATACACACACACACATACATACATACATACATACATACATACATACATACATACATACATACATACATACATACATACATACATACATACACACACATACATACATAGCGAGATTAAACAATACATGTAGATACAAACATATAAACATCACGTTAAAAATATTCATGACTAAAAAGGAGATGGATGGATGTATAGATAATGAGGATCTTACATTTGTGCTTATTTCAAATACAATTTATGAAACGAGTCGAATGAAATCAATATTTTCTGCCGGCTTTGGCAAGAAAAACATTTAAATTATTCGACGAGCTTCATAAATTTCATTTGAAATGAGCATAAACGTAACACTCTACTTATCAAATGACCAAAGATTCTGATTTTATTTGACGAAAGCGGAGAAGTGTAGTGAAATGACTTTGAAATATATTTGGATGCCTCGGTCATTACTCCTTTCTTTTGCAGGATGTCATGACGTAATTTGTGAAATCATGAGGTGTTATTATATGTGCTACATATATACAAATTATTATCTGAACATATTAACCTATATAACACAGTAGTCATATGATAAATAGAGGATCTCAAATGGATAATGATGATATATTGAATTTATGAAAGGAAATGAACAGTTTTGCGAGTTTCATAAACTTAATATTAAACCAGTACCCATTTGAGATTTTGTTTATCAGTTTTTATTTTAGCGGAAAGAGTTTAGATAGAAAGAAGAAGAAATTATTTCATTTTATTCTGGCTCAGACGCTGCACCTTTCAATTCTTGCGTGAAAAAATAGTCCCAGACGTGGGTTGAATCGATAATCCACAACCCGATAACTAGTAACATTTAAAAGTAGATTTTTTTTTTACAAATTATAATTCAAAGAGCAACTGTTCTTCCAAATAAATAGAACCCTTCACACGGACAGCATCATTTTACAACATATTCCTGTGATGCCACATAGTTCACTCGGATCAGGTCAGCTGGAGCAGTTAACGCGCCATTGACCATTTCAACATTACGAAATCACGCTCTCGGGAGCCGCGTAGGATCACGAGACTGTGTAAGACTGGGGGATACGGCGATGTAGTGTGTTGTGTCACCGAATTGTATCTGCGGTTTTCAATAAATGATAGCAGCCATGAACGACGGTGCCTTATGTTATTGAAAATATTCAATTTTCCGTTATATTCAGTTGTAGAATCTATTTCCCTTTTATGTTTCCGTTTTTTATACTATAGTTTGAAACGCGGTATGTTGGGTGTGAGCGGACTTTACATGCCAATAAGCCTAAAGATCGTGCGATTTCTTTTGTTCATCCTTTCTTTTTATATTCACGTCATTCTTTGTATTTTGTACAGATAAATTTGCAGTTTCACGTGTGCGACAAAGTTGTTTTGAATTGGTTTTCCTCGCTGTATATAGTGTTTCCCCAAGGATCTAAGAAGGGCTGGATAATTATCCACCAAAAAGGGCACTTTAAATGCGTCTCATGATCAAAAGGGCGTCTTGTTTTATCATTACTTGTTCTTGCTATTATTATTATTGCTGTTGTTGTTGTTGTTGTTGTAAAAATAGGAGGAGCGGTGATCTCCCTGGGATGGGTTGGCATCAATTTGCAAGACAAGTGTAGCAGATACGGTTAAACTGCGTTCGCCTTCAAGTGGACCTCTTATATGACCAGTTGAAATATAGTATTTGTTTTGTTCCAAAAGCAATATTAATAAAATTTTTGGTGGCCCTTTAAATTTTCAAATGGCCCATTGTTTTTCTTAATTTTGCATTGCTTTAATACTTAAAATTTGTTGTTACTTTTCTCAATTGTGCACTTTCTCCCTTAATGTGGGATTTCATTTATTCTCTAAACATATATGTCAAAGTTTCATTTCATTAGGCAAGATTGTTGGGTATTTCTTTTTTAATTTGTTTTGACATCTTTAGAAGACGTCCATCCCAACAACCATTTAATCGGTTTCAAACTAACAGATTAAAATCTATTTGGGCTGAGTCTTTAGACTCCTTATATTCCGATATAATAATACACTTATTCTTATGCCAATAAACTAGAATTATTATTGTTTTGAACAATAAATCTGAGTAATATGCATTTTAGAGTCTAAATTCTTGTTTTATATTGCAGCGCCGGTTAACTAAAACTATCGGTTTCAGTTTGATCCAATAACATCCGTATTCATACAACTTACTGCATATGAAAATTAAACTGAAATAACATAAATCATTGCCTACAAATATAAGCTTAATATAAATTTCCCATAGCGTCACGGACTTCAATACCCCTGACCTTCAAATCTCGCGGAAACGAGATTCCATTTTCAGCGTGATTTCGGAAAGTCAAAATGGAGAATATACATGGATTCGATGAGACTGTTTATAGCGTTTCCACCAAAAAGTGTGTCGATTCCACTATTTACCACAGATGCAGTATTGGACACGGCAGAAGAAAAAGTAGCATTCCAGTTGTTGGACAGTCGTGATAAGGGATGATTACTAGATGCAGAAGTTGTACTAAATCTACAATAGCGATGTTGTCGAGTATAGTGATTCCAGATTTAATGGGGCTTTTTTTGGCAACCGGATATTTCCCTTATTTGATTTGGAAGAATGCTGTGACTGAAAAACATTGTCAGTTGGGAGACCAGCATTTGTCGACATTCTTTCCATGACATTCTTTTCATGAGGGAGGTGAGTTTATTTACTCCTATAGACTTGGTTGACATTAAAACCACACTTGTCCAGGGGGTGGTGTGCAAGATCCATACCAGTTGTTACCAGCAATGTAATCATGTTCTAGTTGTAATCTGGCATTCGGAGAATTCTACATAGGGTAAATTGGCCATATTTCGACATACGTAACTGTTGTGTTTTTTTTCTTCTTCACAATGTCCACTGGGTTACCGATTGGAAAGACAGCCGCCGTATTGTTCATTGTGATAGTGAGAGAAAAAAAAAGTTATAGAAGGTGGGGCAATGAAAATTCCCACGGTCGCAGTCAGTTAGTAACGAGAAAACTGCGCAAGAATTTTATGGGCTTATTTGCACCAATTAGATTCACATAAAATGATATGTTAACGGGTTGACATATCAGAAATATTAAACCGCAAACACTGTGTACCAACTATGTGGAAAAGATAAATGATAGCGATTGACATGTGTGTGTGTGTGTGTCTGTGTGTCTGTGTGTGTGTGTAATCTATTAGTAGAGCCACGGTGGCTCTGTGCTTAAAGCGTTGTACTCGTAACCAGAAGGATGCTTGTTCAATACCAGCAATCAGATATGCCCGGATCAACTACCGAGCTGGGCTAGACATCTGCACGATAAAGCCTTAAATGTGTTACCAAACCAAGCCAAAAGAAACAAACCAAACTCTGTCTGTCTGTCTGTCTCTCTCTCGATGGATGGATGGACCGAAAATATGTCCCTTGGTCTAATTTATCATACGATCGGTAGGTAGAACGTACCATCAAAGGTACTCTACCTGTCGCTTTAACAATTGAAATTAGGGGGTGTGGGTTAATGTTCCTACTCTGACATACGAGCGTGCGTCTTAACCAATGTGCCGTTTGGAATTCAGATGCGAACTTGAAAAAAGACCAACCGTGGTTTCAGGCCACACTTTTCGTACGAGCGTATTCACGTACGAAGATATAGAAACAGTATTTCATCATCTGCTCTTCCGATTTTATTTTTTTTGTGGGGGATTATAAAACATGAATGCAGATAACACTGACAGACAGAACAGACAGAAGCACAGATAGAATGCAAGTACATGCACAAAATATGGCATGGTAGACACACCTTTGGAAATTTTGGGAGTGAGCATAAATAAAGTGTTTTTGAAAAAAGACCACGAAAGACACTGTCCTCCAGATCAAAGGTTTTTATTCCAATCATCAGTGCCACCTATGAAAATATGTATATATCCAATATACATTTATAAACATACATAGAGAATATAAAACATATTATTATTGATATATACACGTTATATATGTATACATAAGCAGATTTTTACTTTTTCTTTTACCAGTACATCAGATAACACGTGGATAAATATGTTGGTTGGTTGTTATGGGTTTTTCAGCACATGATATACATGGCGGCCAGTATATTTGGTCGAGGAAGAACCCGAGAAAACCCCGGGAAGAACCACTGACCCACGGGAAGCTACTTGCAAGCTTTCTCACATACCCAGGTTGGCCGAGCCCGAGACTCGAACCCACGAGGACAGAGGTGAGATGTCAGTGATCTGTAAAGGCGAGGGCCTTAGACCACTCGGCCACCCGGGGCCCCGGATAAATATATAAAATATATATGTATATACACAACAGTTTAAAAATTCAACCCCAATAGGTATTATAATCAGATGGCAAGTAAACAAATCATATTAATTAATTTTTGTTTTAGAAAAAATGCAAAATGGCATCCTTCTTGTTGAAAGAATCTTTTAACGATACTTGATACTTGTGTCAACTTGGGTTTTTACTGATTCAACATGTATGATGTAGTAAATATATCTATTATACTATTCCAAAAGTATCAGGGTCTCTTTCAAACTTTATGAGAAATATTAAAATTGTTTCGAAACATTAATATAAGAGAGACTCTCCAAACTTTACACCAATGAACTTTTGAAAATAGCAATAACAAGTCCAGGAAGTATAAATATGATTATGCAGTCTCTTATATGTTCAATTTTATCTCCATATCTATGTAATTTCCAAGTTTTCTTAACATGAATAGCTGTTATTATTTAATATTCCTACAATATTGATTACGCTTTGTTTACTTGCATATAGCATTGTAGATAAAGAAGAAAGAAAGGCTTAAAGAGAAGACTAGAAAGGAGAAAGCGGGAAATTTATTTGTGACAATTACCATAAGATTTTTTCGAGCGCTTGATATTGATATTATGCACAGCTCCGTTTGGGTATAGGCAAATTCATAACGGGTCCATTATTTCAGAAGACCAGATTTTGGCGACGATGTCGCTGTCTTTTATCTCTGGCGGAGCAGGATTTCGACTCGGCCTTGAAGTGACATAGTTCGGCAGCATGGCCACATATATAGAAATTATGCCCCCCACCCTCGCAAAACTTAATTTGTTTGAAGGGAATTTTGCCCCCCCCCCCCTACATACCCCTTGCAGTTGTGGAGGTTGCTTGAGTACTTGCTACGCCACTGATATATATAAATATATATATATATATATATATATATATATATATATATATATATATATATATATATATATATATATATATACAGAGAGGGAGACAGACAGACAGACAGATAGATCCATATAGATAGAAACAACCTATGATGATATAATGATAACATTATGGATACCGTAGTTAGCAGAACATCCATATTCTCTTCATCACGTACAGACATACCCACCTGGGACGTGGCTCGAGTAAAGTCCTGAAAGGAAAAGGCGATTCTGACTCGCAAAAAAGACCCATAAATTGGACACTCTTACATTATTTAAGTAGTTTTATAACCTGTGAATATTGATTAATTTAAACGAAATAAATGTTTTAATTCATCACAAATACACACAGACACAGACAGACACACACAGACACACACACACACATACATATATATATATATATATATATATATATATATATATATATATATATATATATATATAATCTCTCAAAATCTTTTTTTCATAATAACTCGGGACTACGTTTTAACTTTTCCTGAGAAAATTATTGAACAGGAATTTGTTTTGTATTGAATAAAGTAAAAAATCATGAAAATTTTTACCTGTATGTCGAAATGAATGCAAAAAATATTAGAACAGAACCTAACAGAAAGTTTATCAGTACTTTAGGCCTCCGGCCCATAATACAAAACAAATCAAAATATAGTTTAATATAAAGTACGCCATAAACAGTATTGTCAAATACACTAGTTTAGGTGCTGTTATCGATACTTTTTAACGGTTGATCTCTTAGTTGAAAAGCAAAATACAAAAACTTTGAAACACCTGTATATAGACTTTATTTCTGACTTGACGTTAGATTTGTAAATTTATCCACGGAAGGGTTGATATAAGACATCTCGTAGAGATATTTCCGTCTTAAATTGGTATAAAAAGGACATATACATACAAAGAAAGATCTACTGTTAAATATTTTTCAATTTCCAATAAAGACTTGAACTGAGTATTATATACAGTTTGTGTGATATCGCCTATCTTACTTCACCAGATATGTAATGAGGAGCTAAATAGATCTTGTCTAAACATATCCATTCATAGCCAAAATCAAGAGAAAATATTTTTAAAAATAACTTTACTGGCCTGTGTGCTTTTGCCGGCATCATCCAATTTCTATAACATAATATAAAATTTGAAATGATATATACTTGTCGGCATTTGTATAATTTTAGTCCAGTTCATTAAACATCTGAATATAAAAGATGTACAATAAGGAAATCGCATACATTCACTGAGACTGACATAATTATTCACAGGAGATGGTATGTTAGGATATCTTTTACAAACTCTTTGCTGAATTGCTTCTATTTCTGGCAATATTCGTACATCATATTTCTGAACTGTAATATAAGATGGGTCTCACAGTAGCATCAAATATTTTAAATATATCCTTTAGATGTAATCTTACAAATATTTGTTGGTACCCGAAAATTTTAGATATTGATTTCAAAGCTTGTGATGCCAACATATTTTTAGCATTAGTCCAACTCATCCTTGATGTGAAAAGGAACACATATATTTATAAAAACCGTTTCAATAAAACCTATTGAAACGGTTTCATTTTATAAATATATAAACCACCCTATAATAGAAACGCTCATAATTTCTCAAAAAGCCACCGTGTCGAAAGACAATTATGTTTGTTTTTGCTAGATTAATTTCCATTCCTGTTTCATTACAAAATTCATCGATGGCATTAATTTGTTTTTGTAGTAACAGTACAGTTTCAGTATTATTGGCAACATCATCTGCATACAATAAGGCAAAGATCTCAGATATATTCTCTGTGATGAAAAAACCTATATCACACTTAGTTCGTAACTTTTGAAATAAATCATCAAATAAAGAGAGAAAAACAATAATTGGGTTTAGAACACATCCTTGTCTTGTTCCCACAATGCAATTAAAATATCTTCCATTTATACTGTCATAGTCTTTTCCCATTAACACTTGCCAGAATTTGTTAATGTCATTTCTTGATTGTACAAGTTATTCTGTCATTGACTTTTCATATAATGACTTTTCCAATTGACACAATCTTTTAAATGAGTTTCTACTGTGAACGTAGATGAATAGTTTGGTTTATAAATCAATATTTTCTTAAAAGTTTAAATTTCTCCTGTTTAGCATGATCACAGTCTTGATCCCACTATTGGGGTTGAAACCTCTGCGGTAAAACTGGGAGCTTGGGTGGCTGCATTTCAACACAAATTTCCTTACATAAAGGCTCAAACTTTTTTTTTAAACAATCGTTGATATTTAAATGTAGTAAATCGGTTATGCCTTGAACATGTCCAATACATTTCTGCTCAAAAAGTTTGAGAAAAGAGTCCCCATTTGTGTCTTTCAATCGAAAAATTGTCAATCATTATCGTTGTCATCGTCACCATTGTCCTCAACGTCGAAGCTAACGCTACTATCACAGGCATATTCATTAGATACATGCTCCTTTGTATTCTGATCTATTTTGCTACAATTATTCAATTTATTAAATATTTTCATGCTCAGTGATTGGAAAATGGGAGGAATTCGTCTCTGTCATCAATACCAAAGTTTGATATGAAGGGAAACAACTCTGTAGAGACTACAACCTAATCCACTATGCTGATGTCATTATTTGCACTGCATATTAAATCCCCTTTCTTATCGATGTATAAGCCTACCATTAGGTACATGCATATTAAAAGTTTTGTACATTTCTACAAAAGCCAAGAACCTGTAGGCTCCATTGCTGCCCACTTCCCAGGCATAATGACAGGAACTGATGTCTGAATAATAATAATAATAATAATAATAATAATAATAATAATAATAATAATAATAATAATAATAGAAGATGTCACGAAATATTATTTTGCGCCACATTTCCATTAGGTAAACTATATATTATGTGGTTCACAATTATTAACAACAGCTTCACACTTTATGGCACTTGGTATTGTGGTAGCAGTAGTGGTGGTATATTTTATTTGTATTAAACACTGGTTTGTCAATAGCGTTTCCGGGGATGATTTATTAGTTGAGAGGTAAATCAGAAGAATATTATTTGTTTCTTTCAACTCGTCCAACAGGACCCCCGATATTTTGTTATGCATAATGTTTATATAATATTATAAATATTTTAGGGAATTATAAATGTTTCTTGACTTTAATATTTGCTCAAACCTTAATGTTTGTATACAGTTTACATGTTTAGCTATTGTCCTTGAATTAGGTTGTTTACTTAGTGTTTGAGTTCAAGGACGGTTTTGGTAAACAAGTTGTTTATTTAATTTGAAGTTAGGGTTGCTTTTGTTTACAGTCAAACTGTAAATTGCCATTGAAATTGGTGTTTTCTGTAAGATAGACGAGAAAGTTCTAGAACAGTGTGTTAAAAGTCACACACACCATATCATTTTCTAGAACATTCTGTCATTTGACCTATCTTTATATATACCATGTTTAGTGGACAGTTTTTAGTTTCGACCTTACCATCAGTCTATAAAGAGTCATTACAGTTGTCAAAAATCATTCCACAATTCAGAGAGAGGAACTATTTGTTTCAAAAGATTCACTGGAATTACGTATAGTTCTCATTCTCTTTTTGGACTTTGAATTGATGATTTCGGGATTTATGTGACCTTATTCAAAGATATTCTGGAGTACTTCATTTTGGCACATCAGCACATTAAAGACTACTGGCACATCAGGACATTCCAGACTATTGGCACATCATCACATTCAAGGATACAGTAGTTCACTCAGAACATTCTATATTTTAGGACTTGTGATTAATACATTTTGGATTATTTTTGAAATTTAATTCACAATATTGTAAGTGTCTTTTGATTTTCATTTTAATTATCTAGAAAATAAATTGCTGGTTGATTTATACTTGATTTGTTGTTTTCACTTTCTTTCTGTTACATTTTTCTTAGACCATAGAGTCGTAACAATTTATAATTTGAGACAGATCCATAGCTATGCAACTTTGTACAAATCATCAGGTATGGTATATAAAATATTCCAGGTGGCAGAAATACTATAGCAAAATGTCTTGTATTTGTGTTTTAAATAAATCTTTACGTCAGCTGTTAAAATTGTTTTAATACGACCCCTTTTCAGTTGGCTGATTACAGAATATTCTCTCAAATAATGCACTACTGCAAACAATAGAGGTACATTTTGTCCATGTATATTTCGTATATGATGCCTCTAAGAACAAATTTTAATTTAATTTTATTTTAAGGACCTTTTTAGTATTTTTAATTCTGCGTTTTAATCTTCTCCAGGACTCAAACACCTCTAACATGTCTAAAACTTATCCGGTACTTGCAGACATGAAAGTACTATAATATATTGAAATCTACCATGCTGTCTATCTGTCATACCTTTTGTCTTGAGTCGCTGATTTTTGTGCCACGCCTTGCATGCGAAATCTAAAGATAGATGTGGAGGATATCTATGTCTTTTTAGTAGATATAAGGAAATATTTCATTCGTGAAGTGGATGGTTTTATGGTTTCATGGGTTTAACGCCATTTTTCAGCACATGATAGGCTATACATGGCGGCCAGTATATCTGGTGGAGGAAGAAACCCGGGAAAATCCCTGGAAGAACCACCGACCCACGGAAAGCTACTGGCAAGCTTTCTCACATAACCACATTGGCCGAGCCTAAGACTCGAACCCACGCGGACAGAGGTGAGATGGCAGTGATCGGTAAAGGCGAGCGGATTAGACCACTCGGCCACCCGGGGCCCAAAATCGTGAAGTGGACACATGTTGTATTGTCACTCGTGTGTTTTCTAAAGAAAGAACGCTATCAATTATTGCCATCAGTGGCAATGCAATATTTCACGAGTGAAATATTTCCCTGTATCTACTAATAAAACGCAGATTTTCTTTTTATTATACATTTTTAAGGCAAAAACCTTCGATTTGCATGTATTTGTTTCTCCATTCTGTGTCAGTGCGATTAACGGCTGCATTACTACGTCGATAAAAAGAATTTCAGTAATTTTAAAATAATTTTAGCACAGCGACTTTTTGCACATTTAGATTGTACATATAATGTTTCAGTTGTGTATTTTGTCAAATTAATGACTGTTTTCATACGAAAATAAAGAGTTTGTTTTCGTTAACACATTTCTTGCGCGGATTGATAGAGTGAACATTGCTGTGGTGGGTATACCGTAGCAACATGACAGAACGGTCCAACAAACTTCGGAGTGAAACATCATTAATCAACATATTTTAAGGATTGTGAGTTTACTTCTAAGGATTTTGGTTTCAATTTTTGTTTATTTCTGCATTCAGACGTGTATTTTTCTGTGTTGGCAAGCTTGCAGTCTATTTCGGTAACAGACGCTATCGATTGTCTCTAAATGTCGGTTTGCAATCGACACTAAGCAATGCCTGATTTTTCTCCATCAATTTCAGACATGATTATGATTATGATGACAGCTAACATCGCTACTTAAACAATTTTATTTACTATATGTAATCAAGAGTTTTTCTTAAAAATGTGTGCCGTTTGTCTTTGAGTGTAACAGATATACGATACCGTACGGTGACACAGAATATCGATTAGCAACAGGTCATGTAAGTTCAGTCACCGAAAATTTGCACTATTGATCTGGAAAACTAATTATAAAAAAGTTAATACTTGAAGCCTACTTTTGTTGTTTGGGGTTCATTTTTATGAATTCTTTATTGCACATTCTCATTGATTACATGAATGTACACAAAAGGGTCAACAGTCTTGACACATTTTCAGATCTATTCATCCTGATGGGGAGAGAGGAAGAGAGGGAGATAGAGAATGAAGAGAAGAAGAAAAATTTAGATAGGCCTAAATATGGAAATAGAGGTCTGAATAACACACATAAGGCAGATATACTTCCTAAATGGAAAAAGAAAGTAGTTCCAAAATTGATATCGCCACTGTGGCGATAAAAGTGGTATCGCCACTGTGGCGATATAATTTTTCTCCCACTAATATATTTCAATATCTCATCATGAAATATATAATAAATCTCATTATCAGTATCCCATGTATACGTCGAATATTTGGATTATAAATTTTATCGCGTCATATGTATCTAAACGACCTGTGTGTGTGTGTGTGTGCGTATGTATTTGTGTGTACCTTAACATGAAGACCAAAATGATAAGAATTAGGGCGTAGTCTCGTGGAATAAATACATAAATAGAATAACAAAATAAATATACAGACAGATAAAGAGATAAACAAATAAAAAAAACATAAAGGAATAAATAAATAAGAATTTCTTGCATCCATTCGATCCACGCATATTTTAATAATAATAATAATAATAATAATAGTCGTCATCATCATCGTCGTCGTCGTCATCATCATCATCATCATCATCACGGTGCAGGTGATTTTTAAGTTGATAATTATCAAGATGACGACAAAAACTAAAATATGAAAACTTCCCACACATTGTACCTAGGTTATGGAACATAAAAAGACATGTCCATAAAAGTCAAACAATGGTGGATGATGTGATGTCCAGCCTAGGGTGGGTGTCCAGTCTAGCACCGGTCACTCCCTTAGGACCATATACTGCATAATGTTTCTCGCGATCTATAATAGCATCTTGTTTTCACTTTTTAGGGATGCGACTCGTGTTCAGTCATTTTTCTATATATTGTTGTACCCGTTGAATTATTATAATAATCGTGTAACCAAATGAAAGTTGTATTCGTGAAAGAAAAAAAAGTCAGGTTAACAAATTTTAAAGTCCATTCCAAGTGGCAAAAATGGAACAACTTCAAGTTTTGGACCCAGCTTTATTATGTTCTATGATTTCGCTTAAAATTTTCTTTTAGTACAAATAAGTTAAAATCTGAAAACTAAGATAATATAGATCTGTAATAACAATGATGATGATGATGATGAAGTTTTTCTTAGATGATACATAACGATACCCATTATAATTCTATTTAGAAGCAGGTAAAGATGTCGTTTTAATTTAAAGGGGACAAAAATGCGATATCTTAATTCACTATAAATCTTCCTATTCTTAGCAAAGAAAAAAAAAATAATTAAAAAAATCCAATGGACAGGTCGTAGAACTAAAAGGTTTGATTCATAACGATCAATACATTTTTATTTGTAGTATCTCCACATTGACAAAAATGTTTTCTAAAGGGGCTGCGAGATTAAATTGCATGTCAAAAATGAATAAAAAGAGAGAAAAAACGGAGAAAAAAAAATTAAGGATCAAATATAGCATCTAATGTAGGGAAAGTCAAACTGAATGGACTTCTATACAGATATCCTAAACTCAGGGCATGATATTGTTGAGTAATTTTGTGAATATAGTACTTTGCGATCCGCTTGATTTGTTCAAAATGCGGAAGAGTGTTGTTCGTTATAAATTGACATTGTGCAAATATTCACTCCTTTTGATGCAAGTCGTGATATCCTATCCGATATGAGCGTGAGTTCGCTGTTAAGCGCACAAAATTATAACAAGCCTGAGTAAACATAGTCCCGGTATCCAGTTAACAAGCTCTCTCTCTCTCATATCTCTCATATATATATATATATATATATATATATATATATATATATATATATATATATATATATATATATATATATATATATAATATAATATATTTGTGTGGTTTTTTCATAATATACGTTTCACACACACATAAAAACGCACACACACACACACACACACACACACACACACACACACACACACTTATAAATTTTTATTTTTATTGGGGGGGATATCTGCTGCTACTTCTTAAGATTTCAGAGCCATTTTACATATATTTGTATGTAGTTTTGAATTATATTGGTATAGCATGACGTCTACTATTTATCTGTTTGCACCAGCTCATACTTCTGAATGTCGGCTATTTTATATATGTACATTGTTTGCCAAGTGACGTCATGTATATATCATACACCATTGCAGCGTTCATTACGGCTACTCGACTGAGCTTACTAATTCTTGGTCGAAACATACCAATTTTTTTTGTAAATTTTTTTTTTTCAAGCATACACTCATTAGAGAACTTTCTTTTCCTGAATTTGTGCAAATAATTTCATAAAAGTATCATAATGTTTACAATATGGTTCTATTTTGACAAGCGTTGTTTAGCAAGTGACTGAGTTCTGTGACATTTTCAGGCAACTTCTACCTTTCTACGCTGTTTAACTCCATCATACTATTTTCGAGGTGAATTCTGATAGAAATGCCGATAGGTTGTTTGTTAAGACTTACCTATTCAATTCACTTCTTAGAATTCTAATTTTTTTCAAGATAGTTAACAAAACATTCATTTGTTCTATGTTATTAGGATCGTAAGATCATAATCTTAGGTGATACAGATTTTTTGTTTACTCATAGTAATTCATGGATATAATAATTTTGGCATGAAAATTGGGATAACACCAGTATTGCATGGCTATTTATATTGCAGTAGGTCCATGTGTAAAGTTTTCATAAAATCATCGAGATTCAAAATATTGAGTCGATTCCCAGCTGTGACAGTTCTTTACTTGCATGCAAGGTGTAATTGCAAGAAATGTCATTAGTAGATAAAAATCTTGTAAGTATACATTGTCAGTGCTAAGTGCAGACATAGTTTATCGATTATCCACGGCATTCATTCATGCCAGTGCTATTTTGTTTTTATACATTTCATTGTGCTACATACCCGGATCATTATTGTTTGCATGATAACCGATCCACGACTGTAGATTATTTTTCATCGAATATGTCCATGTCAGTACCATAGTTTTTCTTGGTATATTTTCGTCCTGCAACATAAGCCAGGGCTAGAAATATTCATACTGAATAACAGAAATGACCGGAACAGTTTTTTTATTACTCGATCACTTTATTTTAAAATTTCATTTTCATTTTTTTTTTTCATTTCTCCCGTAATCTTGCTGGTCGTAGTAGCGCCACTGATGACTTTGCGAAAATCTCTCTCCATTTTGCCATGTTCTCCACTGCTCTTTGGGACTTTGCAAAGTCCATGTCTGTCCACTCTTTGATATTGTCTTCCCATCTCTTCTTCTGTCTGCCTCGTTTTCTCTTTCCTCTCACTGTGCCCTGTAGGATTGTCTTTGACAGGCCAGTTGAGCGTGAGACGTGACCATACCATCTTAGTTTGCGTTTCTTTACAGTGGTGAGCAGATCTTCATAAGGTCCAATTGCACCTTGGATTTTAGTGCGCACCTCCGCATTAGAAACGTGGTCTAAGTATGAGATTTTCAGGATCCTTCGATAACATCTCATCTCTAAGGCATGGATTCTTCTCTCTAATTCTGCTGTTAGGGTCCATGTCTCACATGCACATAGGAATATGGACATGACGAGGGAGCCCATAAGCTTGATCTTGGACCCAAGCGTGATGTTGCTGTCTTTCCAAATAGGCTTCAGCCTAGCCAGAGCAGCTGTTGTCTGCGTAATCCTGGAAAGGACCTCAGGTTTTGAACCTTGATCGGAGGCGATTGCACCTAGGTACTTCAAGCTTGTTACTGTGCCCAGCTTCTGTCCATTCACTCTTATTTCCTTTTGAATGCCACTCGGGTTGTTTGTCATTAGGTTTGTCTTTTCAGCGTTGATCTCCATCCCATATCTTAGTGATGCTTGACTGAGACGGTTCACTAAGGTTTCCATTTCTGCCTCCAACACTGACACTGCCCTCATGGTCTTCCAAGGCGCCGGACATGATCCTTTCCATGTCGATGTTGAAGAGAGTGGGTGAGAGAAGGCACCCCTGTCAGACTCCGACTGTGGTTCTGAACCAGTCTCCTGTGTTGCCATTGACGAGAACTGTACTAGTCGCCTTGTCATACAGGGTTTCAATAGTGCGGATTTTAAAATACTAAAGATAAAAGGAGAAAACTTGTAACGTAACTTTTAAAACTAATGGGTTATTTGTTTACTGTGCTCGTTTTTTAAAAATATTCATCCGAGTGAACTTTGGGCATTTCTAAGGTAGGGCATACATGCATACATACATACATACATACATACATAGAAAGATTGATACAGGCAGATGAATATAACGATACAAATATATGAATAAAAGGAGATAGAAAGATGGATTGTAAAATGGATACATGATTCATTCAAAAGAAGTACTTAGCCAGCAGATTAGATAGGTATATAAAACATAAAAATTTATATCAATCCAAGTGAACTTTGAGATTATTTTTTTGTGTTAAGGTAGAACGTAGAGCGTACATCTATCCATCCATCCATCCATCCATCCATCCATACATACATACATACATACATACATACATACATACATACATACATACATACATACATACATACATACATACATACATACATACATAGAAAGATTGGTCATTAGACATATAGATACAGGAAGATAAACATAACGATTAAATGATAGATGAATAAAAGGAGACGGATATATATATATTTGCAATCGAAATGGCCCTTATGTTTTACTCTCTCTCTCTCTCTCTCTCTCTCTCTCTCTCTCTCTCTCTCTCTCTCTCTCTCTCTCTCTCTCTCTCTCTCTCTCTGAGCTGAGCTGAGATAGGTCAGTGGTTACGTCGTTGGACACGTGACAACATGGGTGCGAGTTCTATTCCCACATTGGGATCAGCCCAGACTGGCTATCGCAGTGTACTAAATGACGGTCTGGAAACAGTATATCGTCATCAGCTCTTCAGATTATGGGTGGGGGTGCATACAAGACAATTATGCAGATAAAACTGACAGACAAGACGAATAGACGAAATAACGAATAGAGTGCATGTACATGCATACAATTTGACATGGCAGACACGCGTTGAACAAATTTTAGAGTAAGTATAAATCTTGTGTTTGGAACAAAAAAAGAAAGACACTGTTCTCCACATCAAAGGTTTTTGTTTATTCCAATTTAAAGCCGTAACCGATAAAAATATGTCTACATCCAATATACATTTATAAACATATAAGGAGAATATATGACAAATTATGTATAATATATACAAGTATAAATAGACAAATTTTTATTTTATTATCAATACATTAGATACAACATGGAATAAATAAATACTTCTGTCTGTACATAAAATTTACAAAATTTGCTCACACACACACACACACACACACACACACACATATATATATATATATATATATATATATATATATATATATATATATACTCTCATCAAGTGAAAAAAGCATATTAATCAATTCATGTTATGAAAAAATGCAAAATGCAATATATAATTTCTTGGCAATAGTTGATGGAAATATCAACTTATTTTCAATGAATTTTATGTTTAGCATTTATGATGTAAATATATTCGATATACTTATTTAGAAACACGAGGGTCTCTTTAAAACGTGTTGAAAAATATTTAAATTGTATTGAAACATTGACATAAGGGATACCCTCCAAGATTTACACAAATGAACTTTTTAATAAAATGCGATAGTGATATAAAACAAACTAGTCAGTGGTTTAGCAACCGCCCAAGGAACCCCTATATTTTCTCGGGGGGGGGGGGGAGAGGGGGTAAGGCCCAGTGGGAGCCCGAAATTCCCATCTAACATGCGAAATGTTATTGGGAGGTGCCCCATAATTAGGTTTTGAAGGGGGAGGGGGAAGAATTATTTCTTGCTACGCTGCTGAAATTGGTCCAAGAAGTTTCAATATGATTATACATTTTCTAAGGATTTTCAATTTTTTCTCCATATCGATGTCATTTTCAATTTTATCTCCATATCGATGTCATTTTCAATTTTTTCTCCATATCGATGTCATTTTCAATTTTATCTCCATATCGATGTCATTTTCAATTTTATCTCCATATCGATGTCATTTTCAATTTTATCTCCATATTGATGTCATTTTCAATTTTATCTCCATATTGATGTCATTTTCGATTCAATCATAACTGTATTAATCTGTTCATCCTTAGTAGATAAAGAAAGAAAGAACCTCTAGAAGGAGAAAGACTAAATAGGAGAAAGCTGAAATTTACTTCCACCATTTTCCATACTCAATGTTTCGAGTACTTGACAGTCATACATGGTTTTTGAAACGATTATTATGCGTACGTCTTGAAACATCAAATCTACTTTTCAGTACATCACTGAAAACATGCAAGTTGGCAATAAAAAAATAAAATATTGGAATGAATCACAAAATATCGTTGCAATATGACTCATTTGCAGCTAACCATTCTGCCAAGAATTTGAATGTATGTCTATTTCGCACAACCTACTCAAACTGTCTCCAATTTTAGGCTGGGTAGCTTTTTTATTTTACATCAACATCACGGCAGTTCTCATGTGTAGGTGATACATTTATTAACACGTCATCCCTAATTTGTCTGTGACACCTGGAAACCAGTCTCTTCGAGCTTTAGTCTTACCGCATTCTTCTTCCGGATAGCAAAGCACTGGTTATAGCAAACGTTTCAAAGACATCTTGACTCTCCTAGAGTTGGGGGGGGGGGGGGACTGGGATGGCATTCATAGCCAGTCTGCCATGAGGAGTAATAGGACACTCGACGGTCGATCCATGTTCCAGGACCATAAGCTTTGCAACAGATATCGCTTTTGCATCATGGAATTCTCCAAGGCAAGGTTTACTGTAGTCTTACTTATCAAGCCAGACTATCTTGAAAGCTGCATAGCCAGCACCCTCAAGACCACCATTATACTCTAAGTTTCTTAGCAACGCACACCGTGTTGCCTGCGATGACCAAAATATTGCTCGAAAACGGCAGACACCGATGGTAACAGATTATCAGAAACCAGTCTTACTTGTATCAACCATTGAACATAGCAAATACGTTTAATTATTAGCAAACAGAGGATCGGTCTATTTTTTTTCTTCAGAAGACCAGTTTGTAGCGAAGATGGCACTGTCTTTTATCCCCGGCTGCCCAGAATTTAGACTTGGTCTTGAAGTGACGTAGTTCAGCACCATGGTCTTTGAGCAACATCGGTTTGTAGTCCATCGGTTCACAGTAATGCTAGGCACAAAATACAAACAAACAAAAAATACAATTCTAATGCTTTGATTCATTTTCGTTTATCTGTTGTTTTTTCTGTCTGTTTGTTTGTTTATTGTCTGCTTGTTTTATTTTGTTTTTTAATTCTAATTATCATTCATCACTGAATAGTTTATATATATACAATGGAGAGAGAGAGAGAGAGAGAGAGAGAGAGAGAGATTGAGAGATTGTGTATTTAGGTTAATGTCGATTTAAACTTGGCAATATTTCTTCTGCACTGTACCTGTGGCATATTTGTTTATTTATGTTTGTTTGCTTTTGGCTTTTTAAAGATTTTAAATAGAAAATGCTTGTAAACTCAAAAATGCTTTTGCGCCAATAGCTAAATTGAAAAGCCTCATTTGTAAATGACGGTTGTTATTCTTAATTTCGGTATAACGACATGCGCTATTATTTCAAAACTCCAAATGTATAAATAACACAAAATTTCTAAGCGGCTTCTTATTTGAACAATATCGATGTCTGATACTTCTTAAAGAAACTTGAGTGCAAATGTTCTTACAATGTTTTCTCTACCAAAGCCTTACAAATTTTATTAAATAAAAAATATACAAAAATATTTTATAAGCTGAGACACTAACCTGTAATGAGTTTACGATTCCATGACTATCATTCATTCAATGGTTAGTCATCCCTTGGTTAAATCAGTACATCAATCTCTGGGTGATATTTAAAAGAATCGTTTTATGTTGACTAAAATATTCCACTTTCGAATGTTTAATTTGTGCAAGATTCTTACCTTGTGGTTTTCATAAAAGGCCTTGTAGCCTCCCTCTAACAGGTAAACTTCTGGGTAGCACAGGTGAGGATATTTGTCCTTATTCTGTATCCTGTCCTGCTCTCTCAAGAAGCGGTACCTGCAAACCAAAGGTAAATAAATAAATAAAATGTAAAAGTATTTACCCCAAATTAGGATTCTGTCCATAAAATTAATTTTTATTAACGTTTTAACTGTTTCTGAAAAAAAATGAAAATGTTAAAGATGAATTTATTTAGCGGGGTTTAAAATATTTTTATATGGCGTGAAAGGCTTTGCAATTACTTTCCTTGAATTTACGTCTACAATCTTTAGGGACATTTCCCAATAGTATGAGAGAAATTCTTTCCATGATAATTTAGATGATTTCAGGTAGATATTTTCTTTTGAATACTTTGGATAAGTTTCTTGCAAATTTTATATTGAAACAACAATCCCGTTTCTTTGACTCTATATGTAACAAGTTACAGAATCATGTAATATGGGACAAATTACGACTCATGTGAATACTAATGTTATGGAAGGTTGACCTCCAAAAAATGACGGACACTTATTTCAAAGGGATTTAAATTGAACTTATAACGAAATATAGCCATTCAGAGTTCTACTTTGGCCTCCCATTTGACTCCACAAGAATGCTATACAGTATCAGGGAAAACACTAAATCATATTTTCACATTTGATGGTACCCTGAAGGGAGATATAAATTTCAGCTAAGAGCTTTCGATTTGGTTCTAACGAAGGAAATCTACAGTGACACAGATCTAAAAAAACGTGAGTCCATCATGCAGACGATATAAGACCTAACCTTAGGTAAACGTTAGGTATCCTTAACGTTTAAAAATTTGTCCTCAGATCTAAAATTTTTAACATCAGTCTTAATTATCTATCTATGATAAAGAACATCGCGTTGAACATCAAGCATTCGCCAAGAATTAAAATGGAGTCTGCATATTTTTAATACTTCGTAATAGTCCTTTTTATTTGTATTATTTTTACTTTTTAGTGTGGCTTGTTTCTTTACGTTTCATATATTCTTGAACATTTTTTCTGCAAAATATAATAAGTGAAAGAAGTAAGATCACTACTCTTCGCTCTTTGATATATACCTCCGACGAACATTTCAACATTACCTGCGGTGCCTTATGCCATGTAGTGTCCAATTTCGATTTAAGGAAACACATTCAAATTTAAATACAAAACCATAGAAAAAGCAGGATGTTGAAACCATATACCCAAGCTCCTTTAATAGAGATCTCTAACTTTTGATAAGTCAGATCACGCAAAAAAATTCCATGGAACTATTGTGAAAAATGGTTATGGGGAATTACTGATGCATTCAGTAGAAAAATCTATGTGAACATATAGAATTATGAAACTTTAAATATATTAAGGAAATCAATCAGCATATCTCCTCATCCCTCCCCACCCCATCCCACCCTCACTACCCACCCCACCCAACCCTGTAGTATGCAGTATTCCTGTGGATCCGGACTACGGTTCGAACTGTGTTCGGTTTCGCTCGAATCAGTAGGTGGATGGAAATACAATCAATCATTCTTTAAGGGATATTTTCCTATGTTAGACATTCAACATTTATACTTACATTTTTGGCCCTCTCTTTGAGGAAAATTCACAATAAAAAATAAGTATAAGCCTTTGGCTGTCGTAAGTCTTGTCAAAATTATGATGCAGGAACTGTTGCATCGTTTGTTTTGTGTAAAAATTCCCAGCACCCTGCAATTGTACAGTGTAATATTAGCGAAAAAGAAAAAAAGAAAACATAACAACAAGAAACTGAGGCATACGTAATATGGGCTTGTGTTTACCTTTGATATGGCAATACCACACGTGTTCTATCAATTGTACTGCAACAAATAAGAAGAAGGATTCACGCGATTGAAAAAATAACTTCTGAATACAAATTTTGTTAATCAAAAAAAGTACTGCGCATTGATGTAAGCAAATGCTGTGCTCAAGAATGCCTACAAAGGTAGAATATTTTCATGTAAGTGAGGTATATATTAAAGTACGAACTTCATTTATGATGATTATTATTATTATTATTATTATTATTGATGTTGATGTTGCTGATACTGCTACTGTTATTGTTATCACTGTTTTAATTAGATGCTCGTACATGGCAAAAATAAAATAAAATGAAGTGAAATTTTTAAACAAGCTTAGCAGGAACACTTGTGTTTTCTTTGAAATTTGTTACATTATATTACGTCTTCCATTTTTCATAAATCACATACCTCAATATGTCCGACTTCAAACTCGTAAGGGTATCTGCAGTCGATAATAGTACAGTTTGTATCAATCGCATCGTAGTCGCCTCTAAGAACTGCAGCCATCTGTAAACAAATAAATCCGTATTACTAAACAGCCAAGATTCAAGCCGGAACCAGCAAGGGGCATCTCTTTTGTTCCATATGATTCCACGCATTCAAATAGTTTCATATTTTTTTAAAAAAGTATCACAATTTAAACGAAATGTCTTCTAATTTAAAATTTTTAGAAGAAACAAAAATACATCTGATTGATATGCATTTTTGCATAAGTTTTGTCGTTGTTCATTACTCAAGTGTAAATAAATAAATGCCGGTATGTTTATTAGATCGATATCATTTCACTTGAAAGATGACCCAACCGGCGGAATGTCTATCCCAAATATTACATGTATGAAGGAAAACACAACTTGTATCATATGCTACCTTAAATAGTACAGCAAAACCACTCCTGAGAGATAACGCCTTTTGGTATAAATTAGGTGTTACTGAAACCATGCTGACAATTTCCAATCGATTTTATTTTCTTGAACAAAATCATTAACTGGAATGTTTTATTAAAAAAAAAAAAACAAAAAAAAAAAAAAAAAAAAGGCAAAGAGGTACATATTTATATGATATAAACCCACCAACATTTGGTCGTATAAAATTTGATTTTGTTGCAAAATTGTAAGCATTTAGCAAATAAAAAATTAATAGCAATCAGTATGTTGAATAAGTACTCACCTTTATCCAAAATGCAGCCATCAGCCCTTATCCATGAGACAAAAATGTAACCACTATACGCGAATCTAGAAAAACTCTAATATGATTCCGAAAATGCTGATTTTCTAGACAATTTGGTAATTAGGTTTGATCTTACCGTATCGGTGGAAATACATCTCAGGTCCTTATTTTTACCGGACATTGTTGGAAGGCTATACGTCCTTGATCCGTCACCAATAAAGTCAGATTCAAAGGTCATACGATCCACTGCGTCTGTGATAGCACAAGTAGGGTCCGAATTTGGAGGTAACTGTAATGGATCGAAACCTGTGCGCCTGGATTCTCATATTTCCGAAAGATCTTTACGAATTTATCCAATGTTAATCGACAACAAGTCGCACAAAAAAAAGGTAGACTCACAGATTCCGATACTGCGGTTTTGTCTTAATATTCCTCATTTGGATTTTAGTGCATGCTAAGTTCACTTGTTGTGGTCTTTTATATATGTTATACACAGGCAAATTCTGCAGCTTCAGTGCTGGACTATTTTGCACCATCTTCGAGACAATATTTGGAAAACTATTGGATCTCAAAAGACGTTTTTTTTTCAACATCATTTTTTGCCATGTCTTTTTTGCGATTTCCGTCATTCGTTTATAATCTGCATACAGCTTATATAATTTCTTGATAACAAATGAAACATTAGCATTATTTGAATGTTTACATCATGGCAATAACATTCTTATAAAGTTTGAAAAATGGGTTTGAAAGGAAATAACTATTTATAAAATCGAATGAACACCAAACATTAACAAGGGGGATAACCTATGAATACAAGTATTTTAATTGCTAATAAAATAAGAAAATCGCAGTTCATATAAAGAGTTTAACACCGAAGTTTTTTGACAAATATTTTACTATTAAAACGCACATTTAAAAGAAATTATTTCAAGTCTTTTATCAAAATATAGTGTGAAAAGAAACATCGTAATGTATAACTTACGTTGGCCGAAATTGTCAAAGATGATGGAAGCGAAGAGAGACTTTCATCCCTAAATCTTTTTGACGCGGATGCAAAAAATTCATCCGGATGCAATGGACGCTTGTTGTCAAAAAGGCATCTTCTTGTGTAAAAAGATTTAAAGCACTTCTCTGATGGACGTCTAATCTGATATTGGAAAAGATAAATAATGTAAGAACAATTTTAAACTAGTATACGTACTTCATTATTGGAACTGGCGTTCAATTTAAATGAGAGTCACACTAACAACTAGAATATAAAGTTAACAAATCTTTGTAGACTACGTTATTTATGTAATTTGTAGACTACGTTATTTATGTAATTTGTAGACTACGTTATTTATGTCATTTGTAGACTACGTTATTTATGTCAAAATAAATGTTGCCAACTTCTATACGGAGGCATCCCAGCAATATACGTTCTCAACTTGATCCAACGATAATTTATAATGAACATTTATAACTTTACTCATATTTGTTAATATTCTGTTTTTGTCTTGAAATTGTCTTACTTACTTCAAGATTTTCTCTAGAGTCGATAAATATCATTTATGAGACAGTAACTCGTAGAAAAACATTATGAACACAGAATAGCAAATGCATGCAAACAGGAAAGGTAGAATCTTGTGTTTTTACATATAAATGTATTTAACATGTTGTATATACGTTTTGACATATGTGAACACTTTTCCTGTGTAAATAACTCAATCTTTTATAAAGAAAAAGTAAGTCTTAACATATATAGTTAGCACAAGAAAGTATAGTCAGACTGACCGACCAATATATATAGACATCCATATAGATAGAAAAAGCTCCACCTAGCGACCATTCACGGCAGACTGTTTTCCGATCTGGCATGATGGGGATATATATATCGCTCTGGAGGGTAAGAACTGGAACTTTTTCACAAGAAAAGAAAGTTAAACATAGTATGGCTTGCCTTAACTTTCAGAGAAGGGTTGTTTCGTTCGGAATGCTGTTGTTGTTGGTTCTTAGCTTACTGTTAGTTCAGTGTGGATGTGCTTAACGAAGCCCGGGGCTACCAGAGGGTGATCCAACACAAAATGATTCCAGTTGGTTGTTTCCGAAACTGGTAATATTCGTGTTACGAGGTTTATGTCTCAGTCGCAAAGTGAGAATATTTGTCTAGAGGAAACTTTACTTACAATTCGGGCCAAAATGAAAGAACTGAATCATAATTCTACTTGTCTCAAAAAGACCGTTAACACTATGTCAACTAAATTCGAAAAGATTGATTAGGCGCAACTGAAAGCGGCAAATGTAAACCTAAAAGTCTTAACGTTTTTGTGCCCTTCTTGGTCATTACACCGTGTATTTTGACCATATTGACTTCAAATGAGCACGCAGAAACTATACGTTGTAATTAATTCTAACTGATAGGAGAACTTAGATTACATTGTTGTCATTACAAATAGATATAAATAGTTAATCAACTGCTACTAGAACAAGCAATTAATTTTTTTTAGTTTTCAAAACTTCACCAAACATTGACAAAGTCCAATAAATCCAGATTTAGTTTTGCACATAAGACTTAATCTAACGCGTGCAGCACGGACGCTTGAAGCTCTCGACCTAGACGAATTCTGCACGGGACAAAGGAAAGTACGCTGTTCTTTGTTATCATAAACTGATAATTGACAATGAAGTTTACAAATATGACCATAATATTGATAATATCATTTAAGTTGGTGACGCATATAGTCCTAGAAGAGGAGGTTACCAGAGGATGTGTAGGGTAGTGGACGTGGGCAAGGAAGAGGGCATGGTTCTTGCGCTAGTGGTCTGTTTACAAACAGTAATACACGTGACCAACTGACAGTACTATCAGTGATATCATGAGGAATGAAGAAAATATCTGGACTTAGACGGCTTAAGGTTTAGATGTAGAACAGCAGGACCCTGATACTCAACATACCGATCAACGTAGTGAGGATTCGGATGGAAGACAAGGACCATCCAGCACTGAATTGATGTCTTTTATAGACAGTGATCAAACTTTTAATAATGAAAACTGTCTTTCCTTTGTTTCATGGAATAATCTACGTCTAAATAGTATAACAATGACGATGACATGAAACAAATATTGTAAATCATTTGACATAATTTCATTGTATGAAACTTGGAGCACTGATAAACATGAATTTGGTCATTTCCTCTATGGTTATAGACACTTTTCTTCTATCAGACCGAAGATACACAGGTTAAGTAGAAATTCAGGTGGTATTTAAGTCTTTATCTATGAAACACTGATATCACGGGGAATTGTAAAATAAGAGTGTGAAAATCTGGAAACTAAATACAAGTGAGTTTGGTATCACACTACAAAATACCATCATGTGGTCTGTGTATAGCTCCAGAGAATTTTCCTATATATAATGAGAAGGACAATGGTGGTGTTAAGGCTTTTCAAATAGGTTTGAAGATATTGTGTCAAACTAACTAGATTGTCTATGCATTATAGCAGGGGATTTTAACGCTGGAGTTAAAAATCTTTCGGATTACATACTCGGTGAAAACTTGACTCATGTATTTGGAAGCGATGTACCCTACGAAGGTGATAATTTGACTCATGTATTTGGAAGCGATGTACCCTACGAAGGTGATAATTTGACTCATGTATTTGGAAGCGATGTACCCTACGAAAGTGATAATTTGACTTATGTATTTGAAAGCGATGTACCCTACGAAGGTGATAATTTTTATATACCTCGTAAAACAAAAGATACAAAACATAATAAATTTGGACTTTCGTTGATAGACCTTAGCTGTAAAATATTCAGTACATTTGTTCAATATTAGGTTATTTGATGAGACAGTTGGTAACTTTACCTGCATTGCAAATGAAGATGCTGGTGTAGTGGATTTACATAATTGATTCCTTTGATATATTTCAGTTTGTATGGGATTTTGTGTGTAGGTAATAGAGATAACTCTTTACATTCTCCGCTCTATTGCAAATTTAAATATAGAAATGATGCAGAAATGGCAAACGTGTTCTCCCTCATTGATGGTGACGATGATAATTGTGGAGGTAGTAAGGAAGATAACCGTGTGTAGAGAGAATGGACAAAGTTTAGATGGAATGATAATATGAAAGAAGACTTGTTTGATAATTTTAAAAGTTTTCTTGCTCTTATGTCTGAAACAATTTATATTGTATCTCTATCGTATAATGAGGTAGTCCAGGGTATAAAACTTACATCAACAGCAGTGGTAAAAAGGGGAAGTAATCTCCAAGTGGGATGACGAGTTAGTGTTAAGCACAGAAAATATACATGGTTGAGAACTTTTCGTGTGAGTAATCGTACAGAGGATCTAAACAAG
The DNA here is from genome assembly GCA_029931535.1 of Margaritifera margaritifera. Classification (NCBI taxonomy): domain Eukaryota; kingdom Metazoa; phylum Mollusca; class Bivalvia; order Unionida; family Margaritiferidae; genus Margaritifera; species Margaritifera margaritifera. The sequence goes on along the minus strand of JAQPZY010001521.1, from coordinate 1,719,104 downwards.
TATCAACAATGCAAAAGCATGTTTAATACCATAGTTAGGCACAAAAAAAATATTCGTTTTCAAAAGCAGCGAGAAAGACTTGTACAAGCACAAAATAACCCTGCTATGTTTTGGAAAGATATTAACATAAGGATAAACACTGCTCATATTACTTGATCTGACTGGTTCGATTATATTAGGAATTTTCTTGCTGGAAATGTCAAAGCTACTGCAAGTGATGATACAGAAAGCAAATTTAAATTAATCATCATAACTGTCAAATTTTGAACGAACCAATTACTATAGAAGAAACTGTACATAGTATTAAACGCACTGCGTCGGGGAAATATGGCGGACCTGACGGCTTGGTAATAGCGATACTCAAAAGAAACTTGCAAGGATATTGCACCCTTCTTTCTGATTCTGTTTAATAAAATGGTTGACTCTGGTATATTTCCAGAGGAATGGTGCAAAATCATATTTTGTCTTTTCTGTAAGAATGGCTCAGTTCAGGATCCCAACAATAACAGAAGTATTTCATTAACAATTGAATTGTGTAAAAAAAAATTAAAAGAATTGAATATCAGACTAAGTATATGGTCTGATGAGAATACTATTTTTCATGAGTCACAAGCATTTTTTTGCAAAGATATTTCACAGTAGACAATATACTTACTCTACAATCAATTGTACAGAAGTATTTGTCAAAGAAGTGTGGTAGATTTTATTGTTTATTTGTTGATTTTTCTAACGCTTTTGATGCTATATCTCATATGAAACTCTGGGTTTCATTATCAAGAAAAGATATTAATGGTAAATTCGTGTATATACTTAAATCAATGCATGCTAGTTTGAAATAATGTGTTAAAACTTCTAAAGGTTTAACAGATCATTTTTCCTGTCAATTAGGTGCGAGACATGGTTGTGTTCTTAGTCCAATTTTATTCTCCTTATTCATTATTGATCTTTTTGAAGCGATACGTGTAAAATGTCCTCATGGCATCTTTATAAATGAAAACACAGAGAACATATTTGCTATTTTGCATTCCGATGATGTTGCAAAATGTGCCGAAACAGTGATTTTATTACAGAAACAAATAGACAGTCTAGATGAACGTTGTCAAAATTCAGGTATGAACATCAATCTAGATAAAACAAAATGACTTGTTTTTAGGAATGGTGGAATGTTGAGAGAGAGAGAGAGAGAGAGAGAGAGAGAGAGAGAGAGAGAGAGAGAGAGAGAGAGAGAGAGAGAGAGAGAGGTGGTATTTTAGACGTCAGTTGCTTCAATATGTCTTCTTGTATACATATATGGGTTTAATTTTTACCCCCAAACTGATATGGATTACAACTAAGCAAACATGGACTGCCCACACTAAAAATATATTTAATGTATATTTAGATATCAGCGTAAGTTTGGAGGCTTTAGTAGTTATTATGTCTTGCAACCGTTTGATAACATGGTTAAACCAATTTTGTGCTATGGTTCAGAAGTCTGTGGCTAGAAATATTCAGAAGTAATAGAAAAAGTACAACACAAGTTTTTAATTGATATCTTAAACTCTCATCAACAACGAATAATGCGTATACAGTTGGAGGATGTGGCAGATACTCACTATGTGTTACCTATTATACACGGTGTATTAAATGTTGGCTACGTTTTATTCACATGGATCAAAACAGGTATTCCTATAATTGTTATATAATGTTAAAGCATCTTGATGAAAATAATCGTAGTACATGGGCAACACGCGTGAAGAAATGACTATATTCATATGGGTTTGGTTTATTGGTTTAAACATATTTTATTGTCAAAACATGATACAATGGGATTGGGCACAAGTTCTAACAACTTAAATGAGCTCTCTCCCTACATGATACAATGGGATTGGGCACAAGTTCTAATAACTTAAATTAGCTCTCTCCCTACATGATACAAGTGCTATGGGTTTGTTTTTGTATGGATTGAGCAAAGTGTTAGAGATAATTATTTTGTTTATAAAGATATTTCAGCAAGGAGTTAAAGATTGTATGATAAAAAAATGGCATATTGAAGTTATGGGTTCAACGCAAGCAAGTTACAGATGTTTTAAATATTTGTTAAATCCTGAACAGTTCTTATCTGTAGGACTTCCACTAAAATGTAAAAACGTAATTCTTAGATTTCGATGTTCTAGTAATAATTTAACGATAGAAACAGGTCGACATCACGGTTTGGATATATCTGATATAATCTATCCATGAGAAAGGAATGGTTTAAGAATTGTAGAAGATGAACATCATTTTCTTTTAGTATGTAGCACATACGAGGATCTCAGAGAAAAGTATTTATATGAAAGATGGCTTAATAACAAATCATTCCTTATTTTTTTTAAAAATTGTACGTCCTCTATTAATCCTAGTACCTTGACTAGTCTAGTTACTTTTATGCACGATAAAAAGAGAAAGTTTATAATGTGTACTATGATCTAATACATATATGCAGTTATATTACTGGCTGTATATGTGTGCGCTCTGTTCCAACGTTATATTATGCTCTTTTATATGTATTATGCCCCGGTGGCCTGAAATACTGAATAATTGTATTGTATTGTATTGTATTGTATTGTATTGTATTGTATTGTATTGTATTGTATTGTATTGTATTGTATTGTATTGTATTGTATTGTATTGTATTGTATTGTGTTGTATTGTATTGTATATAGATAAAAGGAACGTGGCATAGTGATGCCATAATGAGAAAATAATGCATACCTCAATTAGCGAATCATCCATATTCTTCTTACGTATAGGAGTACCGAGCTGGGATGTGGCCAGGTGACATTCCTGAAAGAAAAAGTATATTCAGATTCACAAACAGCAAAAAATTGAACACTATTACGTTATTTCAGTAGTTGGAGCATGAGAATTGTGATTGACTGAAAGGAAGAAAAAATAACTTTCTTATTCATCTTATTATATCTCATAAACTCTATTTAAATAAACTCGGAATAACGTTTCAATTTCTGCTTGAAGAAAATATTGACCATGAATTTGTTTTTGCATTAAATAACTACAGACACGTAAATAATATACCTAAATATTGAAATAAATGAAAAATATATTTGTATGTATGGAAACATTACTTTTCTCTTTACATAAAAATATTGTAAATAAAACAATATAACGCCTGAATAATTATTAAGTATAATGTCCAAGTAATGGTACTTATACTTGTATTCAGCTCTTTCGATAATCGAGTTTCTACTGTAGATTTATTGCTGACCAGCTGTTTACCTGATCTATATCCATTCCAAGACCTGAATCCTCGTCCTGAGTAGATGTGTTGATGGAATATAGGCCCTTGTTTTGATAAGAACCTGTATGATCAACTGCTACCCACTTCCCGGGCGTGATACTATGGCCTGGTATCTGTATAATAATAATAATAATAATAATAATAATAATAATAATAATAATAATAATAATAATAACAGCAACAGAAGATATCACGAACCATAACTTATCCATTACGTAAACTGTATCTTACATTGTTGATAATTATTGACAACAGCTTCCCACTGCGTGACACTTGGTCCTGTGGTAGTAGTAGTAGTAGTAGTAGTATGGAGGTAGTATTAGTAGTAGTATTGGTACTAGTTAAATCAGATAATACACAAATTCATTTTATTATTTTGTGAATTCATTTGGAACAAAAGGTGAGACACAATTAAAGGGGTAAACCTACAAGATATTCCTTTATGTGGTATAAAAATTATTGACGTTTGTAAATTTTTCATGGCATTGAAAATTACATGGATTTTTAAAATTTGTCATAATTTTGAGAAGAAAAAAAACCAATATGCATAAGAAATTCATGAACAGAGTTTGGCAATAAGTATATTTAAAATTTGAGAATGACAAGCAGAAGTACTTTTTGGGTGGATGTATTGAAAGTATGGAACCATTTGCTATATAAGTATATAAGTACGTCTACTGAGAAAAAAGATATATTGTCCGCTAACATATACGTGAAAGGAGAAATACAACTGAATAATGCGCTAATATTTTATAGGGGATGAAAATATAGGAATGTGAACTGTAATTGTGATTTAATTGATGAGGATGGCATATTTATGGATTTTGAATTCGTTACAGACAGCTATAATATCAATACAAATTATTTAATGTATCAGGGAATTGTTAATGCAATTAGAATAAAACACAAACTTTACACATTTTCAAGCTATCCTCTCTGAAAACTTTATATTCTTTATAAGTTAAAAACTATACTTAAGGCAGAGAGAGGAGTGAGACAAAATGGGAAAGTATACGGTGTTTAAATATTCATGTAAATGAATGGCAGATAATTTTCACTAAAACTAATTAAGTTACTGAAAATACTAAGCTTCTTCGTTTTCAGCTTAGAATTACATATATAATTCTGACAATAAAGTCTTTCTTACCAAATAGTTTGATTGATAATGAAAACTCCTCCTTTTCTAATTCTATTAAATGGTTTCCATGCAGTACTTGTTTTGCAAATGTGACAGAGTAAAGCTATTTTGGAAAGTAATGACTTAGATTTGCAAATGTGATAGAGTACAGCTATTTTGGAAAGTAATGACTTAGATTTGCAAATGTGACAGAGTACAGCTATTTTGGAAAGTAATGACTTAGATTTGCAAATGTGACAGAGTACAGCTATTTTGGAAAGTAATGACTTAGATTTGCTCAAAAAGTTGAAACTATTATGGTATTAGACTTAAAGACGATTTTATTTTGTAAAATAAATTTTGGACAAGAGTATTTATATTCCACTTAAATATTTAGCACTTATATCAAAATGTTGTATTTACGTACAAAAATAAAATCTAAAAATTTGAGTGTAAATCGATTTTTGGGAATTTATTTGATGCTATTATAATATTGAAAAATATGCCACTTGTGTGCGTGATAAGATGTTGAGAATCAATGGAGAGAATGGAAACCATTAATTGTGTATGAATGAATGGTTATTCTTAATAGAGGTATCAACACAACGTTAAAAAAAATGATATATATGGTAAATAGTATTGCTGTTCTATTACAATCTTTCTATTGGTACTTCCTCTTCTAATTTTTAACAAAAAAAATCTCTTTTTTCTGTCTTTCTTTCATATATATATATAGTGTGTGTGTGTGTGTGTGTGTGTGTTTGCGTTGCTAATTATAACTCATTAACAATTATTGTCAAGTGATGAGTCCAAGGCTGCCCAACGTCGTCACCCCCATCTGTTTGGGGTAGTACAAAAAATATAGTAATAAGCATTTCCAAAATAAAAAAATAAAAAAATAATAAATGGAACAACGTAGAGGTTGTAATAGCAAAAGTTGTAATAGCAGCAGCAGTAATAGTAGTATTAGTAGCCGCAGCATCAACAATACTAGTTTTAGTAGTAGTGGTAGTCGTAGACAGTAGCAGTAGTAGTAGTAGAAACAGTAATGCGTCCTTACAAAATCATCCATCTCTGAACCCAGCTGAAGTCTGAAAAGAAAAAATAAATAACATTAGGATGTTTTACAGGCAACTGAACAATTATCATTTGATAGAGACAATAACCAGTAGTTTGAAATACTAAGACGAGTAGATAATGTTGATGGTGACGAACAGGACGACAATACTAATAATACTAATACTGCTTCAACTACTACTACTAATAATAATAATTATAAAAACATCATTTTCATAGTATATAATAAATAAATACGTAGTACAGAATTTGAAAGCAATTTATTATAGCATTATTTTCTTCTCAACCCAATCACATGTTGAATAGCACAGTGCATTCGCATTATACTGTTCACCTTCGAGTTTTCATTTCACGATTTATAATATTAGCGATTAACTGGTATGCACTTCTGTGCGCAATGAGATTTAAAGTAGGCTTTGTGACAGTTACTTTCACTTCGATAGTTTGGTATTAACTGTTTAATATAGCACAGTTTAAATCGATAGCTGGAGACTTTTGACTGAGACAAAAGCGTCAAATTGCACACAATACAAATCCGCTAAGCAACAAACTTAAAAAGTGCGCATTAAGGTTTAAGTTTGATTCTTGTTTAAACTCTATTTAAAACGATGTGGATAGAAGAATTGTCAATTAATGCGACCAATATTCCCTATGTTCCTAACCGACGAGTGATGACAATGAACTGCTGAAAACAGCACGCGGACGGCTTTAAATATGGGAACGCCCAATCATCTCGCACCATTGATTTGTCTGTTGGCTTGCCTTCCCTGATGTCTTTACGATGAAAGGTGTCATAAGTGTTAATTGTTAAACGACAGGCTTGTGATAAATTTGTTAACATATGTAGACCTGTACCATATAATCCCACAAATGTCTTGCAAATGAAACTAACAGATTATTTATATGAAGAGGCACTCGAACTACCTTAATCTCCTGAATAATGATTGGTTGGTTGATTTTCTGACATACAACTTGTCTTCGGTCAAGAAAAATCTTCAATTTTCTCGACGGCTATGTCTACGATACGTCCAAGTATCCAGATCATATAAAGTTTTAGTACATTGACTCAAGCAGTTTAACTATACCATTTTATCATAGTCCATACTATTTTGTACCTGCACATTGTATGCAACAAACTGGGCATTTGTATTGTATAGCAACGCTCCAATTGATGCCAATTCTTGAACTGTCGCACATGTCATCGTTAAGCAAGCAAGTTTATCTCCAGTTGGTTTTTAATACAATAATCCAAGGGCATTTCTGTCTAGTAATAAAGATGCATATTACGTATTAATTATTGCTATTTGAGAATTCCCTCCAACACTGCAGATTTAGAACTTTACAGAATCATTCACCCAGTCTAAAACTCTAAAATTGCAACAGAAAAATCTTTATTCATACGCCTACGTTTTCTTTTTTGTCAACTTAAGTTTAAAATGTTCGTTTTGAACAAAGGCAATGATCACATTCGACTACTGTTCAGGATTGCTTACTTCCTTGTTTCCTAATATAATCCATACATTCCTCATAATTTTGCGCGTTTATCACATGCGTAAAATATCGTAGATGTTGGATGCCTTATATTTTCTGTTTATCTATATATACTGGTCATATGCTAGAGCGAATTTAAAATGTGGTTTCTGTTTACCAAAATATTGATGCAACTGTTATCTTTTAAAATGATCGTCACACTAACTAAATGAATTATTTTTATATCTAGAATGACGCATTTTAATGTTTTCTGGTTCTCAAAAAAACTTTAACAATTATCTAACAATATCGAGGTTACAAGTCTAAAATTCATCCGGTAATTGCAGATATGAAATTGCTACAATATATTGGAATTTACCATGCTGTATATCTGTCACAGATGCTATCTAGAGTCGAACATTTTTGCGCCCACGCATTGAATGCGAAATCTAACGAACGATATCAGACGGTCGATATCGCGTGACTGTTTCTGATATATGGATTATAAACTTTCTTACTTAACGCGTGTCATCTGTATGTGAACGATTTGATTTGTGTGTACTTTTACTATAACAATCATTCGAGTGTTATTTCTCAACTGACAGAAAGACAACCAGAAGCACCATTTACATTTTTAAAAGTATAGCTTTTCCATATATATATGGAAAAGCTATACTTTTAAAAATGTTGTATATATATATATATATATATATATATATATATATATATATATATATATATATTGTTGAGTAATTTGTGCTTCTTTTCATTTGTGCAAGATGAGGTACAGCGATGTTCATTATAAGCTGACATTGTGTTGAAATTAATTCCTTTTAATACAAGTTGTTACATCCAATCCGAAATTAAATGAAGGGTTATTAGTCACAAAAACACTTTAATCTTTGTATCTATTGTCCTCGGGAAGGTTGTAGAGGATGATAATGCACTGTTACAATAGTACTACTAATATGAATACGTCTAACTCCATTGCTCGCCCACTGGTGCATACAGGGCCGGATTAAGACCTTTAGAGGCCCTAAGTACTGAAAAGATTATGGTGTCCCCCATATGTAATTAAAAATAAATATAATACTAAACCGTAATTTCTCCTTTTTTTTTTTTTGGTGCCACTGTTTTGCAGAAATTACGGTTTAGGTTACGGCCCATGTTCACGGGGATGGGATACTTAATAAAAAGGGTTACTTCTCGATCCCAACTCCATACTCGTACTTACTTCCACTCAGATAAAACCAGATTTTTTTTAGAGGCTATCGAAATTGATCTGATTCTTGGAGCACAGTTGCTAGTTTATAAATTCTTTAGCTCTCCCCTAACGATCTAACATGCAGCAAATTTTGGATAAAGGTGGATTTCGGACATTTTGTTCCTCAATGCATCAGGGACCTTTTGCAACGGCATCAAATATATGGAATGTTAAAATGAAATTGAGAAATTAGGGCTTAAAAAAACATCCCCAAACGCACACACACACACACACACACACACACACACACACACACACACACACACCCCTTACATCAAACATATCGATTCAAATCATAAAATTACAAAACCACTATATATTTCAAATTATACTTAGGATTTTTTCGCTTCTAGTCAACGAAACTCTTTGCACTAGAAATCTAGCATAGTGTGTTTAAGAGAAAGTTGTTCATAATGATCACCGCCACCAGCATTGCAAAAGGTTCTTATATGCATTGGAATAATGTCCTAAATCAAATAAAACTCCCTCTTCCTTGGAGTGTGAAAACACTGTGAGCAAACTGTTGGGCCGGAGGTGGGGGTAGGAATTACACACTCGTCGCTTCACACTCGAAAAGAACGAGAAAAGTTCTGAAGACTTCCCTCCGCAATGTTATAATTCTGGGAACTGGAACCACCTGGATGTTTACTTGTCACTTGTTTCAAAGAATGCACAGCCGAACAGTTTTATGTCATTATTACTGCAGGGAAATATTTGCACATTAGTGTAATGTGCTATCACCCTGTTTGCTTATATAACATTTAACATTATTAATTATTGCTATTTGAATTATTAAGTATTCATTTAAACAATACAACGTAACTGTACATTTATATCAGTAGATGTTCCTTGTGCATTTGTGATTTGTAATTTACCTGATATTATGAAAGTCCTGTAAAGACACCATGGTGGTTTCTTCTTTGCATATTTCTAGATTAGATCTACTTTTGGTGAAAGAATGGAGCTGTTGTATAAACTTGACGTATGATCCGTCTCTATATAAAGATTTGGAGCCTTAAACTTTACTCAATAATTGACATCAAAGTATATATCACTCCTACGTTGCTTATTCCACTCCTCTCCCACTCCCCCGATTGGGGATTGTCAGTTTCAAAACTTAATAATAACTAATTGATAGGAAACGTTTACTAAGTATTGTCAATTTCAGTATTATCAATATGTCAATTAAAAAAAGTAATGATAGCTAATTGATAGGAAACGTTTATTATCTAAGTGACGTTTTCAGTGACAATCGGTGATGATCCTTCACACCCAATAGGTTATGCCACCTATCTCTCCCCCTGAGTATCAATCGCAAAGAAGACAAAAATTGCCCACAAATGCATATTAATGACAATTTGAGATAAACAGGTTTTATGGCGCACTTAGGGACATTATGATAAATATTATCTATAGATTGAAATGGGCAATCATTATTTTTTAAGATTGAAGGTTGAAGTCAGTGACTCTGTCTCACAATTTGCAACATTGAACCACGTAAATTTGCGAAACGGTTGGCATGCAATATGTTGAATGCCTTTTAAAATGCATGGAAATTTTGGAACTTACAATGTTAGCGACAATCAGTCATAATTACATTAAAAATACTTGTTTTATATGCGTACCTTTGCGGATAAATTATAATTTGGCATATCCTTCTGTCATTTAGTTTCCTTGAAACTTGAATTCTATTTACACTGATTGAGGGATGATGGTCGTTTTTGGTATGATATTTCACGAGAATGAGTAGATGACAACGATGATTTCAGTTCCTGGATGCAGCATAGGAGGAGGGTGGGGGTCCAAGGTAATATGTTCATAAGTACTATCCTCATGTAACCTCGATGCAGCGGAGGAGGAGGAGTGGTTGGGGGTCAAAGATCACATTTTCATAAGTACTATCCACGTATTAGTTATAACATTTGCTGTTCTAAAACACAAATTTTATCAGGAAATTAAATAAATTACTTTTCATCTTAATATAGCAATCAATAGTGGACAAAGTTAATAGAGATGTTTTGTTTTCAACTTTTCTTAAGGTGGCTTGGCGATGGTAGATATTGAGCTTTTGAAAATAATATGGGTATGTAAAGTTCTTCAATCCAATATAATTTTTTAAAATTTGTTTGAATATGAAATATACGAGATTAAATACTAATTTCTATTAAGAGATGAAAATGTGATGAAATTATCCCCCCCCCCCCAAAAAAAAAAAAAAAAAAAAAAAATAAAAAATGCTTTTTGGCTTCATGTTTTATTGTATTGGAAATTGTTGATAGGAACAAAATATACCCCGGACAGGAGAAGATCTTCTGAAAACAAATTTATGGATAAACTAATTTATAGGGGTTAACAGCGTACCATGTTTCTATAAGAAATGGTTTGTACATAATGCTATTTATATTGATTATATGCTTGCAGATCAGGAAACTATTTTTGATTTTTATGGTTTTAAAGCTAACTATGGTAATAATGCAAATTTTCTTGCCTTCCAAGGTATAATTCAATGTGTAAAGTTCTTATGTAAAAGTTAAATATTAGATATAACTACAAATGTCAGACAGTTTATCTCTTTTTCCAATTAGATATTGTTTTTCGTAACAATAAAAGCTGTGAGACCAACTAGTGAAAAGAAGTGCAATGAAAGTTTCAACTTGAATATGGATTGTTGGCCTAAAGTATAATCAGATTTTTTAAAATTTCTTTTTTTACAATTACTAGAAACTCAAAATTGTTTCCTCCATATTAATATGACACTTTTGGTTTTGTTCATCTCAGAGTTTAATCGAGAGTGACATTTTTGTTAAAAAATGGACCTAGCTGATACTAAATTAATTTTAGAATAAAGTTTTATTTACAAATTTGAAAAAAACTTTGAATATTTTAATATTAAATTTTTTAATCAATCATAAATATTTTGTTTTGCGCACCTAAGCATATTCCCATTAGTCAAGATAGTATTGTTATATATTTATTACTTTACACTTTCTTTTTTGACATTTCTTTAAAATGTTGATTATTTTCTTTCAGGATATGTTGTTCATGCATATACATAAGTTTAAGTTCTTCTAGTTTCTTCATCTCTTCCTCTTTTCTATCCATCCTGTATAGGAGCCGCAGTAGCTCTATGGTAGAGCGTCGGACTCGTAATCCAGTGGTCGCGAGTTCGATACCAGCCAACGGTACTCTTGAGAAATGCCCTTAGCTCCCATTTCCTCAGCATGATGAAGCCAATAATGTGTTAAAAGTTGGCGTTAAAAACCAACAACCACCATCCTATTCGAAAACTTCACAGACGGTTAAGGTCAATCTGCCAAAACATTTCATAAGAAGAATGTATATAGAGACATCTGAGTTGGTTGCGATTTGGATGGAACTGAAACAACCATCGTCTAAGCCCATCTTTCGTTGCTCTCTCTCTCTCTCTCTCTCTCACACACACACACACACACACACACACACACACACACTCTCTCTCTCTCTCTCTCTCTCTCTCTCTCTCGTCCTCCAAATTCGCCATCGTCTTGGTTTGAGAGATTTGAAAATGAATTATCTACTGCTTGTAACTCTTACTCATAACTTTTCAATCTCAATACTGATTTAATTAATGACCGTCAAAGTAAATGGAATGATATTCTGCAGAATATCATTCCTGCAAATATATAATCTCACTCAAAAGATACAGTCCCCATCTGGAATCACTGACAAATGGATAGGAAATCGAAGCGTGTTTGAGCCACGTTGACATTGCCACGATGATTATTGGACTCGCCAGATACAGTGATGATTACTCGAGATCCGCTGGCCCATCTACAATGTTTCACAAGGATGGATCCGACAGTGCAGATCATATCAAGTATACCAAACGTCCGAAACGCGGCAGTAAATGCTGAAACAACCACTGTAACTGCCATTTAGATTTATGGAGCGTCCAGATGACCTTCACGGAGACTCATTATCGTTTTCGTGTGCGATTCCTCTCAGCCATATATTCGGGTTTTGCAGAGATGTTCGCAAGGCTATTTTCGGAGATAAACAATCAGTCACTTTATACAGAAAGGGTGACAGCAATGATGCAATTTAGCGTCACGGAGGTGCTGCTGGCAAAGTTATGTTATTGAAATTGGCATTGTGGATGCCTGTGACAATCACTTTGGTGGCTACAGAACACGTTTGTTATCGTTTATGAGTTCTGGAGGCACATCATCGCTGTCGTTTCACACGCTCACCACAGACTCTTATGAAGGTAACGTTCAACAGTTATCATGGCAAATAACTACCCAACAAGGTATCAGCGCACCAAAACATGTATTCACAGCGTTTCGAACTCTCGGGAGCGAGGAGGACCGGAGATAAATCAAATGATATTTTACAAGTTAGGAGTGTTTGAAGTTTCTTTGCGGTTAAACGGGTATCAGAATCCCTCTTAATAAATTTTGCTGGACTTTGAAAACAATTATGTTGCACGTGCATATCACAAGCTGTGGTCGTTCATGGGCTGAGACCAAAACGTTGACACACATGTCTGCAGATTTCCCAGAAATATTTCGTCACGTTATACCCAATTTGTTACTTTTCATTGGAACACCTGGACCTGTACAGACAGTCCGTGGTCAATATGCACTTTCATGCACGTATAACCGTGCGTGGTGCCGGTTATAGATGTATTGCTGTGATTTTCTCTGATAAGATGTTGTTGTTGGAGGCGCAGGTGGTCGAATGAGGGTTATTGACGCGCCTGTGAAAAAACCCTGTAACTGTTGCAGTTGTTGTCATTGAACAGCGTGATTAAAAATAATGTCCTATCATGAAGTTTACGTTGGCCTTAGTGCAAAGCAGCTTATAAAAATAAAGAGCGCAATACGAAATGAATGCATGGTCACACTGAAACTTTCTTCGGAAGAGTTAACTGTAATTATCCCTGTGTGCTTGATCCAAACGCAACGTGATCAGCTTATTCCGGCCAACGAAAAGAACATCTCGGTGACATTACAGTAATCTTAGTCAGAGCTGACGTAACTACAAAAGAGCGGTGGAATATTTCCATTCCTCGCAGCCATTCCAGCGCTGTTGGCGGATGCGGTTACAAAAGCAGCTGCGTTAGGGGCCGTCGAAACTGTGTCCGGGATGGTTTTGAAAAAGGCGGTGGGAGGCGAAGCCTCTCGAGGCCGCATATCGTCTCGTAGACGAATACAAGAAGGAAAAGGCATTCGACTACCCTGGACGACTCGCAGAATACCCTCAGGCAAAGGTCTTCGACTGCCCGGAACGACTCGCATAAGGCGGCGCGTCCATTTACCAAGCTTGACTTACTCACGATGACAAAGTCTGTCTAGCATTTCCGAGGTGTCTTTATGCGGAATGAACTTGCGTCAATGATCCCCCGCATGCGGGAAACCGATATTATTAACCTGGATTTGACAACAGGATATGGGATATAGGACTCATTAGGTCGCATACGTGATAACGCTTCAACATATTTTATATTTTGCCACTCGACGACCGCTGTTTTATTCGACGCAGCCATTGCAAATTCGTCTGGACGGCCCCAAAGGTAGACATCTTGCTGTTGAAGCACTGGATGCACTCGAGCGTTCACCAACACCACGCGCGCTTGTTGATTTTACATTATCACTTAGAAACTACGCTTAATAGTATACGAAATGCCTGTTAACATTCTAGGACGTTACTCAACCCGACGCAGTGCTGATGTGGATCTGAGCAGGTTTGCCACCAATGCAGATTTGGCTGAGTTTACCCGCCGGGTTGTTGTTTACGTCGATCCAGGCGAGCTTGTGAATTTCCAAGATCAAACTGGAAAATTTAAAACGTCTAACGTGCACATCAACGACTTTGTTATAAAGCCGCGAGGCGCCAACGAGAAAAAAACCCAGCCGAAATCGCCGAGAACCAGGGAATCAGAGACTCTGGCATGTCGGTGGCCTTTGATTCTTACAGAGGCTGCGGCGAAACAATACGTGGATGCAAAGATTGCACAGGTGCCCTCGCCACTACGCGTAGTAACTTCATGGAGCCTAATTAAAAAAATATTAATCAAAGAAACACAGGAATAACAGTGACGACTTAGCAAATGGTCGACCTGCTTTCACTGTTGGCGGGGATGGTTATGAAACACCATAACCTCACATCTTAAAGGTGCATGAATCTGGATCGTTTTTATTCATTTTAACCGAATTTAGAGGTTGGTGGGCTACAATGGCAATATTGGTAAATGATGACCGGCGTACTAGTGCATTACTAACGCGTAGCACCGCAAACGGTATTGTTCCGGTACCTTTTATATATGCAGCATCGTTAACATTAGTCGCCAATGATGAAATCCAGTTCGAAGGACTAAGCATCTATTCAGGATTGGTCTTAACTATCATTGGTGTTTGTGTTTAAGATTTACCATTACATATACGTGATGGATTCTGAACGCGGTGACGATGTTCCGGAATTTACCGACGGGGTGATTGATAACCCGACAAAGGATGCTAACATCGATAGTAATTTTGTTCCATTTGTCGACGAATATCTGCCTCAGAGTGGTGTTACCAAGCCCTCGTATACACTCAAATATAATCTAAGCGAGGGCAAGATAGAAATGAATCGTTGGAACCACGATTGGAGTCATAGCATTAGCACGTGAAAAAGCCCAGCAAAAAGATACGTCACTTTCGGGCATGAAATCAGCCAAAGACTACAACGTTTCTACAACGATGAAGTGAAATTCACCCCCGAAACCACCCCGGTTACATTCCCCATCGAATATGTTAAACCAACATTGACTCATCTAAGAAGAGAAAGATTCGACTGCTATTCAACAACGATGCACTTATCTACGTAACAGTTCTTGGACGAAAACGATCGTTAGAGGCGCAAAGCAAAGGTGTAATCGGTGTGTTTCTGTATGAATGTAGTGCTAAACATCAAGAACGCACAATCGCCTGAGACTTAAATATTCCCCGGAAGATATTTTGTATGATTGTATGACGGTTGTACCAGTGAAGAAAAGTGCTTGCGTGGAAGTGCGTGCACGTGTTGCAGCTGAACAAGGCCAGCCTGTCGAGCAATTAGTCTCCACGATGACAATATTAATAAAAGAATTATGATATACCCTCAAAGCTACCAACCCGAGAAACAAATCGAAGCGGAACAAAAGCTGCGGGATGAAATCACCAAGAAAACCGTTTTACTCACAAAATACAAACGGGTGTGTGTGGTTGTAGTCTCTTTTTCGAATCATTGTGTCGAAATGAAATTTTGTGCAATATCCAATTGAAACTAAATACTGTACAGATGTTGTGGATCATATCAACCAAGATTTGTAAAAATAGCTTTCCATGTTAAATATTCTTTTTTTTTGTTGTTGATGAAAACCTTCTTAGAATGATTAGGCAAAAACCACTTCAGGTCGACAAATGAAAGTAAATATCTTTCTTTTTTGCATTTTTCTCTGAACAAAGCCGAGACAATAAATAGATAAATATATAAATAAGTAAAGTAGCACATGTACTCTTCCTGCATCATCGATCTCGAGGCATAGAAGTTTAATTATAAAAATAGACAATATATAGACTTGTACTAAAAGATTCAAATCTGTTCAGTAAATAGGTTAAGCAGATGATAATTTTTTAAAAAAAGGGAAGAACAAAATTCTGCGGACAGCTACAAACTTGAAATAGAGGCCTGAAGAAAATGTAATTTTAGCTTTTAAATATATTAAAGTTTGTAAGAATATTTTGCATCTTATCTGTTCGCTTAGCTGTTAATTTCTACCACTATTCGAGTGATTGTCCCGCTGTTTGATAATGAGTATAACCAGAGTTCTGTGTACTCTAGTGAACAGGCATCTGCGTAAATTTGGACACTGTTATTTTAACATTCGGTTTAAATTACTTCAATCGAATTTTGGTACCATATTGAATCATAATAAAACAGTGACTCTTCAGGTGTTGGTCTTACAGTGAAAACAATTGAAGCAAACGTGAAATAAAAAATCAATTAACACTTTAATCTTAGCATTGCAATGAATATTAAATAAGTTCGGAAGGTTGTCGATGACGCAAAGGACTGCAATGACGCAAAGGATTGCATAAATGTCACATTTCCCTTCCCATATATAATGGTGGACTCTGCTGGTTTGTCGTTGGAAACGACACCCTGAGAACCTCCAATTACGTTCATATATTTGAAGGAAATACAAGTCGAAACATATAGTGAAGTGATTAGATAACCATTTTTATATAGAAAAATAAAGAACTAATGCTTAGCCGTTTCCTTCAACAAGTAAGTTAAATACTGTATATTCATCGACTTGGAGCTCGAAAGTCTGTCTCTCTGTCTCTCTCTGTCTGTCTGTCTGTCTCTCTCTCTCACACACACACACACACACACACACACACACACACACACACACACACAGAGTGACGGTTTTCCCATTAGGCGGATTAAGTAGACGCCTAGGGAGGGAACATTAAAGTATGAAAATGTGGCTCTGTTAAAAAAAATAAAATGTCAATTATCTATTATTTAAATGTGTAAAGACTTTAAAGGCTCTGATTTGAAGGCTTTGTTTTTCGCGGGTGGGGGTGGTGCGGTAACTCTGACAGTGCCTAAAAGAGGTAAATTCATAAATCCATCACTGCACACACACAGACAGGCACCCTGGCTTCTGTAATCAAAAATATTATCTATACTTCATTCAATATGGCAAATAGGTCAAAGCATTTTCTGCCCGATATTTATTTGGTCATTGTGTTGTTATTGTTGTTCTTGTCGCTGTTATCTTCGTCGCAGTCCTTTGTAAGTATCTTGCAGGTGCTCTATTACATTTTGCTGAGTTATTACCTACCTCCCATACAAAGGAGTAGCTTACGCAAAAGTTTTTCTATATCTTTGTGAAACGCACTGATGAAATAGCGTAAGATTTTCTTATGCTTAAAACTTATGAAAATTCTTGCGTGAACTTACGTTGCTTCGTGAAACGTGGCCCTAGTCCTTGCCATATAGTGTCAGCCTATGTTTGCCCATAAGCAATATGGAGGTGTACTCAAGGCCTTGTGGGTACATTACATCAATTCTGTTTATAGCAACAAGGTGAATTCGTAACATGCCCTATTGACTGCATACATTGTATGTAAGAGGCCCCGGGTGGTTGAGTGGTCTAAGGAGTTCGCCTTTACCAATCACTCACACATCTCGCCTCTGTCCGCGTGAGTTCGAGTCTCGGCTTGACCAACGTGGGTATGTGAGAAAGCTTGCCAGTAGCTTTCCGTGTGTCGGTGGTTCTCCTCTTGGTCTTCTCTGGTTCTTCCTCCACCAAATATACTGGCCTCAATGTATAGCCTATCACGTGCTGAAAAATGGCGTTAAACCCCACAAAACCGAACTAACCGAAAGATTGTATATTTGTAATTTGTCTTGTGTATTAATAATTCTGAATGTTAGTTAAATTAATGCTTAATATAATCGGTAGTAAAAGCTCAAAAGAGTCGGTTTTTATTTTTTTTAAAGATTATTTTAACTTGTATGTATGTATGTATGTATGTATGTATGTATGTATGTATGTATGTATGTATGTATGTATGTATGTATGTATGTATGTATGTATGTATGTATGTATGTATGTATGTATGTATGTATGTATGTATGTATGCATACATTTCTGAAGTATTTGAGAGTAGTATAGCGTTACGATCCAGCTGCAAGGCGGCATCCTATGTTAAACAGGATAAAAAAAAGTTCTACCCTCTAACGGGAATTAAACATTATGCCGCCATCTTGAAATGCATAGGAACAAGATGTAATGTTTAAGAGTTGGTTCATAGGTTTTCACAGGATGAGTCTGTCTGGTTAGAAATGTAGCATTCTAACACGTTAGGTCTAATCTGGTGGGAAATGTAATCAATTGAAGTTTGTCTGACCTCTAACTGAAATGAATATAGGTTTATCATGTATGGGTCTCTCTGAAGTCCAATGGAATTGTAATGATGAAACTGCACCTATTATTTAAAATACCTTTTGGAATTACCAAGATTCAGTCATTTACTGATGGGTGTAAAAGTAGGGGTGTAAAACAATAACAGGACTTAAATCCCTTATAAATAAAAATCCATTTCCTATCCCCCTACCACCCTCTGATCCCCTTTATAAATAAAGTTAAACCTCTAATCCCTCTATAATATCCCTACGCTCTTCATCTCTCCTTTTCTAAAGCAAAACTACCATCCTCTTACTATCCACTTCAATCCCCATAATATTATCAAAGGAGTGAAAGAAGAAAGAAAAGTAGGCCGTGGTTCATAGTGTCAAGATGTAATATTTAAATATTGATCTATAGATTTTCACATGAGAAGTCTGTCCTGGCTAAAGATGTAATAGTATAACATGGTGTGTCTATTTGGCGGAATATGCAATAGGTTGGAATTTGTATGCACTCTAACTGAAATGAATATTACACCGTAAGGTCATCATGTTTTAAGTTCTCTGGCCTTTAACAAAAAATAGGATAAACCTACAGCTACTATTTAACATGTCTATTGGAATGACCATTTACTGACCACCTATGGTACGATGTACAAGAAGGGGTATAACAAATAAACTGTAAATCCCTTATAAATAAAAATAACTTCCCAGGGCCCCTACCACCTATGATTTCCATTATAAATAAAGTAAAACCTCTACCCCCTCTATAACGTCCCTATTCTTAACTATTCTCCTTTTTTAAAATCAACACTAACATACCTTCTACTATTCTCGTAATCCCAATATTTTTACCAGTGGAGTAAAAGAAGAGAGAAAAGTGGGCCGCCATTTTTGAAAACACTTTTTCTGCGGCATTTGGGGTACAAGGGGAAATTTTCATTAGGTTACCCATGTTAAGTATCCTAAATTTTACAATTCTCACTGGCAGCCAGTTGTAACTTTGTATCAAAACTGATGAATGAAAATTTTACCTGACCTTGGCTTTGTTTTCTTCCAAACATTATGTTTTTATCCAGATTGAAGACACGCAGACTATTACAATCCTAAAAGAACTCATCGTTTGTATTGTAGCCCCCCCCCCCCTAAATAAAAGAAAAAAAAATAAAAATAAAAAAAAATAACCCACCACCATCTTACTTAAAGAAGTCAAGGAGTGTGCTTTTTTAGTTTTTGTCGTTGTTGTTGTTGTTGTTTTTGTTGGGTTTTTTTTTTTGGCAGTGGTAAATTTTTAATTCTTTCACGACGGTTGGCCCTATTTATTTTGCTTCATAAATGTATTGGCATAAATGTACATGAAAGTGGGGCAATCGTACACTTGGGATAGAATTTTATGTCAGAGAGAGAGAGAGAGAGAGAGAGAGAGAGAGAGAGAGAGAGAGAGAGAGAGAGAGAGAGAGAGAGAGAATTTAAAATGGAGTAGGCCCTCTAATCTCAATATAATTTAAAATGGTACCTTCATCGTCATCTATATTTTTATATGTCTCTATTAGACAATAATAAGGAACGAAAATTGTCTGACCAGTTATGTTTAATAGATAGGAATAATTGGAGGATTCGTCTCTATTATCATTACCTATGTTTTATATAAATGGAAGCAACTTTGTGGAGATTGCAACATAATCCACATATCAATGTGTGTGTTTGTGAAACACACACACACATACACACACAGAGTTTGTTTAACACGGAGACGGTACTCTAGCCTGGCGCAGAATGTTTTGAGAGAGAAAGAGAGGGGGATGGGTGGGAGAGAAAGTTAAGAATATTTATTTTAAAAAACTAGTCAACACCATTTGTTTTCTTTTTCAAAATCAACATTTTTCATAAGCCCCGCCGCTCACTTAAACATCAATAAATGAAGAGGGAGGATTAGGGCTAATCCCTCCCTTTTCATTTACAAATACCAAATATTAAGCATGAACTTATCTACAAGGTTGACAACTTTATAAATTACGAGTAGATTTCAAAGGATTTAGTTCAGTGTCATTTTGCCTGAGTCAGAAGATAATGAAATTCCCAGGCATTCATTTGTACAGGTAATGATAAGTCATGAGTTCACACTTGACTTTTATCTTAAAACGATCTGTGAAGTAAGTCTAGGTATGGCAGTTTCCATATTCTGTTGCAAGAGAGCTTCGATGCGTTTCGTCTCTAAAGTAGTCAACAGAAGTAGGGAATAGTCATGTATGTCTTTATACCACTCTTTCAAGGGTTTCTCATCTGAGATGAGGGTCCATGCGTGCTCCAGATACTCTTCCAACTTTTCTTCTTGATTCATCATTAAATATTTTGTCGTGTTGCCCTTGACTAGGATGATCTATTTTAACAACCATAACAATGTTCTTTGGTCAGGCGTGTGGTTCTTTCAGCCAGGTGGCGAGCAAAATATGAAACTAAGTGTTGTTTTTATTCTGGCCGTCGTGACATCATGACTGTATCTTTCTCTTGTTCAATTGTGGTTTGTAACTGCTGTTCTGGTTGGAAAACATCAACCTCAATGTTTACGTCCATGACTTTGTGTTCCATATCATTCTTTTCTTTTTCTTCTCCACTTAGGGTCTGTGACTGCTGTTCTAGATGCAAAATATCGTCCACTTTGTCTACGTTCATGACTTCTTGTTTAATATCTTTATTTTCTTCTTCTTCTCCAGTGAGTATGTGTGACTGCTGCTGTTCTAGATAGAAAACATCCTCTTCACCTATTCTCTCCCGCCTTCCATATTTTTAATAGTCTAGGATCACTTCTCTCAAACTGTTGATTTCCGGAGTATTGTCAAATTCTGCATAAAAGATGACGTTCACTATATTTATCAGAGTCAGTGCAAACTGAAACTCCAGACGGAGTTGGCTTGATTTTATAGGGTGAAAATGTCTTTTGTCGCTGCCTTGGTCTGAAGTGAAATCAAAACCCCACAAAGCATATCATCCTGGAGTGAAATAAAAACTCCACAAAGCATATCCTCCTGAATAAGCGTGGCTACTTTTGGTTCCTAATTATCTTGTGGCATTAAACATAGTCGAGTAAGATCTCAAGTAACTTTTCTGTGCAAAGTTAGATTCAAAATGTATCCGCTATATAATCCAGTGTCAACCACATTTTTCATTCATACATTTTTTACAAATATGCAAAATGCCAGTAGCTATTTTGTTTTTAAATTTGTATAAACTGGCTGACTTCAGATTACGCAAGGCGCAGAGAAAACATTTTTCGCGACTCTTTCTAACTGTCTAAAAGCAAATGAGGAACATTGCATCGTTAAGATATTAACATTTTTTTAACCAATTGGGTAACATATTCGGACCGACTTTTATTCAAAGTCAGGTTGCTTGTTACACAAATAGCGTTTTGCCTTAGAGTCAAGACACACACTGCAAAATATTACTGTCGGTATCCAACTTTTTTTGGTTACATTGTTAGACCAGAATTTGGGGCTGTATGCAGTTAATATTGTTTTTTTGTTGTTTTTTTTTGGCAAAGTTGTGAGTTCGTGTTTTTTGAAAACGGCAAAATTTATGTTAGTTCATTTTTTCGTGACACATTGCATATAATGTTTATTTTTGCCAAGCCCAAAATTTATTGCAACATTTTCTGGGCTAGTTTTGAAAACTACAGATATAAAGCGAGTTCATTGTTTTCGTTACACATCGGATATAAATATTTCGCCAAGCTAGAGTTGAAGATCGTTTGAGACTATCCATCACTCATGACAGTTTGAAGTCTTCTGCCTAGAGTAAAATGAAAGGAAAAATAGGAGCTTTCTATAGACATTGAACAGAATGGAGAGAAGAATCAAGGATGGTTGGTTGGTTTTAACGACACTATTAATACACTACTCGGCTATATCATACCGAGGAAATTAATACTAAGTGCTTTTATCCAAGAACATATTCAGGTAGCTGACCTGAGCTGGCTCGCGCAAAATGACACTGTACTAAATCCTGGGAAATCTGGTCTTACTAAATAAAGTTGTCAACCTAGAAATAAGTTCATGTTTGATATTTGGTATTTGTAAATGAAAAGGATGGGATTAGCCCTAATCCTCCCTCTTCCTTTCTTGATGTTTAATGTTTAAGTGAGCGGGGCTTATTAAAAATGTCGATTTTGAATACATAAATGGTGTTGACTACTTTTTTTCTTCTTCAAACTTCCTCACTTTTCCTTCCTCTCTCTCTCTATCACTCTCAGTTTTCACACACACACACACACACACACACACACACACACACACACACACACACACACCTGTGGATAATGTTGTAATGCACCAAATCTGACAAGAAATAAGAATGTTAGATATAAAAGGAAATATACAGGGTGTACTAAGAAATACTTTGATCTTCATCAAATGTATCCGATGAAACCGTCTAAGAAAGAGAAAGAAAGTACCTGTTTAATAGTGGCCATTGTCTAAGTCGTATCCATTGTGACCATTGTAGAAACCATTGTAGCTGTCGTCAAGGCCGTTATCATATCCAAAGGGACAGATCCTCTGATATTGTTGTAATCGTTGTAGCCGTTGCCGCCTGATTTTTTGTTGTATCCAGGACCAAGATAATCGTTGTATCCTCTGTATCTGCCATCATAGTTACCGTAGCCTATCTTTCCATATCCAAGATAATCGCCAGAGCCTCTAAATTGGCCATCACAGTTGCTGTATCCGATCTGTCCGTATCAGATCTTGACTGTCTCCACCGTACTTGCTTAGACCACATTTGTCACCGAGTTCACCATAAGAAGCTATAATTTTCTTGTATCCATAGCCGTATTTTCAGTGTCCACCAGGGCCATAGTAATCGTTGGAATCATCATAATTTCCACTGTATCTAATTCCGTAAAGCTTGCAGAGTCCACCCAGGTACCCACTATATTCACTGTATCCTCCGATACGAGCCATGCCGAAATAGCCATACTTTATCCCAGCTTGCCGTACCCTCCGATCCCGTAGTAATCGCCATGATGGTCGAAATTCCCGAAACCTCTATATTTTCCGAACCCTAGTCCGCCAACCAGTTGCTGGGACACACGTGTGCCAATATGAAGTTTGCCATTTTTTTCCCGAACTTAAAATCGCCGTACAGCGCGCTGACGGCGAGAGCGCCAAAAATGAGGAGGGAAACCCCTCTCAGCATTCTGAATGGATAACCTGTAAAGACAAGCATTAATAAGACAAGGCATATCATGGTATCAGTTTAAACAGTTATAATTTTGCTAATTTTAAATGCTCATTGGAAATACGTAAAGACACTGAAGGCAGCGTTCGTTTTTGTTCTGTACATGTGTTCTTTCATTTACATATTTTTTTCTTATTTTTTTCTACTTCTTTTTGTTCCTTCCCTGATTTCAGAAAGCTAAACAAAAATAGAGTTAATTCTACTTTTTCCACAGTATAGCTTGCACGTGTCTTTAACATATAAATTCAATTTGGCCGATGTATCATCTTTAGCTACATCACGAAATCTCCCTCATAAAGTGCTGCAATTCACTTTTCTGTATTTTTTTGGATATATCTTGAGACAAAGTATACAAGAAATGTCATGGTAATGTAATTGAAAGGAGGTAGTAAAATGGAGAATATATACTCTGTTAAAGATTCGATTACCGTATATACTCGCGTATAAATTGGGTTCAAATGCAAACAACATAGACCATGATCTGCCGTCGCATAATGAGCCGACAGATCAGGGTCTATGTTGTTTGTTCTACTGATTAGTCCTTACAAACTGCATAGACCAGATCTGTCGGCGCATTATGCGACGGCAGATCTGGATCTATGCAGTTTGCAGTTGGTATTAGGTTATATGCGAGTATAGACGGTAAACTTGCTTGGTTAAGAAGGTTTTTAGCAGGTCAATCAAAATGGAAAAAAAATATATTGGTAGCTTCCTCCCCTTGTATCAATATTTTACATCCTGTTTAGAGTAGATTTACACAAATTATTATTTAAACAACTAAATCAATTTTGGATAAATGTTTTTGCTGTGTATGCACAATTATTATGTAAATTTAAAGTGTGTAACAAGAAAGATTTTCTACAGACACACGAAATGGTACAATCCAAACATTAAACTAGGAGAAACTAGTATAATTTATAGGCATTGGTTTGAAACGGGAATTTTGTAATTGAATAATTTTGGAAATGAAGATGGGTCTTGGGATTTGTTTGAAAAATGTTCCAAGTTCAAACAAATTCTGAAGTCTTTTACACTGTATTGAATTCTATTACATCTTATATGGATTAATTTAATATAAACATTGGCACGAATGCACAACAACTTTTTCTTATCCAGTTGTTTCTTTGATAAGAAGAAACCACAAGGGCAACATTTGAATAATTGTGACGCCACTTCCTCGGTCGAATGGCGTCTTGGATTTGATACTATATAAGGCGTTGAGTGGGTGGAGTTTTTAATTTGCCATTTAGGGTCAAACAGCGTCCAGAATTAAGATGGTTCCAGTTTATACTTTTGCACTGAATTTTTGTCAGCAACAGTTTTATTTAAATAAGATAGGAAAAGTTGCTAGTAATATATGTTGTCTTTGCAAAAGTGCAGTGGGAACTATTAGCTACATTATTGGGGGTTTGTATTAATATAAGTATTTTGAGGGTTTGTACTAATATAAGTATTTTGGGGGTTTGTACTAATATAAGTACTTTTGATGTTTGTACTATTATAAGTATTCTTCGCGTTTGTACTATTGTAAGAATTTGCGGGGTTTGTACTATTGTAAATATTTTGGGGGGTTGGTACTATCACAAGTATTTCTGGGGTTTGTACTATTATAAGTATTTTTGAGGTTGATACTATTGTAAATATTTGGGGGGTTGGTACAATCACAAGTATTTTTGGGTTTGTAATATTATAAGCCTTTTTGAGGTTTGTAATATTGTAAGTATTTTGGGAGTTTGTACTATCATAAGTATTTTAGAGGTTTGGACTATTATAAGTATTTTGCGGGTTTGTACTAACATAAATATTTTCGGGGTTTGTACCATTGTAAATATTTGGGGCATTTGTACCATCACAAGTATTTTTGGGGTTTGTACCATTGTAAATATTTTTGGCATTTGTACCATCACAAGTATTTTTGGGGTTTGTACTATTATAAGTATTTGTGAGATTTGTACTATTCTAAGTAGTTTTGGTGGTGTACTGTTATAAGTATTTTGATGGTTTGTACTATTATAAGTATTTTGGGGGTTTGTACCATTGTAAATATTTGGGGGGTTTGTACTATTATCAATATTTTCAGGGTTTGTACTATTACTTTCTTTTATTGTTTCCTTTGTTGTATTTTTAAGTCTCAGACAATAGAAGAAGCAAATTTGATGAATTACAGTTGATTTATTTTATATATAATTTGCAAGATATAAATGTAGAAGTGATTCTCGATGTGCAAATTTTGTAATTGGCATCGTTATATGTCTGGTGCCACATTTTGTTTTTAAAATAATGGCTGATGGAAGATAGATTACAATTTTGAATCATGTATCACTAACTTCTTTTTGTGTTTTCATTACACATCATAATCGCTTTCAAATATATAAACACCAGAAGCATTACATTTTTTTCTTGTTCTGAATCTGTTTCTGACAAATATATGAATAATATTGTAATAAATTTGGGTATGTTCCATTTGTATTTACGTCTCCATTTATAGGTTCGTTAGATTTTAGTGATTAGTTTTTTGATTATGGGAAGTCGGTGTTGGGAAAATATTTCCCAGCCCGAGTAATTAGCCAATTTCTAGGAACATACGTCATACTTTTAAGAGACTTTGCAATGGCGCGGATTGGTTTCATAGTTTGAGATGGGGACAGACTAGCATAAGTGGGCATGGAACCAAGTGGTTCCTATCTTAATTCAGAGATGTTGATTGATTGTGCCTTGCGGTTGGAGATATTCGTGACTGGAACTATTGTTTTGTGCCATGGAATAATTGGAAAGAGTCATCCCTTTGTTTAGAGATGCCTTTCGTTGTAGCAGTGGGTGGAAGTACACGTGCGAAACTCGATTCAGACTGTTGTTTTTATGACTCACTGTACTAATTATACGGAACAACTGTGAACCCGTCTAGAAATGGGTGAAGATACAATTGAGTATATACGGGTTTGGTAGTCCATAATTGGTTAATAACGAAAAGTAAAATTTTATTTTAAAAAAAATAGAGACAAGATTCTATTGATGCAGTTTTAGTATTTTTATAGTTCCCTGTATTGGGTGTTTGAATTGTGTTATGTGCTTCATGCCACATGCTAACAAGGAAAAGCCATGCAATTGTGAAGTTGCAGTTGTGACATTGTGGTGATTTATTTATTGATTAGAGAAAAAATGTTTCTAGTCTTGGCGCGTTACGAGAACTTCCAGTTGACAACGAATGTTGTCGGGAAGTCTTTGGAAATAGGGGAAAACAAGGAACTTCCAGCCCAACCTCACTCAGGTGTTTGATTCGCTCGGTAGAGGAACCCTTGTGCGTGTTACAATATCAAAGGACACTCTAACAGCTTTATCCAGCTGATACGACGTCCCTCGCGAAATGTCTCTGAACCTTGGAACGGTGGACATGCAAATACTTGGTAATGGCACATACACATACTTTTGGAATCTGTACGCCTGAGTTACATGATTTTAGTTCCACTTGTCCGAATTTTATTGGACTTACAAATATTAATACAAAATGTAAAACAACCTCCTTAAAAAAAGAACAATATTGATTGGCTCAAAATTTAAAAAACGAGATAACTCGGATGAACAGGTGAACAGAAATAAAGAAAAACCACGCAGGTTCCGAATAGTGTGATCTAAAATGACGGTACAATTTCTACATACATGTATATAATTGTGTCATACAACTTTTTTATAACCAAAGAAATGCTTAATAACCATTCATTTATGCAGGGAGCAGGAAAATGTTCACAAAGGTGATAGCAATAACGCGTGAAAGGTATGTTTCGAAAGGTATATACATTTGCCATCATAATTGCAAGACATATTTTGTCGCCGCAAGTTTATTTTTCATCTCCATCTTTTTGCGACATTGAGGAAAACATGTGTTCTACGAAGTAAATTTACACATGTCAGCATCTAATTGTATACATCAAAATCTGTTTACATTTTGACTAATCACTTATCTCCTATATAGTATAAAATAGCAACGACTCATTCTCTCTGAATTAAGGGTACCTTACAAAATAAGCAACTGACGTTTTAAGATATCTGTAAGATTTATATTAGTCATTCTTATAGGAGTATATATTGCCCATAATATATATTCATTTTCACTGAGGAAAAAACTAACTCTGTCATGCTGTGTCTTATCCCCAAACATGAACCATGTAATCTATCATAATAAAGTTTTACCGTTTACCTTGCAACAAATTTAAATAACTAGACTGCAAAATCATCCTTTTATGAAAGAGACCATTAATTTGCTCTCCCATCTTTTCTTTAAAGATATTCAAACATTATTCAAGCCTACGAAATAAAAAGCACTACATATCCATTTACCTTTGTTCTACAGGTAGATATGATATGATTGTGAACATGCATTGTTTATCTAGTCAGATTTGCTGGCGAACAGGTTGTATTACGCAAGAAACTTTCGCCATTGTCAGGATGACAGTCTAGTCTAATCCGTTTCTTGTGAGCGATGACCTAGACTGGTGACTAACATGACCATTAAATTCGCTTGAAGAACGTGACCTTTGTTCTTCGTGACAATATCTCACATCTTGTTTAAAGACTAGATTAATAAAATATATCAGAAGTCACCTGGAAGTCACTGATACATTTCTTTGTACTTACATTGTGCACTTTTTACAGGCATATTACCAGGCATATGAAGCCATATGTTGAACAAAGATTGATGTGTTCTTCCTACACAACATAAAAAAACAACTTTAAAAGCTTTAATATTTATATGAAAGCTCAGATGCAAGAATGGCAGTCTGTCTTAAGCCATCGAATTTCTTTTGACCTAAAACAGACAAATCATTGAAGATAAGACTTCTATCTCAGAATAAAAGCAAAAATACATTTGGAGGAATAGTCATTGTTCTACATCGATAGATGCAAAGTGAACAAATAAGGCCCACTAAATTTAAATTTCTACACAGGATCTCTCTCTCTCTCTCTGTGTATGTCTGTCTCTCTGACCATTTATACGCTGAACGATTCATATTTATTCACACTAATGCACTAAATAAACACGCGTATTGAACGATGCTTTACTGAAGATATTATATTTTAAAAATATTTCAAGTTACCAGATAGTTTGGAAACATGCAATTTCGCAGTTGTTAGCTCTTACATGGAATATTTTTAATCCATTTTGTTTCCATAGATAGAAATGCAAGCATATATTCCTTTCAAAACCTTCCACGGGGAATATCTCTCTGCTTAGCACAAGAATTCCCAAAGTTTAAAAAAAAAAACAAAAAAAACAGGACTAAAGTCTATGTTACAAATTGGAGTTAAAAATAGAATTAAAATAATGATGTTAAACTATATGAACCCTAACTCCAAGGTACCCTTTCTGCGAAAAAACTGCTCAAGCATTCAGACTTATAATACGAAAAAATTTGAGGTATGCCTGATTTATTAGCCGTATAGAAAGCACAAAATAAGACTCATGCAAGTTTTTCTTCAGTATATTAGATGATCTTGATTTAACTGTGGAAATAATCTTTATTAAAAAAAAATATCAGTTATCGTGCTGCGTTTGCTATGAACAAACCCGATTACTTCGTGGATTAAATAAGTTCTTTAGGAACGATTTTGTTGGGGGGGGGGGGGGCAATTTCTACTAATAACTCTTTGGGTCAGAGTGTAGGTACGCTCATTTCGTGAATTGATTGACAACCTAACTATCAGTTGTGTAATATTCGTCCATCTAAGCTGATCACCGCGTCTCGATTTCAAGTCATTGTCGTCTGTGTACCATTGACCGCTGCTAGGTGGACAGGTTGAAAGTAATGTTACTAGAGATGGATGAAAGTATATAAACTGGACAAACAGTAAACATTATAGTTGTGTTACACAGTTCCTAGAGGACAAAGGTAGGTGCAATGTACAGTATGTATGCATGTATGCATGTATGTATGTATGTATGTATGTATGTATGTATGTATGTATGTATGTATGTATGTATGTATGTATGTATGTATGTATGTATGTATGTATGTATGTATGTATGTATGTATGTATGTATGTATGTATGTATGTATGTATGTATGCATGCATGTATGTATGTACTTACGTACCTATTAACCTATCTACCTCCGGTCCGGCAGGAGTAAGTATACAGTATTGTTTGTTCCTCTATCGTTCTTGATAGCAAATATCGTACTGCATAACAATCACAAAGTGGTGTCTTCTTTTTTTTTCTTTTGACACTTAGTTTTTCCATATTTCTTTTTTGCACAGCGTCATTATATCTTAGCTCTGAACTTACGTTTGCAGTTAGTAAAGTATTTTATTAACTAGCTTTCCATTTATCTATGCGCAAGTTTTATTTTATCAATTAGCTTTCTATTTATCTATGCGCAAGTTTTGTTCTGCTTCAAAATTTGAACCATATGGTCTATGTTAATTTCCAATGTATCATCCATTTCACAAAACTAAATATTGTGTTACTATTATGAAAACGAATTCAATTATTTTCTTATTAGTCATTTCCAACCATACCTAAATTTTTTTTTAATAAAATAAGATCCAGCTTTGTTATTTTTTAAAATATCATATTGAAATTAATGACATATTTGTTGAGAAAAACTCCATTTTGCAATTAAAATTTCAGATTTTCATTCGTACTGGTAGCGATATTTCTCCACGGTTACCTCCCCTTCGTTTTAAATTGTGTTAATTCTTGATCCTGTTGCTTTTTAATTCAATACGTTAGAAACTTTAAAGTTATACAGTAAAATCTTCTTTTGAAAGCCACCTTATACTGTTTCAGTAAACACATTTGTATTGAAAGATAATCCCAAACCAGGTTTAAAATACATAATCAGTGCATTATGCGACCAATTAGACAAACAGCGTGGTCTGGCCTTTATTGCTTGTACCATCCACAGTAAAAGTTGGTATTACTACATAGATACCGTCTATACTCGCGTATATATCGGGTCCAAATGCAAACAACATAGACCATGATCTGCCGTCGCATAATGCACTGGCAGATCAGGGTCTATGTTGTTTGTTCTACTGATTAGTCCTTACAAACTGCATAGAGCCAGATCTGCCGGCGCATTATGCGACGGCAGATCTGGGTCTATGCAATTTGCAGTTGGGATCGAATTATAAGCGAGTATATAAGGCACTTACTCAGATTTCAGCCTTTCATTGTCATCGGGATTGTCCTACAAATGTACATATTCAAACATCTGGATTTTCATGATAATATTATGTTCGACAAAAATATAAGCATGGCTGATATATAATTTTCCAAGTAAGTCTTGACCATAATCACCCCCACCCACCACCCACGGTGATAACGCCCCCCCCCCCCACTCCTTCCAATATTTCTGCCATGTTTCAAATCTTTCTGTACGTCTATAAGGGATGCTGTAAACAGGCGACTGATGTTTATTACATAGCAGAATCCGGTCAAACAAACCTATAATTAGTTCATATCTGGATATAACAAAATACTATATAATTCTGAATGAAGACAGAAATGACAAAATTCTATATATCCATTTTGTTTTTGACAACATTCTGTAATAAAAATTATATGGTAAAAACACATTCATTCGCTCCATTGAAAATATATGTATTTAGCTCTCACATTTGAATTCAAAAATTGTAATACAATATGTGTACACGTACGTACACATTTTCATACAGATATATGCATGATATTTTTGAACACATCCAAAGACAGCTGTATTAGAAATTCGGTTGGCTTAAATGCGAATTAAACATACCTGCAGCCATCTCCAGGAACATAATATATTTACTTTTTAGGGAGCCCGATTATCCAGATTTGAAATTTGATCGTGAAAAAGCCCGGATTTGTAAAATCAAATAAACGCTTTGGCGTAATATTAACAGAAAATGGATTATGGACAAATCATAATAAAAAATTAATAAATTTTAAAAAATCTAGGAATTTTACGGAAAGTAAAATTTACCGTATTCGAAACTAATCTTAATAAAATGGTTATTGTGTACGTACTTCCAATCTGTGATGTGGCCCTTCTGGTCCGTGTCTGATAGACAAACTTGAAAAAATATAACTAGAGGACGTTAAAATAATTCATGGCTTGTCTGCTTATGCTAGCAGAGAATCATCGTATTAAGAAACCGACCGGAACTCTCTTGCTGATGGAAAGAGATTTTTTAAAATAAAAAAATCTGAATATTGGACAATATCATGCATAAACAAACCTCAGAATATTTACCTCAGTTACTGCCACCGTATTCAGTAAACGTCACTATTATAATTTGAGAAATCTGGCAAATTTGATTCAGTATCAAACTTCGTGCATGCTCTGTACACTTAAACACTGGAATGAATGTTCTCCAGAAATTAGAAAGAACCCAAAATATTAAAAGCTTTCAAACAAAATTAAAAAAAATAAATGAACTATCTCTTCCTCTTAACTCAGAGCGACTTTATTTTCCCCCTTGTGATATAAAATGTGAAATAATATTTCAAGTATTATAGACAAATGTAGTGTATTCAATTATGATTTGTATCATGCCAGATTAGCAGACGATCCCTTTTGTTTTTGCTGTTGTCTCATATAGGTACCGGACCACTAATTATTTTACAGCCAGGGAACCAGTCTACTGGTCGGGGGAATTCAAAATAGAGTACTAAATCTTTTGAGATGCGTCCATTGGGTAATAAATGGGTTCAATTTTGTTCCATTATTAATTTCACAAACTTCAATCTATGTACTATAGCTGACAAAAAATATTTACTTTTATTTTGATATCCTGTATTTAATTTCCTACTGACAAAATAGCATATGTACTCTTGGTGCGAGGTTATGTTATTAGGTGCAGACCAGGGATCCCCCCTTCATAGCACCACGAAACTCGAACACATGCTGCGAAGCACCTGTTTTTTTAAGGCTGAAAAAAAATCTCTAACTGTAATGAATGGATGATGATGATGATGTGTGGTTTGTATGCCAAGGTAGTGAAGAATTTATTTGTATTTTGTAATATATTAACATTAAGTTCTGTGGGAAATGAATTAGTTGTCCGATCCCTATAAAGGGTTTTCATTATTTCTTCGGATATAACTTGTATGCTAATCATAGCCAAGAGCTTATTCAAAGGCTCTCCTCGTTCGAAGCAATAACAATACACATTTTGCTGTGCATATGTGAAATAGATCTTTCTTAATTGAAACACAAAAATATATCAGAAATATCAATCGTTTTTAACCATATGAGCGATTAAATTATTTACAGCGAGCCCGCCTTGATTCTACCTCCACTACCCCCTCCCCTCTCTCTCTCTCTCTCGTAATTTTTCTAATTTTGGATAGTTATTTTTGTTTTTAATATTTTTATATAGACTAGTGCTATGTCACACTGCAGGTATCCTGTAATAAATCAGGGAGGAATGCTTAAGTTTATGTAACTTGTTTCTGATCCAGTTTCTTTTATATTTCGTTTTGAGACATGCACATGTTTAAACTAAACACGAGAAATAAAACAACTCAGCAAAAATTATTACTGTGTATTAGGTCAGCATATCAATACACGTAAAAAGCAATTTATACTAATAACTCTTTGGGTCAGAGTGTAGGTACGCTCATTTCGTGAATTGATTGACAACCTAACTATCAGTTGTGTAATATTCGTCCATCTAAGCTGATCACCGCGTCTCGATTTCAAGTCATTGTCACCTGTGTACCATTGACCGCTGCTAGGTGGACAGGTTGAAAGTAATGTTACTAGAGATGGATGGAAGTATATAAACTGAACAAACAGTAAACATTATAGTTGTGTTACACAGTTCCTAGAGGACAAAGATAAGTGCAATGGTCAGCTTCATTTTCAATCTTGTGAAAGCAAGTTGTTTTGTTTTTAGTTTTTTAAAAAAAAAATTTTTTGTTCAGTCTATGTTTCCTCGTTGCCAAATGCAAGGTAAACACATCAGAATCAGGGAAAAGTTGTGCAAATAAACACAAAACAGAGCAGAACATAAACGGTGAACCGCTGACATTATCGCGCGGGATGCAGCAAGAAATCAGCTACTTCAGTGTCTTATACAAATTGCTAGACAATACGCTTGAGCATAAAATAAACAAGAATATTTGCTTGCTTCGAGTGAATAACGGATATATTTCATCTCTTCGCCGCTCGTGAAAATACTGAGTTTTTCACCCACTCGATGACATATATCCATTATTCACTCGTTTCAAGCAAATATCCTCTATTAAAAGTCGATTTAAAGTAACTTGAACTTTCAGGAGCAATCATACAACTTCATAGCAATGGCGTTAAAAACAAGACGTAGCCCTTCCGTTTTAACTTTTGTACTCAGATTCAACATTTGTTGAACAGATTCAACATTTATTGAAAAGTCATTAAATGTGCTAAATTTTAACGAATTAATGTGCATGAACAATGCATTCTGTAGACGAATACACGAATAAAATTATAATTTTATTGTGACGCTCGTCACTCTTTTTTATGCCAATCGAATTAAAAAATGTACCTATAAACTACATTTAAAAAAAAAAAAAAAAAAAAAAAAGGATTATTTTGCGCTGTTGAGTCCTTTAAAATTTGTTGTAAACATTTCATTTTTTTATATCCCAATACCTTCATTTTCTTGTCTATATATCTATTAGATAACAAAGTAGATATTGAACAATGGCAACATTTATGGTATCCGAGGCATATAATTTCAGCTGTATAGTAATGTAGAATGATATATATATATATATATATATATATATATATATATATATATATATATATATATATATATATATATATATATATATATTCAAATTGAACGAAGTGTACTATACGGAACTGTAAAGCAGGATGACCCTATGTGCGAAATTTTTAGCAAACAGCGGAATAATATC
Organism: Margaritifera margaritifera; assembly: GCA_029931535.1. Taxonomy (NCBI): domain Eukaryota; kingdom Metazoa; phylum Mollusca; class Bivalvia; order Unionida; family Margaritiferidae; genus Margaritifera; species Margaritifera margaritifera. The sequence continues at coordinate 1,684,849 of JAQPZY010001521.1, read as the reverse complement.
GGTGGAAACGCCAATTTTTAAAAAAAAATATTTATTTTTCCGGTATGGAAATTCTAGTGTAGATATTTTAGGACCTTCTCGTGATTGTACTAAATATTCATCGTTTATACCTCGATGTAAAGGAAACTTTTTATAATCTCTTTACTACAAACTAAATGTATGATGCTCCCATCTCTCTTAGATAAGGAAAGGGTAAAAACGTATGCATACAGCTTATGAAGAGATTATCCCATTTGACGTCTCAAAATGCAGGTTTTAACCTGGTATAACAGTATAAACAACATGTGGTGATAACTGGTACTTTCAGATAAATAGGTAGCTTCTACTGAGATGTAGCATCCTTAAATAGTCCTCATATTCTTTTAGGATGTTGAGTTTTTTATTTTTTCTTATTCCGTATACCACTCGCTTTCAAGGAAGAACACGCGTTAAAACGTTGGGAGTTCCTGTTTATAAATTGCAAGCTTGATTAAAATCAAACCCACTTTTTATTCGCAAGATGTAATTTTACACGAAATTCCTTCTTGAACTAAAAGGACAGACGGCCAAGTCTATAACTTGCTGTTGCATAAACTACAAGACGAGGTGGAAAAGATGAAGCTGAAAGCGAATGTCTCAGAAAATGCCCTCAATGTTTCAACTTTGCTAGTGAAACATCTAACATTAGTATTCGATTTTCTTCCTAATCAATAAACAAAAAAGACGAAAAAATCCATGATTTGGAGGGGGGTTGAAACCGTTGACTAATTGCTACAATTTGAATGACAGTTGCTGAACAATTAAAGAAATTGTAGGTCAACCAGTCGAATTATGTCTCTCTTGTATGCAATCGTCTGGAAAAGTTCAATAATGTTGATAGTATAGTGATACTTAGGACGCGTCCTGATATGGACCATATTCATAGTATGATACTTGTACAAGGAAGTGCACGATATTAATAATAATAATAATAACAACAACAATGTTTAGCATTCATGGTAATATCTACGATACTCTAGCCAATGCTTTTGCAAAACTTGGTATGTGTATGTATCATAGTCGTACCATACCTTTCAGCATGAAGTTAGACACTGTCATCAACTTTGTAACACTCAAAACGTCGTTAAGTTTTATTTAATAATAGTACAAATTTTAAAAAAAATCTGTTCTATGATGAATACGTTCTTTTCTTCAGCTAAGGACCAACAATATGTTGAGGACCGTCTCATTGCTTCTCATAGGCGTCCTAGTGTGCAGGGCCAATGTCCGCTTGCAAAACACACTCGTCACTCAACAAGGAGCAGGCGTTGCTATGGCGCAATCGCCATTTGGGGGCATTCCAATGACCCATGTTCCTATGGGGTTCCCACCATATGGCGTTGACGATGATTTCTTTGGTATGAGTCTAGCCGCACAGAGTGGTATGCCTTTCTACGGAGGTTATGGAGGGATTGATGATGATTATATTGGACTTGGACTTGGAAGTATGAGGGCTCAACCCACCATCTTTGCTGGTACAGCACCAGCAGGCTTGAATGTTGGACAACTGGCTGCCTTAGCTGTAGGTTCTACTGGCATATCTGCCCCTACAGCGGCATTTGCTCCAAATCCTTTAGCTGCAACTTTTAATGATCACGCATTTGCAGCTGCAGCTGCAGCTAGAGTACAGCCTGTCGCCCCTCTTGTGCCCGATGTCGTACCAGCAATGTATGACCTCAGCGGAAGGACATCCATTGGTGCTGGACATACTACAGGAGGCCTCAGGAATTTATTTGAGTTTGGACGAACTAATATCGGGGATGTGAGAGCTTTGGGTACCGGATCTGCCTCCCATGGATCCTCATTAGCCTCCTTCGGATAAGTAAGATACTAATTAGATGAGGTATTCTAAATTCAGACACACGAACACACACACACACACACACACACACACAAGAGCGCATATAGTTTCATATATAATTCAAACATTGTTGACTCATCATGTTCTTTTTCTGAGAGGATGTTTTTGTCCAGGTGAGGATTTTCCGAATTGTTTTATATGGTTTAGTTTTTCTTTCACAAAAAGTGTTAGATATTGGTTCGTCTGAAAGAGTGAAGAAGCTGGGTATGTAAATATTTTAAATTTGGACATATTTGTACTGTAAAACTCAGGAGTCTGAAGGGGGAGGTGGATATATGAGTTACTGTTGTTGGCGTGAAACGTAGACGTTGATCAATCGACTACTGTCAGTCACGTGCTATTGATAGTTTTTGTTTACTATCGTAGCAATGCATACGAGTCAGCCGATAGGACATCTGCGTTTCGTTTCTCTATAGAGTTAATTATGAGAACATAGGTACAAGTGGGTAACATAATCTTTATAGATAAGAGACATGAAACGAAGAAATCTGATTCGTTGAGACATAAAACAAGTTTTCTAAATTCTGAAGAAAAGCTTACTAACCTTCTAAGCCTTATTTAGACGAACTTGCATCTAAATGCAAAACAAAAATATAATTTGAACTTTTCCGGAAGACAAGCACTGGTGTTTCTCCCTAATTTCACGCTTTCCTTGCTTAAGATGAAGCAAAATGAGTGATAATTTCGTCTGTTTGTATTGCCAGTGAATGTGAATTTGTGAACTCGTTGCGAGTAATTCCGCATTAAGCGGCGACTTTTGGTGGTGGTTTATACACCAGTAAAAGCGGAAAGTGCTATCCCTGGATTCTACATGAGGATGCGTGATAATATAGAGTGAAATTATTATATGTCGAGAAAGAATATTATGATATATTTTAGAGAATATTTTTAATTCGCTCCCTACCGAGACTCGAACCCAGGTTTGCGGTTTACGGAAACAATCGCCTTGTTTGCACGTACCACTCCCCTTGACTGTGTATTAGATGAGAGTTAATTGCTGTGTCGTCACTCTGGTGTGTCTGCTACGCACAAATGCTTATACCAGTGACTATGTTATATCCCATTTTGGGGATGAGTGCATGGTCGAGGGGGTATAGTGGTTGGTGCGTGCTGGCAGGGCGATTGTTGCCGTAACCCGCTGACCTGGCTTCGAAAAAAAAAAAAAATAGCACAGCAATATCCAACGTATTTCAACAAATGACAATGCTGATGAATTTAAAACAGACGCGAATATGGTTTGGTGTTTCGTGTTTTACGGCACAACAAAACAAGTAGGTTTTTAGTGCCGAGGAAATGGGATCAAAGTGCCTTGCCCAAGGACAGGCTGCTCCGATGATAGGATTCAAACCTACACCCTTAGGGAGCCGCGGTAGCTCAGGTGGTAGAGTCGTAATCTTAGGGTCGCGGGTTCGATACCCTCACAGGCCAGCCCAGGTCAGCTGCCTCGGTGTGTTCTTGAGAAAGGCACTTAGCTTCCATTTCCTCGGCATGATAATAGCCAATAATGTATTAAAAGTGCCGTTAAAGCCAAAAAAATAAACTCACGCCACCATTAGTTGCCTATTTACGACATGAAGGATGGCGCATCGGGTCTATTCCAAGAAGGCAGGGTGTACTCACTAGTATGATCACGTGAGCAGTAGAAACTGATTGGCTGCATTTACGTCATGCCACAAGTTCTTCATTAGTAAACAAACAAACAAAAAACGAGATCAAAAAGAGCCGCATAAGAGAAACCTGTGTGGCACAGACGGGGGAGAGGGGTAGCTGATCATATACAAATCAATGAAAACCGCGGTCATACAATACAATATCTTGACAAAATTCTCTCGTGTGATGTAAGTAAGGTATATCATATGGTGGGAGACTGAAAGAGAATAAACTGAGAAACTCTGGCGCTAATGGACCATCCATTTCTCTACCTATACCCTTTTCGTCGCCCCATCTTACGTTTTAGTAGCCCCATCCTACGATGCGATAGCGCTCGAACAAATCGTCTAACTAATACATCAATAGAGTTCATTTTATTGATTACATCGGTAAAATCGGAGCACAACTGGCCTAAGGAGAAATCGGTCTTTAATTTCTCAAGTTTACCATACAGGAGGTTCGCCATTTTCTCGTACAATGCACAGCATTTGTGACGTATAACCGGCACGTCCGCTTATTGCCGTGTTAGTGATGACAGGTCTATTGAACTGGACACAATTGTCGCGCGCAAGTGTGTGTGTGTGTGTGTGTGCGAGAGAGAGAGAGAGAGAGAGAGCATGCGTTTATATTTGTTTTGCAAATGCGAATAAATGAGCCGGATGCATTTTCTGTCGCAAATTTATCGGATACGTGATTTTACCTAAAAGCAAGCATGGTGAAAATATTATGACAAACACTAGTATGAGCAACTGTTATCAACAAATTCATCTCACTCATAATGCCTACGATAATTAAAAACTTAAGTCTGTCACGTGCTGTCAAAGACGTAAGGAGAGACAATTTAACCATGTTCAAACCATCCGTTTTGCCCTTGATCAATCTGTTGAACTGGTTTATGAAATGCGATTCAACATTGAATATCGTGGACCTACTCAAGAGACTTATACATTCGCATATATTAATACCTGCTCACACTAACAATTTCATCTGGAACTTGTATTGATTTTGTATAAATTTGTATGGCAAAATGATTTACCGCTTATTTTTATGCATACATATTTTAAAAAATTAATATCCATTTTAATAAATACAATGTGCAAACATTCTAGCAAGCACAAAAATACAGAAGCAATACGAAGATTGTAAAACCGTATAAAAACGTGCACATCTCAACCATCATCGCCAGCCAGATGTGCTAGTGATGAGCCCACGTATGAGAAATGTAGTTACCATCTGTACTCGCGTACAAGACGAATCCAAAGGCAAACAACATAGACCCTGATCTGCCGTCGCATAATGCGCCTGCAGATCAGGGCCTATGTTGTTTGTTCTACTGATTAGTCCTTACAAACTGCATAGACCCGGCACATTATGCGACGGCAGATCTGGGTCTATGCAGTTTGCAGTTGGTAGTAATTTATACGCGAGTACAGACGGTACTGATAACAAGTTTAAAGGCCGGATTTTCCCTTGAATCTCGGATGTCAGGTTCTTTGTATTATTATAGAAAATTACCCCAAGCTGTTGCATCAATCTCATACTGTAGGGGTGAGGAATATAGTACGTGTAAGAGCTCTCAGAAAAGTTTCTCGCAACACATACACACTGAAAATATCGCACATCTTACGGTTTTATTATAAGAGCCAGTCACGTTCATTGTCATTTTTAAACTCAAGTCAAAGGCAGTCCACCGGACCTATAAAGTCTACGGTGATAGTTTGCGTAAAATATAAAATAAGATCGAAAGTTTAGAGTTTTTGTGTGTATGCATATATGTATTTGGAAAATATTATGACAAACACAAGCTTGATTGCTAGCTAGTTAACTAGATTAATAGATGAAAATATTTTATCCATGCTTCATCGCTTGGGAAGATTTCAGGCATTATTGTCGTTTATAAGCTGACGTTTGCTTTTTTCTACTTGATAATTTGTCTACATTTGATATTGAAATGCAAATAGCATAATAGAATTTTTGACTCCCTTTTATTTCAGGTCCTAAATTCCACACAGACCGCAGGACAGTGGCTATATAACATATCTTCTATGTTTCTGAGGTTTATATCAACAGATCCAATCACCAGCTTTATTAATTGTGTGGATATATTTAGACATGAAATAAATTATAAGCGTTCAGGCTTTGTAGTGTGGTATTTTATCTCCAGAAGTCTGAGTCAGCCATTCATCCTCGTTCAGTTAAATGTCATCAGTTGGATACGGATGACAGAAGTGTGAGCCAGGGAACAAGACTGAAATCTGAGTCATCTGTAAGACAATGGTGTACTATGTTATCTTTGCTTAGTACTCAATAATTGGTAAGGATGGTGGGTAAAGATAGATGTAAAGAACCTAAGTATTACTCTCTCTCTCTCTCTCGTACAGAGATTACATAAGAAACTACATTGGTATAGTGAAGAGGCCGTAGCTTCACATAGCATCTCAGTACTAAATATTTATTCCTCAAAGTGACTATTTTGAATATTTTCCTTAGTGTTTGGCTTGCAACAATGAATTTCGCACTAAATATGCAATATGCATCTGGAATATAAAAAAAATACAGTAATTACAACTTTAATTCTTCTAAAGTCTTGTTTGACCTTCGATAAGAATAGTGGATTGTTTCTTAAATTTGAAGAATCACTCAGTTCTTTTTTCTATAAATAATTTTTTTTACAGGTGTGCAACTGTCAAAATATAAATTTATATCTTCATCCTTTTTTTTTATCTCTGCATATGAAGCAAATTCCCATAGAGTAAATTCCATTTAAAACAAAGTCGCACGTAACGAACTATCGCACATAACGAAGTATATCGCAAGGTCCTTATATGTGTTACATAATATTTTAACCCGGTTATGAAGATATTCAGATATAGCGGCATGACTTTTGGAGTCCCTTGGCTTCCTTATATCCGGAGTTCACTTATCAGAAGTATCGCAATTAACATAATGCCAAATCTCAATCGGGGGAAAATATTGAGAAATTAGGTGAAACCGGGACCAGTTTACTTATTTGAATTTATGAGTACAAAATGTACTTATTTATAGTGTATTCAGAGGCTATAGCAGCGGTTTAAAAAAAAAAATTCAGATTAAAAGATATAAATTTTTCATCCAGTCTAATCGATTATTTAAATTATATCTTGAAGATAACTGCAGGGAAAAACACTCTGCAGATGATCAGGTTCTGACAAATCGTGTACCTTGGGATACCAGAATAATGGGGCTGAGCAATTAGACGTTGAATTCGGGTAGCACATTGGTCTGCTAAATGGTATAATGACCTGCTTCACAATTCAAAATGTAAGTAGTCAAATACTTCTCAAAGGAGAAAAAGTCTAAATAATAATGAGAAATATGGAAAATGCCAAGTCTAGAATTTAATACATGGGATATTTAAAACGTTCTGAATATTAATGTACTCTAGAACAATATTCTTAGTGAACAGTACATCAGTGCATCCCCTTAAAGTACTCGCCATGTACCTCTACACACTTTCTCCGTCTGATTATCCAATTATTAAATGCCATTTTGTATTCACTTTTGATATGTTGTTCATACACTGCAAAAACTGCACTTTGAACCGCATGTAGTCTTTCAAAATCTGCCCCTCAGCAAATCTTGATAATGGGATTCAGCCAAAAATCACGGGGAGCTAAATCATGACTGTGTGGAGGATGTGGCAAAGTTTGGATGAGAAGAAGAAAGAATAAATTATGTATTTGATATGGATCAATATCCCAATTTATGTACAGCTACATTTATAGTACAATTAAAAGATCTAGTAAATAATGCATGGTCAATCTACAGTGAGTCGACTAAAATAAAGATATAAGTTATGGAGAGCAAAGGTTGATCTAAAACAGAACTTAGGACTCAGTACATGATCCAGCAGCTTTCTACTCATTCGTAGTAGTGACAAAATTTAACATAAATTTGAAAACATTCATAAGTTTAAAAGATTACATGTTGTAAATTACTGAAAATAACAGTTTCTGATGTTGTGGATCAATGTCCTGTTGGCTTGTTGATGAGACCAAGAGACGCTTTGTCAAGCGTAAAGTACCGTATATACTCGCGTATATACTATACAAACTGCAAACTGCATAGACCCAGATCTGCCGTCGCATAATGCGCCGGCAGATCTAGGTCTATGCAGTTTGTAAGGACTAATCAGTAGAACAAACAACATAGACCCTGATCTGCGGCCGCATTATGCGACGGCAGATCAGGGTCTATGTTGTTTGCATTTGGACCGTGCTTATACGCGAGTAGAGACGGTATTATCTGGATTTTTTAAATTCCCTTTGAAATGGTCACTAAAGAGCAGTATTTGAGCTCTCTGTACTAAGATTACCAAAGCCCAGTTGCTAAAACAAATATTAATCAGTTGTAGAAATAATGTAAAGGGAACAAGAATAAAACAAAGTACACTGAATTTGAAAGAATGGCTAACTAAACAATCTACATAAACACTACACAAGTAAGCGAGAAACGATTTGCCTTCAAAAGAGTTGACGTTTGCCATGTGGATGACAGTGGACGGTAGAACTTGTTGAAATGCAAGCATATGAAAATGAATCGATGGATTGGATTAAAGAGCACTTTGACAGTGATATATGTCTTCTCCAAATACCTTTCAGCTGGGAAAGCTGGGAAAGCGAAAAAAATAAATAAATAAACAAACAAACGGAGATGACATACAGTTTGATGAGGGTGAAGAGTTTTACAAGAAAAAGTTATGGACTTGTTGGAAAAGGACAACATCGAAGACTTTTCAGCTTACTCATACAGAAATAAAAAAAGAAACTGTGATGGAAAGGATACTATAACACTAATCAAATATCAAAATACATGATTCCAATTAAAGCCAAGAAAGAAGAAAACATTAAAAGTATGGTTCAATCGTGTCGTTATATGATCACTGATACATTTCGAATGCTTAACTTTTAAATGGCAAGACAGTTAGAATTTCAAGATACAAAACAATACCTGGAAAGGGCTACGTTCCTAACTTTACAGAAGAAATCATTAAAATCATTCAAGTAATTTTACTTGATCCGGTAGATTACAAGCTGGAAGACCTAAAGAGAGAGGATACAGAGGAGTTTTTTTCTTAGTTTTTTCCTTCACAAAAACATTTATCTATACACGACAATCAATTCTTCATATATACAATTAAATAGATTTCGAAGACCAAATGAGTGAGCGCTAAAAATTATGTACTTGTGAAAGGATATGACAAATCGATTTAAAATTGGGAACCAGCAGAAAACATTTATTACATTAAAATAAATGATGTGCCAAAGATACACCTCTCCTTCGAAGACGACGTACCATAAGCACACCTCTCCATTAGAGTCGACTGAAGAAGAGTAAATACACAGCAGTAATAAAGAGCAAGACAACTTTGAATTTTTAATAGATGAGTTTCTAGAATGTGACAGATGTAGGGAAAACAGCGCATTCGAAAATGAAGGAGATCAAATATGAACGGCATGCACATTTGTGTTGATCACAAAACCAAAGAGAGTAAAGAAAGTCAATCCCCAAAACATCATAGTAAACAACAAAATGGTACACATGAAAAACGTGTTTAGGCGAATGCGATATAGCCCATGTCCTAGATGGATAATAAATGACATCACAGAAGAAATAAAAAGAGATAACGTTGAAAAATAGAAAGCTAATTTTCACTAAAGTTTTGAGAAAAGCTGAAAAGCAAATATATTGTAAAAACACAAACTGGTTTACGTAATTTAGAGCAACATAAAAGATAATGAAAATCTCATAGATGTTGATGCAATCATTACGACATTTAAACTTCTTTCAAATTTCTTTGAAAGAAGGCATATTAGTGATTCACAAATATTTTCAACTAACTATGCATTTTTCCTGGCCAAATATTTACCATGTACAATTTAAACGCATCCATAAAACTTTCAATCACGAAATATTGCCACAAAAGTAACCAAAATCAGTTGATATGTAATGAAATTTAACACCATCTGGATGAAGTACAAAACGGTGTACCTTTCACAGTGTTTAGACATATTTTGAATATTTAGTTCTCACAGAACTTTCGTTTAACATCTAGTAGTAGCAAAAATTAAACTACTGAAACAAAATGGTACAGTCATGCAGATTTCATGTGTGCAAAGCACAACCAGTAGTTGGAAAATGTTACAAATTCAACAGTGATCAACTCATAGAGGAAATGAAAAAAACAAAATACAAAATGCCAGTGATGAAAAGATTGCGTGAAAGAAACATGATTAAGCTGGTATTACCATGGAAGAGATTAACATATTTGTGAGAAAAAACAACAGAGAATTACGTGTAAATGTGTAAAAACAGTAAATAGTGGCCCAGTGTATTACATAAAAAAACCTTCATGCTATTTTTAGTAATCAAAAACTAACACGTTATTGATTAAAAATACATTTAATTAGGTTTACTCCTGGACGCAAACATTGTTCTCATTTTGTAGACCCTAAAGCAATAGACTCTCCTTCTAATGTGTTCTCACTTTGGGATAATCATCTTTTACGGAGAGGTAGGTCAAATACGGAACCTTACCATCGTCCTGCAACTCAGTTGAATGTATTAAATTGGTTAACTCAGTTGAACGAATTTAACACTGCAAATGCATTTAACGAAATAAGATTATATTACACTAAAATTAAAGTGTTTACATACTAACCATTGAACAGTTTTTATAGCTACACTTTAAATTTTAACCATCATTTGACGCAATTAAAAGATACAGATCACAGCGTGACATGAAGTTTCGGCAGTTTAAACTGGACAGGGCAGTGTAGATGGCAACATTTGCTTGTGGACTTTCCTTAATGCATGTGATAGAAATAACAATGTAGCATAATTAGTTAAATGAGTATTCAGATTTCATGTTTATTTCTAAATTATTTACACTGCCAACTGAATGTAAAACACCTTTCCCCAATGACCATGCAGTTAAATCAAATAACAATAGTACTGATAAGAAACAAGTTTATTTGATCTGCAACACTATTAAAATTCCACCACAGCATAACTGCAAATGAAAATACAACTGCTGAATGCTGGAGACCATTGTCAACTGATGAAATGAATTCCACGGCATACATACTTCTTTATGCAAGATATTAATGGTCTGGCAGATGAGGGAATATCTAGATTGAATCAAACCATTAGGTCGTATATGATTTGCATTTTTGGTGCACAGGTACAATTTAGAACATCTATCACCCATCTGTTTCAACAGTATCACATATTGTTGAGAAAAAAAAAACAAAAAAAACAACAAAAATAAAACAACAACAAATGGAACTATTAGATTTAGGAGAGCAATATAATAACACAGGTGAAACATCATGGTAAAGTTACAGCAACGCTAAACAGATTCAAAAGTAAAATTGGACTATGCTGTTGGTGGTGACAATATCTTCTTATTAACGAGTGACATTGTAATGGAAATGGGTAGTATCTTCGACAACAATTTACCAAAATTCATTGATTGATTTAATCTGAGATTAAACCCTAACATCAGTACCTAGGTAACAAAGAGTCCTATTCCAAAAGAGGATAAACAATCCATGACAATATGACAAGAAATTGTAGGGAACATAAAAGAAGACCAAGTGCGCAACATTATGTATAGAAGGAAGATGATGATAACGAAATTTCTACTGTCAGGTCTATCAATGCAATTGTTCCTCCAAAACAAGTTTTGTCTCTGATACAATAATATTCTTCGACATTGAAATACACATGATAATTAAAAAACACCAAAAGATGTTGATCATGGAATACCAATTATGTAGATAATTATGGTTACGTTTTTTCGAAGGTAAACCTCAACTTCGTTGACAAACCTCTAAATATGTTATATGCCTTGGTTACACCTTTAATCAAAAATGCAAAAAACATACCCACTAATGCCAAAACAAGTAAGACACTATGTTCAGCAAGGAATGAAAAAAAAATGTGTTCAACACTCCTAAGTTCATCTTGTCTCACTACTACTAATTCAAGGGAATGTTGCTGCCGCTTTCTTGGCTAACTCAATCAAATAATTAGAAATAGTTTTTAAACTCTTATAAATTGTGTTAATAAATGATTCGCTTAGAGTAGGATTTTGAGTGTGGCACCTCCTACGCACTAGTTGCAGTACCCTTACCACATTTGCTATAGACAGGGCAATTGATAATACAATCGTTGCTATAGACAGGGCAATTGATAATATAATCGTTGCTATAGATAGGGCAATTGATAATATAATCGTTGCTATAGACAGGGCAATTGATAATACAATCGTTGCTATAGACAGGGCAATTGATAATACAATCGTTGCTATAGACAGGGCAATTGATAATACAATCGTTGCTATAGACAGGGCAATTGATAATACAATCGTTGCTATAGACAGGGCAATTGATAATACAATCGTTGCTATAGACAGGGCAATTGATAATACAATCGTTGCTATAGTTGTAGCTATCCGTTTCTTTGAATAACAATTTTAGTCTCTCCCCAATAGACGCTTTCCTTTCATCATTTCTTTAATTGTTGCCGGTGTTTAAACTGTAAATATGTTCAAATTTTCCATATTTTTAATTAATTTTGACCCCAAAATTTTTAATTTATCTTATTCATTTTGTAACATATTTGTTCACTATTATTTGTTTCTTTCTTAATTGTTTCCTCAAGTTTTTAATCTGTTCGTCATGATGTTCTATCTCCATTTTAAAAGCTTTTTTTGAGGTCGCAGTTACAACAACTTTTTAATATTCTTAAGTCTTTCTTTCTTCTCCTGTGGTAAATGACATTCGGACAATTTCATCTTGATCTACACGTGAATGTTGCACCCTTTGCATTTTATCAACTTATTAATCTATTTTAGTCTTCAGTTGTTTAAAATCATTTCCCAGCTGTGGATTTGTACAACCAAAATCTTGCATTTATATTCCCTCTCTAGCTATAGCTTTTTCACTGGAAGAAAACTTCCTAAAACTGTCTTCTAATTTACAAATGAATTCACTCAAATCAATATTTTCTATTCATAATTTAAAAGTAAATTTTTTACGATCAGTCACAGTTTCTTTCTAGTATTGTTATCTCTCCAGTATCATGTTCTTCTTGACCTCGAACAAGCGTAGGTTGTACTTAATATTTTGGTTGTAATTAATATTTTGGTTGTAATTAATATTTTGGTTGTCTTTCTTCTCTATCATTACGTCTTATATTCAATCTGCCATGCAAATTACTGATTGTAATAGAAGTAAGAACAGTTCGTATGTGCGCTGAATCCTAATTATTTAATTCTTTCATAAAATAGTATCTTCCAGATTGTTTTCCTATTATACTAAGTGATAAATGTTTTATACCACCATTTTGCGTGATACTCAAATCAAATACATTAACTTATCTTCCTATGGATTTGATGTCCATTTTACTCTTCTTATCACTATACATACCTCTTGTATATTTGATCACAAATTCAGGGTCTACATTATGACCATAATTTCTGAATAATTCCTGGAGTATAATTTGACTTTGATTACTATGCTTGTTACATTATCAAAACCTTTAGTTAGATTGACAGTATCATAAACTCGAATCTGATCATGCGTTGGTCTTATATCATCATCCCTGTAAACAAGATTGTCAAGTTCTTTCATTTTAAGATCTCCATCACCCACAGCCATTTGTTTGTCATTTTAATAGCGCAGAAAAAATGTTAATTTCAAAAAGGCAACAGAAAGTAAGGAACCTGAAAATGCTGAAAAAATGTTTGATAAGTAAATGCATTGTTCTTGATGCATTCTTGACTTTAACCACACTTGTTATAGTACTTTACATTACGGGAGTCTCTATCTTTCATGTAATGAAGTCTAATAGAAAAATAGATTAGACAACTGTGTTCAAAATCTCTTCAGTGATGAATGTAGCCATCCTAGATGATTCCACTTTTTTCTTGTGCTCTTCTATTTCCTTTCTCGGTGGCATTTTATGATTCTTTATATGTTTTTGCTGGCTATCATACATCTGGCATTTGTTAAATCATTTTCACTGCTGTAAAGGATCAGAAAAACTGAATGATGAACATGGCATTACATGATCAATATGAAGGTAGTCATCCTTTACTGTTATATATTCATTTCTTTTGTAATGGAGATAATTCATGCAAATCAATATCATCTCTCCAATACATTAAATTTTCCTCAAATATTTGTATCTGTTGTTTGCTTGCTCATTTAAAGTTTTAACAGGCACTGGTTGGCTCATAGACCAACAATATAGATTGTTGTGTATATAAATATGCAATAAAAGATTATAATAATAAGTTGTTATACTCTTTATCATTAAGAACCAGCGACTTGTTCGCTTCGCACTCTTTCTCTTGCTCATTAGAATAAAAATCATGGTTTGCTTTTGCAGATCTGTTTGAAATTATACTTATTCCTCCACTTATTCCTAATTCAACCATTAGAAACATGACATAATATGTTAATAACTCTAATTCCACACCAGTTAATTTTAAAATAGCATCATGTGCTGGTCCTGGTGCACTATTATAATGAGTGGGGTCTAATTTGTAATTCTTTAAAGCTACAGATCAGAATTCCTACTTTAAAAAAATATGACATATTATAGTGTATAATTTTGACGTAGTTTTGACGTAGTTAAATTAAAATGTTCCATAACATCTTTTACACATCAGTAATCCTCTTCACTAATTCCTGATCCTGTAAGATTTAAATAGAAATTTCAACTTTAGGTAGTTTAGCATCTTTAAACCTTTTTTAATGAATTCATATATTCATAGGGATAAATGCATATTCTTTGATATTTTGACTCCATACTACTAAAATTACTTGCTGTGTCTATGAATTTATCATCATTTATATTTTTGCAAGTTGTTTTAAAGATTGATCCATAATACGAAAACTATGGAAAAAATCTTATTGTTCTTTTCACACACACACACACACACACACACACACACACACACACACACACACACACACAAACACAAAATCCCATCTTTGTCGAACTTATCTACTACAATATTGTTTGAAAATGAAATATACTTTTCATCATTGTTGGTTATTATATTGACTTGTTTTGGATCTTATTTTTTTTTGGGGGGGGGGAGGGGCGGCATAGTTATGAATAGATGTGAATCACATCGAGATATGTTATGAATAAATATTGGAATACATTTTGAATATTTACAATTTAAATTACAGTCGTCATTGCCCGGATCCTCTGTATTTAGGTCTATTATTTCACATTTTTTTCTTCACTTTTTGAGGACTTTTTCGCTTTGCTCTTTATAACATATCTCTTTTGGGCAAATATGACAAATATTATCGAAGTTACAATGTTCTTTAGCTTTATCTGTAAATATAACATTTGCTGCGTTTTTCTTTTTTTGGTCTCCGTTCTTCATACACAGTTTGTGCTGTTAAATGTAATTTCTCGTAAAGTTCTACAATACAGTCTTCTTCTCAATAAAGTAGTGCCTCATATTGATTTATAACTGACTATATGGGAATACAAATCCTGATGGAACATGCTTTGCTGTTTCAACTGTCTATAATGCATTAGGATCTTGTTTGCAATTATCTATTGGAACAATTATGCTCGAAACCGCAGTAGCTCAATGGTTAGAGTGCTGGACTCGCGCCAAATCGTTGCGGGTTATCCTGGGTCGGCTACTAGATTGTGTCCTTGGGAAAGGCACTTTACTCCAATTGCATCGGCACTAAATAACCAAACCAACCAATTATATTCTCAAAATCACAATATAAAACAAAAAGGTTGTGTGTGTGATAATTTTGAAATTTTATTTTAGATTCCTTTTCAAGCATTATATCATTCTCATTGTTAAAACTTTACTACATATAATGTTATGACAATTTAATTGCAATACTGAATCATAATGAGACAAACACTTATTTATTTATGAAGATATTTTCTTTTATCCCACAGTAATGATAATTTTCCCCGTCAGTTATAATCAAAATATGCATACGAGTATCTCCCTCTTTTTCACAAAGTATGCCTGGTGTTTAAAATTTTCGAACGTCTTCGCTTCCTCGCTTGCTCTCTTTCTTCTTTCTTACTCTCTAAAACTATTTCATAAATATTTGCTGACATTTTAAATTCATTCTCAAAATTAGAGATATCTCTAATTTTAACTTGACATTTATTACACCAATTTATTTTTTAAGTTATATTTCCATGGTCTGTTTGTATTATTTTTCTCTGCGCTATTAAGAACTTATCCGACCGCATGACATTTTTTTTTATCGATATAGTGAAATTTTTTAAAAAAATTTTATATAGCTCTAACACTGTCTGGTAAATCTATGATAGAATCATCTTTTATTCGTCTATATTTATCTATATGTCGAGTTAAATATCTCGTTGTACTAAACACAGTTTATATCTGTACCTATATCTTGACCATATTTTGTGTGTAATATCTCAGACATGCTTTTAATAACGTCGTCCATTTGATTCCTGTTTATTATGCTAATATTTCCAGTGCTATTATACAATTTTAGTGTATTATCATTATATTGATCCAGCATCGCTAATAAAATAGATAAGTTTAGTTGTACAGTTACAGATCTAAATATCCTAAGATTTCTGCTTATTATTTTTTTTCTTCAAATAGTTCTATATCGTACAAAAAACACATACAGGTCATTCATTATATTTGCAACTCTGTTCACCTTCGCACAATACATTGCTTGTAATTGTAATATGGGCCGGTGGCCTACACTACTAAAGTTTATGTTCTGAATCGTTAAGAATTTCCCGAGCAAAAATTAGCATTAAATTCAGGTAATTCAAAATAGTAAAATTGTTATTATCTGTCACATGGGATTATCTGGAGATAATACTAATTAAGTCCACGTAATATAGGGAATTATCTGAGTTAACTATATAATACCTGATTTTTTTTTTACAATTTCACTTACGTGTTAATTAATGTTCCAAGGCGTGAAACCTAGTTTATCGAAGGTAAGTCATTTACACCGGCTGTGAAATTCACAAACATAAAAGTAATATATTGGTACCTCACGATAATGCTAAGTAGTTCCAGGTAATATAGCGATGAGATAAATTAGCTTTATCTGAAGTGATCATATATTACCTGAATTTTTGTGAAGTTCGCTTACCATAGGTACTAGTGTCTATGTAACTCACAACGGCCCGTTGTCTACGTTTCAGCAATCGGAACACGTTCGGGCCTTTCCGCCAATGATCGAAAAAAAAAAAAAAAAAAAACCCTCTGAAATACTAGTAGCTGCCAATGAATATCTAAGTACCTTCCTTTTTTTTTTTTTTTTTTGGTCCACCAAATGACGTCATGTGCACGTCAAACACCATCATAGCGTTCATTACGGTGACTCATCGATTGAGATGACTTATTCTTGGCCAGAACATTCTTAAGTTTTCTTTTCCAAGTATTAACTTACTACAGAAAAACTTTCTTTTGCTGAACTTGTACACAAAATTCCATAATGGTATTATAATGCTTATGACAAGTTTCTATTTTGCCCTGCGTATTTCAGCGCATGACTGAGTTGTGCGCAATACACAAATGCCACAACTATGTAATTTTGGTCGTAAAATGCCATGTGGAGAAAATTGGACGCTTTGATATCTGCATCATGCTCAGTTTAGATTGCATTTGCTGCGATCTTTTCTCTATAATGGCTTTAGTGCAGAATGGGAAGATTTTGCCCAATAATTAGGAGGAAAAAGTAAGGAATTCTTTACTTGCGATGGAGCACAAGGCCGACGATCATTCGAAATGTCCTCGACCTTTTCCATCGCATGCTAGAAAAGACATCGCATGTAAATAATTACCCGTGGTTGTTATTACGTCATAATATCTTCATAACGTCGCAAAGAATAGATGAAGTGACATCACTAACAGCGACGCAAACAATAGTTGCAGACAATTTAAACCGAATGATCTCTTCAATTTTTTCATTACAAAGTTAGAGGAATGAGATTAAAAATGAAATGTACAGGTATATCACTGATTGCTGAAACGTCGTAGAGTGTTATTTTCAAGACCTATCATGTTATAAGACTCTGTTCTTCGCACATCTAGCCGGATGTTCATCCACCAAAAACGTACCGATTTGGGGAGTATTACTACCATTACCTCCGAGTCTTCTTTAGTGAGTCGAAGTTATTCGATTAGATTCGGAAAGAGACGAGGGTGTTCCGAATGGGCTAATGTTAAAAGATGACACGCAGCAGGCATCACAATATACAGATAACGTCACAATGAAGAGCCTCTGAGCCTCCAAACACAGCCTGGTTCTTTTTGCTTTGTTTTTGTTTGGATTGCAACCTGTGATAACATATTTAAGGTATGATCCAGTTAACGTGCTCGTGTATTAATGCACAAAAGTTGATGTACTAATGTTTCGCTGATACTGGGGTCAAAACAGCCTTCCGGCAGCTATATATATTCTGAAAGAGTATGAGCTGTGAAAAGCGTGGGATTTTGGTAGAAAAGCCACGAGGTGCTAGGATTGAGTTTTCGGATGACCTTTGTCATTTTTCCTGGCATGCGTAATGTGGAAAGATAAAGCGGTCAATGCTATTAAACTTAAAATTAAACAATAATTACCAGAAGCGCTAAATCAGAAAATAGTCAGATGTATATCTGGTACTATTAACCTTTCATTGCATGCTATTATCGGCATCAGTATATTGAGATATATTTAGAAGACATAATGAATTCTACATAAGTAGTAGTAAACTGCCGCCGGTTCAGCACCGGTGAGGATGGAATGCGGTCAAACAAAGGTCATGCATTCCAGAGCACACCACCGGTGCAGCACCGGTTAGGATGGAATGCGGTCAAACAAAGGTCATGCATTCCAGAGCACACCGCCGGTGCGTGGGGGGTTAAACAAAGGTCACACTAGGTAAACTATCGTCATTGTAAGCAACCATTTAGAGGGGAGAATGAATCCTAGATACTTTACATTAACATCTCAATTAAGTTCATTCACATGTGAAGAGGCGTTGCTATAGAGAATACCTATTAGTGAATTATACTAGTTATCAGAACAGAGAAACGTTTCTTGTATACTTAATGAGAAATATTCGCAAATTAAGATCATGCAAGGTAAACTACTTGTACCACTGTTTGGAAGGATATGGTGTACATTACCATTTCTTTTTATTGCCTGTTAGATTTTTGAGACTAAATCAAAACCATACAAGGTAAACTTGTCTGCCATCAAATCTACCAGTCAGGTAATTATACTGAATTCTCTATTTTGTTGAAACACTGATATATATCATTTATTTACACCTTAAATTCTCACCTCGCTCCGCATATGAAACCAAATGTACATTAATAGATATGATCTCCTACCCAGTCACTCGATCCATGGAAGCATTAATAAAAATGTTCCATTCTCATCCCACTCAATCTTTCGCCATATGAAATCATTTATAGATAAAATCTACTTTTCATTAAGATAAAACATTAAGATCTACTTAAAATGGTGGGAATACATTTTTGGAAAATATTAGCATATCATTTACTATACTATACTCAGGATATGATGTACATTACCATTTCTTTTTATTGCCTGCTAGATTTTTGAGACTAAATCAAAACCATACAAGGTAAACTTGTCTACCATCAAAGAGAATCCAACATCAAAGTGTACCTGTCATCTGATTTTATTTATCCATAGATGTATTTATTTTTTATTTAAAATTAATTGATCAATATGTGTACAAATTAATATGTAGACGTCGTTTAATTTCAGCATATGCAATGTTAGGCTGTATCTAATTGAAAATCCCTAAATGGTCACTTAAATTTAAAATGTAAGACTTTTATTAAGAGTATAATACTACACATTCAGATAAAACTTTTAATATCAAAACGAAGATAAAATCACACGTCAAACGTACCCCCTTCCTAATTTTGATTTTAATCTATCGAAAAAAGATCACGGTCAAAGTTATATGCATATTATTACATCCCTTAAAAAAAATTAACAAAAGTAAAATGTGACTTGAGAACTAATCTACTCAACAAATAAAAAAAAACACACACACATCCCTAATTTTGATTTCAATCTAAAGAAAAAAAAATAATAACAAAAACCAATCCCTAATTTTCATTTCAATCTAAAGAAAAAAGATCACGATCAAAGTTATAAACATATTATTATTACATCCCTTAAAAAAATTACCAAAAGTAAAATGTGACTTAAAAACTAATCTACTCAAATTTCAAAAATCACACACACACACACA